>BMAW01039102.1:1131088-1211713 GCA_019974015.1 Nephila pilipes
TATATATATATATATATATATATATATATATATATATATATATATGTACAACAAATCCTTAATGGATGTATAAAAATGCATTAAGATTCTTGATTGTAATTGGAATACCTTTTTTCAATGAATACTGCTTATTCATTTTGATGAGAGAGAGAGAGAGGCGATATAAAATTGATAATGCAAGAGACGTAGCCTTAGCGTCTCGATTGCAGCAGAGCATACAAAATTTTACCTTGCCTTCGAGTTTATATGGAGGGAATTCTCCAGATCACGTGATATAAGATGAAGTAATTCTGAGGGACTTTGATGGCGTCTATAAATCGAATAAGACATATTCTCAACAGGTCTGTGATTATGAGAAATGCAGAATCAGCAGATATTAGGAACGCGTGATCGCATAAATATAAAAGCATAATTTCAAGTTGCATCAGGAGCTCTTTACTAATGAGCTTTAGAATAGGAAGAATTAGAAAAATAAATTATTTTTAAGCGAGATCATTATATATATATATATATATATATATATATATATATATATATATATATATATATATATATATATATATATATATATATATATATATGCTATATATATATATATATATATATATATATATATAAATGAGGGTGAATGCGAAGTGCCTAACTGAATAGCTGCACTGGATTCAAATATTCTGTTTACTGATGGTGAGGTAAATAAATAGGTTGATGAGCTATTTATATATGTGTACAATTTTTAACAGAAATCGAGAGACCCTTTTGAAAATCTCGCCAACTTTTTTTTTTCACGAGTTCACAAGAGATAGACATTTCTAGTGACTTTCTGAACAAAGGTGTTCTTCCTGATATGGAACTAAATAGGTTTAATTCCCTCATAAACTCACCTAAATAAAAACTAAAAGCAATTCAGATATTAAAACTCATTTGATGAAGAACAGTTGAGCTCAGTTATTTACTGCATAAAATTACCAAGAAATATATCTCGAATGTGTACAGGAAGCACAACTCATAATTTCTTTTTATTTTACATAAATTTATTTTCTGAAAGTGCCTTACTAATAGCAGATTCAGGATAAATTTGAAAACTATCTAGTGTAATCCTGTCCGAAACCGCTGTGAAATAATGAAGTTCCGCAACAATATTTCCAAAACTATTACAAAATAATATAACATGATTTGAGTTTAGCACTTGTAATTATTACAGTTCCTAAATTTTTAGAAACCAGATTCAAGCTAGTTGATATGAGAACGAAAATAAATGTTAAATAATAATAAGAATTAAAATATTTGTTAAATAATAATAGCTCATATTATTTAACAAAAATATATTATAAGTTTTTCATTTGTTAAATAATAGATTTTTTATAAAATGATTTCGCAGACTCTCAGTCTATAGGTAAAAGGAAAATAAATTTCAGTTTGAGGTAAACAGAATATCTTAACTGATAAAAAAAAAGATAGATATGGGAGTTTTGCAACTGAAATACACGAAACTAAATTTATATCTAAGAGAGAGAGAATACACACACACAAAGTTGTCGTTCTTCAACTTAAATTTAAGAACAGCTTCAACCGAGATTAACCTTATTTAAAAATATTTTAAAATTGTGAATATCAATCTATTTTCTCGATTGCATCAAAGAACTGTGTATTCATACTAATTTAAAAAATGAATTTAATATCAGTTACATATTTGCCAAAACAAACTTCAAAAAAAATGAACAACAGCTCACTGGAACCGATAAAACTGGAAAAAATTCTTACAAAATAAGAAAAACTGAAAAACAACTACAATAAGGACCCTCCATAATGTCATAAATGTTGTTTTTATGAAACAATATTACTGTTAAAACATTATACTTTATACTTAACCTTACGTATAATAAATATACCTCAGCAATACGTGACACAATATATATTTTATACAATTTGAATTGTAGAAAGATGTTTGAAATAATGCAAAAAGGTACGAGAAACTTCTAAGCCTCTTCTTAAAAAAATGCCACGAACACTTCCAAAATTGTATTCATTAGAAGTTTGAAGATTTATCCTTTGAATTAAAAACAGGATTTGAAATTATAGAATAACATTTCTATTCACACATCTTCATTTGCTTTGAAACAATCATAAATATTAAAACGATTTTCCTTTAAGGATATGTATATAGATAGAAACTTGTGAACCCTTTTTATTTTTTCTTTCAATTGGAACTTACTACCACCCCTAACTATATAACATTTCTTTCTAAAGGGTGCATTCTTCCATCCCTAAATGCACTGCACGAGTGTTCTTGTGGAGGCGGTAAGGCCTATCTTAAAAATCTATCATTAAATTCTCAAAATGAAAGATATTTTTACTGTGTTTATATTGAATGCTGGGAAAAAGTACTCCTTTGTGTAATCGATGTGTTTGTCCACTGACTGTGAGATTCATCTTTGAATGAACGTTCTGCTTTTTTAAAAATTCTGCTCGTTTTAAGAGCTGTGAATCATACACGTCATATTTAATTGACTTGGTTCGGGGAAGTCCCCGCAAAAAATATTTCACTCTTTTTGCATGAATTTGATTTACTTCAGATTTTTAATTTTATTGAAACTTGATTTTTTTATTCTGGTTTATTCAAATAAGAGCTTTTAAATAGTTTTACCTAATTGAATGGAGATTCTTCACTTTATGTATAGAACAACATATTATATGTGATCAGTGACAGAAATTTCAACCAACCAACAAACCGTACTTACATTGAATATGTCTATATATTTAAATCTCTTTTTATTTCATACAGAAATAGAACCCTCGGAATTATTACGAATTTTGAGAGAATTTAACTTTTATTTTGTTCTTGTAGATTTAGTTTAAAGTATCTGAAATAGCATTGTTTTAATAACAGGTGATAAAACTATCAGCTCTTGGATATTCTAAATTAAGATTTCCTTCTATTAAAAATTTTTCTCTAAGAGTCTTACTAATATTAGAAATAAATGTTTAAAAATCTTTTTAAACTAATATTTCATTCAATATAAAAATTAACAATCAGTAATTGAGTTCTGGTTACAGTATTGAAAATATATTTCACGTCTTTTCAATCTGGGAATTGTGTCTTTTTTATTTCATATTTTATAAATACGGAACCTCAAGAAATTCCCAATTTCTTTTTCACATTTTCTTTGAGTTAATAGACCACGTCATTCTTTTGGGTGAAAGCAGTTTATAAGCTATATATTTTTTTCGTTTTTGCTCAATTTCATTTTGGGTGAGCTTTTCTTATTTCTCTTTTCAATCATTAATGATGGTTTCCAAGAATTTCTTCATGGAAAGAACTGCATTTCTGTGTGAAATACTTTATACTGAGAATCACACTGAGAAAGTCAACAGTTCTGTCATCGAAGATAGATTATTACACCAAATTCTTCACGAAATAACTTCTATAACTAATTTAAGACTTAGCTAAATACAAGATATTCAGCTACTGGTTGAGTACTTTCGAAACTTAGTTTCTAATACTAGTTTTCATAAAATACCTTTAAAATAAGGGTATGCTTAAATTTTACTTTTTATATGTTATTAAAAATATAAATGTTTATGTATTCAGATTAATTAAAACCATGTGCCGAATTAATTAAAATCCTGAACTTTTTTTTAATGACTTTATTAATTACTAGATTTTTGCAATTATCTAAGGTTTTATTTTGACTTCCCTTCCTCCGAGGATATGAGAATACCACCAATAGAATAATCTGAAAATATAACATTTTTTATGGTATGCATTTTATTTTGTTTATTTACAAGAATTCTTCTCACATACTATATACGATATTTATACCAATCAAGTGATTTCTATAAATGTTAGGATAACAAACATTAAAATCATCCTGTACTAAACAAATACATTATCTTATGAGAATGTTGTATAATTATAATCAAAAAAATTTTTGATTAAGGTATTTTTAAAAGGGACCATATTTGCGTGTTTATTGTCTCAAGATGAAAATAATTTTTAAACTTAAATATTGTATTTTGAATCTTTAACTGCTTAATCAGAAAATAATATTAAATAAATTAACACAGTAATATAGTAAAATATTTTATCATTTTCAAACCTTGCAGACGAATTTATATAAAAGTAAAAGTATTAATATTAAAAACAAGTTTGGAAATTTTCTTATAATAAATATTGACATCATTTGTATGATAAATAAGTATTAAAGGATATGAAAATAAGACTAACATTAGTACATTATTCAGGGCTTTCATATCAAAATAATGATAATGAAATTTTAAATAATATTTTGAAAATCAACTCATTTCTTATTTGATGAGTGTGGAAACGTACCAGTGTTTGGAACGGGAGAATTCATAGTAGTATTGTTTAATGTTTTTTTTTTCTTTCTCTTTTTCTGAAAAATCCATAAATGATGTCTTTGACATCTCATATATTCGTGACAATAAGATTTCTTGTAGATAAGACTGTCTTTGACGTATTTGGAGCAGATTCATTAAAAGCAATGCAATGTTTTGGTTGTTTGTTTCTTATGTGATGAGGAGAAGAATCAAATTTTCATTTGGCTTCAAATGGTTTGTAAATGAAAACTAACCTAAGAATCAGTGTAATATATGTTTTGTAACATTTTGATAGGTGGCAGCCAGGAAAGGAGTATACCAATTTGCCTTAAAAATGCCATTTATCATAAGAAAATGTACTTTTTGGACTAACCATATAGATTAATGTTAGATCATTATAGAATTTATAACATTAATATGATATCTCTGCTTTCCTTCAAGGATAAATTTCAAAGAACGATGCACAAGAAAGGATTTCAAAATGTACTAACAAACAAGTTTGGTAATCCAATATCATCACATGAAAATGACGCTATTGGTCATTACATTTACATGAAAGATGGATGGACAGTACATTTAGTGGAATTTGAGCAAATGAATAACTATTTATGGCATTCAGCTTTGCCATCGAATTTGTATGCATTACTTCCTTACAAGAAAGATATTCTCTTTGCTAGAAATGATTCCATTTTTGAAACGTACGTATTATTAATAAACTTTTGACGAGTCATTTAAATTTTTTAAAGTCTATAGTAAACAGTTTACAAAATTAAAAAAAAGTTTTAAATTTTGTTAACAAGAATGTATTAATATATAGGATATTAATTTCATAAATGGTGCTTTAATAGCTTAAGAAATATTTCCAAATATTAAAATGTAATGAATTTTATTTACAAATGATTTACTTTTTCAATTTTCTGGTGAACTTCAGAAATTCGTAGATGAAGCTGAGATTTGAAAAAGTTATTCCTTATTTTTAACTAAGAAATAGTATCATTTTTTGCGTTTTTATTTATTTCACTTGGTGTGTGTCTGTGTGTGTATCAATGCGTTATCAAATTTTCGATCGTTAATTTAACCAACTTCTCCTCAAATTAGAACTCTGAAGCTTTGAGAATTGTTCTTACTCATCTAACAATGCAATATTTAGACATTTGCGGCAAGTTTTAACTAATATTTCAATATTTGTTTGGCTACAACAGCACTAGTATCGATAAATCCTTCGGGATCAAAGCTGGCATGGCGATTAAATGCCAACTTTTGTTGTTGCCTTGCTCACTTCGGCCTGAACAAAATATGAAATAAATTATAAGTAAAATAATAGTATATTATAATAATGAGCTCATTAGGAATATTGAAAAGTTAGTGTTGTAAAAAATTTCAATAAGAATTATTCAATATCTGATTGATTAAATTGAAATTATAATTAAATTATTTTATGTGTTTACCATGTGTATGTTTTGAATTTAACGTATAATAATTAATAAATTTTGCCACCATATAAAAAAGTATGCTTTTTTTTTACCTCGAATTATTTTATGGACATGTTTTTCCCAAAGCTAACGTGATTGACAAGAAATTTGCCCAATTGAATGGTTTCATTATAAACAGAAAAGAAGTAAACAGAATAACAATGTTTCTCTCTTTTATTGAAAATGAAATGAGTGTTTGGAGGGTCAGCATAGACAACAGCTCTGACAAAACGAAAGATATAACTCAAATTAAAAATGGCATTTTTATACTTTTTCATAGGTTTCTAAATTTGTTGTTGTAAAGGATTTCAATCTGTTTATTTACATCATGATATAAATTATCAGTTTTTTATGTACATGTATTAATATCTGTAAGGTTTACTTTTTTGCTGTTAAATCCAAATAAAAATATTTAAAACACTCCAAATTTAGAACATTTCAGAAATAGCATTTTTTTACATTTATAATATTGAGCTGCAAATATTTTCTTCTTGGTTTACACAACAGGATAGGATCCACCAATGCTATTTTTATATTCTGATTTCAGTGTCATATACAGGCAGAAGGAGACATCTTTTAGTGCACTTCTGTTTCCTATTTGCGTCTGTAGTGTTCTCATACTATCCGAGCAATGGTTCAGATCCTCCGCTACGTGGTGCTTGCAGTATCACCCGCGACGAAAGAGAAAAAGGAAATTTTTGAGGGGAAGTTGCAGGTTTCAGTAGCATAGGAGCAGTTGAGTAGGCCTCCCTGAGAGTGCTAAAAGCCTATTTTAATCTTTAAATAAAGTTTTGTTAAGTTTTAAAAGTCGTAACTCATTTCACTATATTTTCGAACCACAATCAAACATTACACCATCAATCCATAAAAAAAAATTTCCTTACTCCTTTACTGCATTGCTCATCGAATTAATTTTACGTTACATTTAAAATATATGTTAAAATGGATAATAATATGCTGAAAGAATTTTATTATAGTTAAGAACAAGGTAATTAGTTATTATAAGCAGATAAACGAAAGTGATTCAAGTAGTATAGTTTTTGACGATTGATAGTGTTGCTAAAGCAAGTTAGTTTCACAATTCAGTGCTACTATCCGTGAAATGGCACCCAAACTGATTCATTGATTCAGCACTTAGTTCAACCTATAAATCAGAGTCGAAAGTGACACTGAGGTTTAAAGGTTAGTTTTTATTGCGGATGTGTCGTCACTATGAATGAGACATATATTTATTGTAATAAATGGAAAAAAAAACAACAATCAAAACTATGAGAAGAATTTTTAGGATGCTAAGAGCGTCATACTCAAAAATTTCTTTGAAAATGGTGAAATGATCACTGGACAATGCTACAGTGATTTATCCCATTTTGTTTTCCTTCAACGGATATTTTTGAGCCATCCTTGAATATCTGATAACCACGAGAAATTGAATAAATGCTGAATTATTTTTCTCCTTGGAGAATTATTGGTCTCGATTAAGTTCTGCTTGAACATTAGGTGAAGACAGTTTAAAATTTAATACATGAGGCTTCTAAAAGTCGATTAGACAAACTAAGAAGGAATATTTGAAATAAGAAATAATGCAAATACTAGAATTCTTCGAAATTATCGGGAATTGCATACTAATTACAGGAAATTAGATAACTTTAAGAAACGAAATATTATTTGTATCGGGAATACAACTTTTTAAATAATGTACTGATATAGCTCTTTATTTCTAATTACTTATTACGAAATTCTTTTCAGATTTACAAGTTTTCTCTTGAATGATAATTACAAAATAAGCATACCTTCTAATTCGATGAGTTTTCTACATCAAATAAAATCGTCGACATTTGTTAAGTGCCAACCTATTCTGCAACCAGAGGAAAAGCACCCCGATGTGAGAAAAGTAACTTCCACAATTAAGGAAATGAAAAAGATTTTTGAACCACACCTGATGGATTTTTGGTTGACCAGCGGTACTTTATTAGGTAAATATGAGATATAAATTGTAAATAAAGTTTACGATTACTGATTTATGTAGCACAGTAATTGCATTGCAAGTAAAAGAGAAATTTTAAACTATTGATAAAGGGATGAATTTTGATAGCTTTAAAAAATTGAAAATATTGAATGACAGTCTTTTAAAAAATGTAAAAATTTTTAAACATTTTTTACATGAATTATGGAATAAAAAGGTTTGATTTTAAAACTCACGTATGAGGCATCGTAGTGTGGAGATCTGGAGAATAAGGTGCAACTTAGATGGATTGATTATTACAAGACCTAGGATCAGAATTATAAATCTGCTTTCGAAATCGGCTTTTAATCATCATTGCTCTAAAACAAGGGCCGACGTATTACTGAACAAGTGCTAAATCTGACTCACCATCTGTCTTTAAAAAATGGCCTATGGAATAATATCGTTATACATGAAGAATATTAAAAATAAGTCAAAATGCGCGATGTTGTACTGACATATATGAAATTGTCACAGCATTGCTTTTTCGACATCGATGAAAGTGCTAAAACATTTCTATATTTCAAAATCTATTTGGTTGTAGAATAGATACGCTTTTGTCAGACTTCCATGCTAAGTGATTAATCTGCAAAATGATGATAAGCTAAAATGAAATATATAGAAATAGATCTTTCCCAAGTCTATAAATATCTACTGGAAGACAAATAGATTTAAAGTCAAATACTCAGTCCAAAATACGTTAATAAATCAAAGGAAAAATATTTCATTCTTTTTTGTGTGTCAGCATGTGTATAAAAAGATGACTTAAAATATTTCCTAAAAATTAAACCTTATTGTCTTTTCTTTCTTTACGCGAAGCAATGGCCCATGTAAATAACTTCGAATTTGCTACATCACACACTAAGCTTAAAAATCTTCAATATGGCCTTTTCCAAAAGAAAAAAAAATGTCTCTCCTCCCCCAGTTCTAGAAGAAAAAAAATTAATTCGTACTAAGCTTTTATAATTTGTACACTATTTTACATTTAAAACAATTATTTTTATAAATCATGAAAAAAAAAAACACTTTAAATGAAAACAAATAACAAAAAAAATGTTTTACTTGTTTTTATTTCTGTCTAGTTTAAACAAGGGTTAGGTGCAGCTATTAGCCAGATTTGGCTCTTGCACCATAAGCTTTAATTGTCTTTCCCCACTCAGCGCTCTATCAGAGAATTTCAGTGAAAATTAAGTATTAGTTCAATAGCTGCTGAAATTATCAATTCAATATTCTTCGTGATATTTCTCTTTCTACAATTGTCTATACAAATTTTAAGAAATGTGGAATCGTTTTAGTACCATCGTCGCCATTTATAACCCATAGTAATTTCCAATTTCTCGCAAGAGAAAATTTAGCATTCACATTTGCAAAATCTTATAGCAATGGGTTGATTCTTTTTTTCCACTCTCCCGACCTTTGGGCGCGGGGCCGGGGTGATCAAAAAAATTTCTCTTGATGTAATTAATTTCTTAATCTTCATATGTATTCATTTTATTGTAATCCTTTTCCATCAATATATTTACAATTTTTTGAAATTTTGAAAATTAACGGAATTTAAATTTTTTTTTCAAACCCACTACTGAGATTTCCAGTTTTGTTGCTTTTTATATAATTAATTTATATATAACCTTGTTTCCAAAAATATTCAGTGAACTCATTTGATTATATGAAGAACTCATTTGATTTCTATTTTATGACACCTTATTTCTGTTAGACGAAGAAAATGAACCTTTTTAATATTATTTCAGAGCAAATTTTGGCGGGGTCATTAAAAGTTACTTTTAGTATAATAATAGTTTATTATTTGGCTTAAGTTATACATGTACAAAAATCAGAATTTCAAGCAAAAAAATACAAATAAAATAAATGGACGAACTTTTATTGCAATTTTAATAAGTGAAGCATTTGGCTTTCACTGAAGTGAAACTCGCTGCGGTTGGTTATTAAAGGTCATGTGTAGGACAGTTAAATAGGAATTATTACAATAGCGGCTAAAATGTTTCCTAATTTAAAATAATTTTCAACTTTAGGAGAATAGCAATTATACTGAAAGATATTAGCTTATAAGGAACTGATTGATACTCATTTAATAGAATTATAGAATTAGTAAAAAATATGTTTTTTCGAGTTCTTGTACAAATAATGATTAAGTATAAAATTACAAGAAAAATATCAATTTCCTCCAAAACTTAAGGATTCTTATGACATACTTGAACTTTCAAATCATAAAAGAATAATAAGAAAATTATAAGCAAAGCAACTATATCAGGTTACAGTTATAAGGCTTTTAAAATAATAAAAATAACATTTTAGGAGACATGAGTATAGTATTACATATCAGGAAATACTATCCAATAAACTGATACAAGAAATCATAATGCTTACAATGGATCACGAGTGCTCCTCACAATGAAAAAATGAGCTTTGTATTCAATAATTCTCAATAGTATCAGGAAAAGGAAAGAAATATCTTGAGCAAACGTTATAGCTTGAAAATGGATCACCGGCTTTGTAACTGAATTTAAATGAGTTTATAGGTAATTGGACATTCTTTGTTACGTTGAAAAGAATTTATAAGTATTTCTACATTCGCAAGAGTTCCAAATAAATGTTACAATACTGCATTTAATTTTTTTTTTATCATTCTAGTACTGAAAGGCTAAATAATAATAATATATATTTTTAATAATATGCAAAAATTATTCATACTGAGTAGTATTAAGAAAAATATTAAAGAAATCACAAATATTTATACTTTTAAAATTTTTCTCGAATGATATTATTTTGCTTTCTTATGATTATATCATCTTTTCAAAACACTTTAATTCAAATGCTGGTATTTATTAGCAAAATTCACATTTGATTGAAAGAAATATATATAATTAATTTAAACGTAATAAAATTAAAATTCTCCTCATGCGTAATCAACAATTCTTATAGAAAAGAGTTATTTCTTTCGAACTAGACAGAATTTTCAAAATTATAAAGATATTTAAAGAAATCAATAATAGCTATAAGAAATTTTCTTTTGCTTAATTTAATAGTATAAAATTAAATAAATGTTTATACATTGGAAGCTGTGGCTTAATTGTTTAAATACTTTTATAGTAAGGAGTTGGTCAAAAATGTTTAAATTGTAGTCCATGCGAATTATATGAACGTTCACGAATCGAACTATTTTTTTCATTTAAATTAATAAAAATTTAATTAATGTATTAAAGCCACCAAATACTTTTTCCTTATTTCACGGGTTAAGTTGAAAAGAAATTTCGGAAATAAATGAAAACATAGATTATTATGGAAGATTAACAAAAAATAAGCACATAACTGTCAAGTACTCACAACTCCCTCTTGCATTTGTGTATAATAAAAATATAAGCTTATATTTTCTAGGCTTGAGTTCAGACTGTACTTTCTCCCTTTTTTTGATTTAAGTTCTGGATGTTTTCCCCCAAATTATCTTGCTTTATTTGAGTTAAAAACTACATTTGCAATTCATTTTCCGCAAACTTTTCGAATTCATCAGCAAATTTCTTTGACGCCTTTTTATTCAATGTATTATGAGGTTATGACGACAATGAATTCAAAGAAAAATACAGCGAATGCTTGCAAAAGTTCTCAAACCAGATTGTACTAAATTTAAATCATCACATTCAACACCAATTGTACTCGGTACCAATGCACAGCACAACTTGTTAATTTTTTCTCACATTATAGCTTCGTTAATATTGCAGATCACCTTCAAGTTTTTTTCATGTATTCACACTAGCAATAGTTTTTTTAATCTTTTTTTTATTATTTAAGGCCTTTGATACGTCAAAACACTTCTTATCTACTTCAACTACCTTTATTGACTCTTTGTTCTTAAGAATAATAGGAATAACAGATTTCGCTAATTAATCCATGTGTCTAGATGAAACACAAACACCATTGTCATGGTTAGCTGTTCTTTTTTTTTTTTTTTTCACTTGCAATTTGATAAGCCTTCCTAATAGCACAATCGCTTGCCATTTTTTTTTCGGTGTAGGGGACCATATCGAGGGTTAATTCAGAGCAAAATGTGAACGAAAAAAAATCTAAGAAACACGTGAGCGAACATTTAAACTTTGAGCTTTTCAAATGTACAGTTCATGAACTGAAGAATATTTGTCTGAAAATTATATTCGTAAGCTGATTTGTTCGTGAACAGAGTCATTCTTGAACCGAAGAATGACTGTAGATGATTGCACAGTGATATATGTAGGGAAAAATTAGATTAAAATTAGTCAGAAAATAAAAACACATATTTGAAAATTTATTTTTTTAGCATTCATTTTTATTCTAATTATTTTCAACTCCAAAATGATTGCAATGTTTATTAAATTTCGTATTTCTTCAGAGGTCGGTTAATGAAAAGTTATGCATTGTTGAAATTGCTGTTTGTGAGACAATGTAAAAAATATTTCATTAAACTAATTCATATAAAAATGCAAATATAAAACGCATCAGTAACTCAACAAATTTGCTTAGAATATAATCTTAACCTGCCTTGCATTTCTTATTATTAAGGAAAGATTAATAAATATTTCTTTTTCGTATATTTTTGTTTTCATTTTTTCTTTGATTTTTAATGATTCTTCTGCAGCAAATTATCATTGCTCCTCAGTATTATTAATTTTCTGTTTGGCTTGAATTTTTTGAATTGTCATCAAAACATCCTCGTTGACAAGGTTACCTATTTCCACATTAAAGCTTTGATTGCCGCTCATTTATTCTTTGTTCGAAAAACTGAACTCTTCTGATCTGTTAGTAGAAGCAATATAGATATTGCGAAACATTTATTATACTTGTGTAAGCTGTCTTTGAAGAATTATTTTTTCACCTGAATTTTTATCAGGAAAATGTTTGGGCTATTTTAACTGTGATGCTATAATTTAACACGTTATTTTTCATTAAATTTTTAATATATACAGATATATTATATTAATAATAAAAAATTCAATTTAAATAATACTTACTTCATAATATAATACAATTTATACAACAAAATAATGTGTATATTTGAGGATAGATATTTATTGTCTATAATAATAATTATATAATCATAATAATACACAAAATAGTAATTCAATTAAGGTGGCAGTACACCTTCAAAATTTAACTTTTAATCCAAGACATCGATTGTTTATTTTTTGTCTCACATTAAAAGTTCCATCTTTTATCTTTGAAAATATGTTTGAAATTCTTTTCTATCTTATTTAGAAGCTGAGTTACAACTGTTTCAATATTACTTTATCCTGAATTTCTCTGATCAGAAAGACTCAAAAACGGCCTTTTTCGTTATTTCGAAACACAATACTTGAAAATGTTATGCATATAAATGCCTGTGTATGTGTGTGCATTTCAAATGCATGTATGTACGTAAAATAGACTATTCTTAAGATTTTTATATTGAGAAGAAGTGTTTTCACATTGCAATGAAGTAAAAATTACAATGACGCAGAAAATTTCAGTGTTTGGAACTCGAACAATCATATATTCCAACGTAAGAGTTATAATATTAAAATAATAGTCTATTCCATAATAAAGGTTATATTCTGTATTATTAAATTTACAAAATGTGAATATATTTATTTTCTTATGAGTTACCATGTTTTGCATAAGGTCTTACTTTTTGCTTATATTTGTATAAAATGCGTTTTATTAAAGTAATGAAATTCCCTAACGAAATTTTCTTTGGGGGTTTCCTAATTTTGAAGCCCCATAAGGTCATAAAATATGCATTTGTAGGCAAAATGTGCGATGATTCAAAAATTTTCTTTGAAAGATTATTGTTACCTTAATGCAAAAGGAGAATAAAAAAAGTGTATTTAATCTTGTGCTATTAATTATTACATCAAAATTTACAATTCATTTAATTTTTAATGAATAACCAAATAGATTGCAATAAATAAAGATTCTGTTATAAAAAGTCAGTAAGTTTATAAATATTATATGTAGTAAAAATTATTTTCTAATTGATAAATGTAAGCGTTCCAATAATCAATTTAAAATAAAAGAAATATTTATCACATGGCAAAACATTTAAAAATAATATTTATTCATAGCTAGAATCAGCTCAAACAATAAGGGATCCCTTTTAGGAGCCTTGAAATTTTTTTTCTCAGTAATATAATAATTTATTGCATCTTGCTATTTATATCATTGCATAAATTGGTATTGTAAACAGTGCATGGAATCGGTAAATAAGTTTATTATTTTAATAAAATGAACATTTCACTTACAAAAAAATCATAAATTAATAAAGTAACATAAATATTTGCTTCATACACTTATAAAATTTAATTTATGCGACTTACTAGAATAGAATAACAATGCATGACTATATTTCCTTTTTCTTATTGTTAATAATATTATAATAATAAAATATTATATAACATTATAATTTAACTTACTGGCGAATTTGAATTCTATAGATGAATTGGCTAAGGAAGTAAATTGTTCTTGATAATTATGTTGGTTCTCAGGTAATTTTTGGATTAAAAAGAAAAAGGAAAAATAGGATATATGAGCGCACCGTTCAGAGCTCTCACAAGTCGACTGTGTTCAAAGTAAAATATAATTGTTAATTATAAGAGTAACCCCTCCTTTATCAATAACAACTGCTTTTTTATGTGAATTCGAAAAGTATTTTTTAAAAAATTTTCTTTTCTAAAATAAATTTTCTCGGTTCTATTTAGGTTGGTATCGTGAGTGCGATGTAATATCTTATACTACAGACGTTGATTTCGGAATGTGGGCTGCTGATGTGAGTAGCCTTGAGTCCCTTATACAAATAATTAGAAAGAGTAACTTGTTAGAGCTTGAAACACGATATGGCTTGGTAAGTAGAGATTTTGCCTCTAAAAATCTCTTCGTGCGGGAACAATGTTTACATTTGATAAATTACCATCGTATCACCATTAAGATAATCACCATTAACCAGTTATTTTTGTTAATTCGACTTTTTGTAGATAATATTTCTAAGAAAGATTTTTTTTTATTTCAATAATTGAATTAAAGTCATTGAATTTTTTCTCGTTGAATTACTAATTAAAATATTTCAATGTATTACTAATTTAATAATTCTGTGTATTACTATCAGTTAAACACTAATTAAAAATATTTAGCAATACATAGATTCAATTTTCACCATCTAAACACCAAGCCATAACTTCAAAAAGGCGAGATCCAGCTTAATGAATAAGTTTCATGAAAAAGGTGAATAGCAGCACTATTCGTCCACATATATGACGGGCTGTATTGCATCACATATTTAATTATTAGAAGAAGCTTACTGGAGATAATTTTACTCGAAATATCATATCATTAGTTATTAAAACTGACATGAGTACAGCCAAAGGAAAATCCGTAGTGTACAATCAAAGCAGAATCAATCACGTTCGTAAATCTCTGAATTGTAGCGTCATTCGTATAATATCAAAGTGATTCGTCGTTTTCACGAGTTATCTAGGTTATTAAATCAATGTGTTCGGGATGAAGGCTGATACTACATGCGTAAATTAATAAATATAGTTGATTATATGTTACATTAGTAAACTCTATAGAGTATATCAGAACTTAAAAAGTTTCAGATTATGTTAAGTAACTTATTTTAAATATTTATCATTTTATATCCATGAGGCACAACGTTTTAATTTAATATTTAGTTAAGTCTGAAATTTGAAATATTGCAAAAAATTTAAAAAATTCCACGCATTAAAAATATTCCATGTATTAACTATCTTATACATATTCAATGAAAACGTTTTGCTACTAAATTAAATTTATTGACATTTTAAAAGAAAAACTCAAAAGAGTTGGTTAATCCTCCTTATTTCTATTATCATAAATGAAATTAAAGTATAATATTTAAGTTAAAAACAATTTTTATATATTTTCAATTTATTATAAATTTTTGTGCTATTTTCATTTATTTTTACTTTTCCGCAGTAAGGTATGATTTATAATTCACAAAGTGTAGCACTTTTGTGCATTTAGAAGTAATTGAACGAAAGTTATGAGGAACCTGATTCGATATTTTCATCTCAGAAAGGACATAAAGTAAACTTAATTAACTATAAAACCCAACTGAACCACTTATACTAAACCTTAGAACATTCTTAATATTGCCTGCTGTTACAATCTTCATCAACGGAAAGAATTTTTATTTTATCACTAGCTGTTACATCGACACAATCATTATTACGACTTTATAGCTTGCTGCAGAATATTACTAAATATACTACAGCATTACTATATTACATATAGAATGTGTAATAATAAAATATTTAATACTGTTCCTTATTACATATTATAGATTTAAAATATCTAGCGTATGATTTCATGTAACCTATGTCCTTACTTTTTTACGTATTTTTATATTTTACTTAGACAAAACAAAATTCAACCATAATTTAATGCAGATTCGTCCAAAACTACAGTATTGAGTATAAATTGCTTTTTTGGATTGTTATCATAATATGAAAATCATGACTTAATATATTTTAATTGTCAGAAAGTACACAATGGAGTAACATATGATAATTATCCTCGTTAGTTTTTAAATCTGGATTCCTTTGTTCTCATTTAGTGATCATATATTGATAATTTCCCTTAAAATATCGGGCTTGAATGACACAAGCGTCTGTCAAAGATATTCCAAAACCTGGAAGATTCGCTCGACTCTTTGTTGAGCCAGTGAAAATTTCAAAACATGCTATATAGGAAGGACTAAAAATAAACAGCCGGAACTTCCATGACACAAATAATTTATTTGCAAAAAACTTATAAAAGACTCTAAAATTAACGAAAATAAAGCTTACGATCTGAACAATTAAAATGAAGATGTGGATCAATGTCAAAAGTTGTACCGGTCGAGATTGAAGATGCTCTTAATAAATCTGATACAGGACTAGGAATTCACAATCGGATCACTTCCTTGGCCAACCAGATTTCTCTACAATCGAGCATGTCTGGGATATGATGGGAAGGCATTTACCATGGAATGTTGATGACCTGGCCTGAAATTGGAGCAAATTCGGTAGGAAATACAGCAGGAGCAGGGAACTTTATCACTCTATGCCACTTCGTGTGGCAGCTTGCATACAGGCTAGAGGAGGGTCAACACTTTATTGAGCTCGTTACTTTGTAACTAGGTAACTCTGAAATCAATCAATCAATTTTTTTGAAATTTTAATTATTTTCTATGCTGAACATGATTTTCCTTTCGGCCAATTTTTGTCTCCATACAAGTCCATTGTACGGTTTTTTTGTTATAGAGTGTATATTATACATACATACATACATATATATATATATATATATATATCGTTTTTAAGTAAGTGTTATACTTAAGTTAGATTTATAATATTATTTTAGTTATAGATTAGTTTTCTTACGTTGGCTGATGATTTTTTCAGAAAAGAAGTATGTAAAATTGATAGTGTTGAAAAATGTTGCATTGATGAATTTTGTTATGTAGGAACAATATGGGCGAGGTATAGTTGTAATGAAATTGCTTGTAAATATGATTTAAGAAATAAATTATGCAGAGTAGATTTAATCTCAGAGGAAATGTTAGTTATATAACCTTACAAGAATTATAGAACAAGGATATTCGAGAATAATAAATATTATTGTTTATAATAATTATGAGACTAACAAGAATAAGGGTTCATAAAAAATAGATCACAATTATAATTTTAAATTAATTAACAAAATTTGTATTAATAAGAGGTGTAAAACTTCTAAATTATTATTAATAAAAACAATTGATATTCCAAATTTATTATTTGTAAAACTTATAACTGTGTTTAATTAAAGTAAAGTATATGATTTTAAATATGTAAAACAAAACTTGTAAAAATACTAATATTAGCATTAATCAACATAGGCATGATACTAGTAACTTTAAGGGTATAAAAAAATGCAATATTATTGAAAGTAGAGACTTTCATATTTACAAATTTGAAAATGTGGAGTTAACTATTATTAAAATAGTTCCTAATCCTAAAAAGGTTATGGTATGAAATTTTTCTTATTAGGGCTTTAATTATATGTTCCTATATGATCTTAATTTTTTGCATTCTAATAAAAATATGATTCGAATTTTTGAAAAAAAATAAGATTAAAAATATTTTCTGGAGCAGTTTTTCTCAAATGTAAATAGAAAATCAATGCTGTCCACAAATCGCAGTTTTAGAGCACAAAATTCAATAAGTTCAACGTTATTAAAAAATATGCTATTGCATGAAACTTCTATTATAGTGAATTGAAAATCTTTATCAGATGTCAAAACAAGAAAATGTTGCCAATGATGTAGTTTCGTGGTAAATTCATTGATAGTAAGCGCCAGCTATGGACAAATTCCGGTTTCATATTTACATAACTAGTATATATATATATATATATATATATATATATATAAGCGAAATACCCCTGACTGACTCATCGCGAGATCTCTAAGACTATACAACCGATTGACTTGAAATTTAGCATAGTTATTCATTTTGCAATGTAGACGTAGACGTTCACTAAGAGCGGATGTTACGGAAGTCTTTTCCAAAATGTAATTTTCATCCGTTATATATCCGTTAATCTACTCTTATCCATTGGTTATGTCTTATTATTGGTTTGACGACTTCATCTCCAAAAATTATTTGACCGACGGCAAACGGTGTACTGTGTATACTGTGTACTGTGTATACTCTTATATGTATACTGTGTATTAGCACCAATTAAGTTTACTTGGTGAGATTTGCGCATGCGAAACGGAAAAATATCAAATATTATTGAAGCACTGATGGAGGATTGGCAAGATTTTGAGGAAGGGGCTCTTTATGTGAAATTTCGTGCATGTCGAAAGTAGGAAACGTACATATTTAGCGATAGAAATAAATGAGTTATAAATCCCACGGTTGGTGAAAGTATAGTTTAGCTCCGAAACATAGCGGGATTTTGAAAAATACTAAAATGGCGACTTCTTTCGGAGTAGCGCACACGCAAGACAATGTTCGTTTACTGGAGAACCTCGCTACATGCATGAACGAACTCAAGACGCTATGACATAAGTAAGACATTTTAGACATCTCGACTGGCACGACTTGTTTTTAGGATTGCAGTCACGTGCAATCCTAAATGATCAGAAATCAAAGATCTCTTGAGGCAAGGACAAAAATCTTATGATAGACAAGATGTCATTGCGAGGGTATTTCATTTGAAAGCTAAGCACATGATGAATCTTCTGACAAAAGGATTTATCTTTGGCAATACTATGTTTAACATGTATACGGTAGAATGAATTTTATCCATACTATATATATATGAGGTGAATTTTTAAAAAAATATTTTATTTGTCTCATATATTTGAATGTCGTGAATCACCATTATGACAGACAATCAATCTCTTAAAGTTTTAAATTTAGATTATCATTATCGTTTAAAAATTAAAAATTTTCTTGATATTTTACGTATAGGTTCCAAAATATAATATTATCGTCTGTCCAGCAAAGGGGGTATCAGCGATATATATATATATATATATATATATATATATATATATATATATATATATATTGCCGATCATTAAGGAAAGCTTAATCAATGGCTCGCTGACGATTGGCGACTGTTTTGGTGACTTTTTAAGAAACTTGACATCTTTGGTAACAACGTGATGGGTTATTATAAGTGTTAACAATTATTTCCTATCTATGGGTGCGTTGTTGACTGGTACAACTGCTGTTTCTGTTCCAGTTACGATGATAATTTGTATAAGATTTTTTTCTTGTGTTTCGTCTTGTCCTGAAAATTTATGAATAATGTGTCATTCTGCATAATCCTCCTTGTGTACTGCTTCCTCTCATGCACTCATACTATTGAACTCATGAAATACTGGTGTCAGAAATGTGGTTTCAGATTGAAGTCTATAGCTAGAACATTTGAGAGTATATCTGAGAAACTGTTTATATTTTGAGGTCTGAGATGAAAGCCATACTGGAGGAACTGAAAGTCAGAGTGAAGAATACGTTAATGGGAATGAAATTCTAGCACGAGGAATTGAAAGTTGAAGTCTATTCTGTTGAAGTCTATTGAAGTTGATTTCAGTGTTTAATCTTCAGAATCTACCAAGAGTGTTACAACAGAAGATTACGAATAAAATTCTATAATAGAAATAAAAATAGAAAATGTAGTTATTTTGTAAGAGATACTAGTAGAGAACCAGTTGAAAGAACCAGTAGAAGGGAAAAAAGAAAAAGAGGAAACTGTTCCTCAAGACACAAGCGAAGCTTTCTGAGCCAAGGATTCAAATTAGGTTTTAAAAGCAAAGATAGATACTAGTGAAACCAAATAGGAAGTTGGAGGAAATCCTTAAATTCAAATTATAAAGAAGAGATTGCAGAAGTAGAGGACGATGTTCAGAGGAAGTTCGAAGAGGTAGATCATTCGTAGATTCAAGGAGATCTCAAGAACTGGAAGTTCAAAGTTTTCAATCGGGGATTCTAATTTAATGATTCACAGAGATAAGTCACTATAGATGCTGTAAAGATAACTGGACGGAATGCTTAAAGAATCATTAGTGCGAAACCTGTTGAGCGCACTCTGAATGATGCTAGGACGGTGAAGAGTAAGAGTTTTAATATGATATTGAAAGGAAACTCCTTTCAATACCACAGGATTCTTTTCAATACCACCTACCCGAGTCGCCAGGACCCAGATGATTCTTCGTGACTTTTTCTGTGAAAAAGAACGGTGTATTCCATTATTCCATATGATTCAGTTGTACGGGTCCTATAATTCAAGCTGCTGTATTAACAAGAAGAATAGATGCGGAAGTAAAGGATGTGCTTTTAGTTGCTCCTCACTCACCTGGAGTTAGAACTGCTGATGGAGTGATGATCAAAGTCACTCCAAGAAATGCTACAGTTACTTGCGAAACCACTCAGATGTTCACCACATGGCCATCCTGCTGTTAATGTCCAAGTGTGACAGGTGACTGGATAGACTGAGGGGATGCTGTTCGAGAGAGTGCCGCTATTGCTTTTTTATATCCTCTTTAGGGCAAGCGAGTGATACTTCCTTCTCGCCAAGAGAATACATTAATGGCTTAGAGACACGTTCGAAAAGCGTGCATGCTTTTGCCAGAGAGCAAATTAAATTAGCCAGCTAACGAATGTACTGGAAACAATGGAGATGCCTGAGTTTGAGGCTACAACGGAACCGGGAGAAATCGTATATTGCTATAAAGAAACGGAAGGATGTTGTTTTTAGAATTTGTAGGTCACCCAACGCTAGCCCAAAATCATTTACATTTAACGGTTAGCTCCTAACCAGGGAAAATATATTATAGTTGTATGTAAAGGGGGGTAGGGAAATGTTACGAACCTACAATAATGCTTCCATGCAACATTACTCTCATAAAAAAAGAATATTTTACGATTTCGTTGGACACCAATAAAAGCATAAGCATTGAAGTCCTGACAATTGGAGACCGTTTTGATGACTTGATCAAGAATTTGACGACTTTGAGACAAAACAAAGATTTTCAGATTTGCTTCAATTTTATCAATATCTCTATTAGGAGAAATTTATGAACTGTTCCAATATTTTCTTTGTGACGTCCTACTTCGCCGTAACAGCTATAAATTCAGAAAGATGTGAAGTATAGGAGAATCCATCTGGAATTAACTCGGAATCTTTCAGGAAGCGGCAGGAATCTGCTGATCTGTCTCGAAAGTGCAGAGTATTAATTTGGAGATTTATCCACGATGCAAAGTAATTAGTTATGGAAGCTGAATGTTACTAAAAGAGATATTATAAATGCTGTTTTGTATTTCTTTAGGAATTACTGATCTGTAAAAGTGCGGTATTTTTTTTTGTTGTGTCATTAATTTGTACAAGTTTTATCTGTATTTCCTTTTGTCCTGAATATTTGTGAATATAGAGTCTTTCACTATTATCTTTCTTGTTAGACTACTTTTAACCAAATTACACTTAAGTAGTCAAATATAATATTATAAAACCAATCAAATATAAAAAAAATACATAATATTAATTAAATTAGAAATGAATAAAAAAAAGTAAGCAATCTAAAAACGAAATGTAATTTAAAATATTTACCACTGATATGTCCTTAAAATAAAAGGTGGAAACCTTTTAAAGACGACAAAAACATTTACAGATAAAAAATATCTAATTCTTTACAAAAAAGGTTTAGCAAGTTGCCTAAAACAAGAAACAAACACACACACACATGTATATATATATATATATATATATATGTGTGTGTGTATTATGTTAAGATTTAAATCTTAATGCTATTTTATCCAAATTACTTCATTCATTGCATTTTAGGTGAATGAAGCATTAGAAATAAATTTGAATTACATCGGATTGAAAATCGATATATTCTTTTTTTATGATGAAGGTAATCAATTATACGTTTCTTGCCACTTCGTTGACAGAAATTCATATATTAAGTAAGTATTATATATAAAACTCTTTATTTCAGAAATAAGTTTATTTCCTTTAGTAAAAATTAATTCGTAAAGGGAATTTACTGGAAGTCTTCTGCTAGCTCCTTCAAGACGCGTGCCATGTCTCTTTCACAGCTTCAGCGGACTCAAATCATGTTCCTTTTAATTAATATTTCTCCTTAGGAAACAGATAGAAATCGCATGGCTCAATATCTGGCGAATAAAACGGAGTGCAACACTGGGATGCTGTAATATATGACTAGAAACGATTTGACAGACAATGTGGAATGAGCCAGTACAGTTTTGTTGGAAAAATTTGCCGTACGGATTTACGGATTCTTTGAAAAATTCTGCAATCTGAGCAATCACACGGATACTTAGCCGACAGTTAGATCGAACTAGATTACCGATTTTTTTGATACTGTCATCCGTTTTTGAAGTGGGAGAGCGACCTGGCCGTGAATTACCTTCAAAATGCTTCCCTTTTCGTCTTCACGGCCACCTTGAAAATGCTTAAGCCACTCAAAAACACGAACATGGGATAAACATTCATTGCCCTGCACTGCTTTCAATAAATTATAAGTTTCAGTAGTAATCTTTCCAAGTTTAATGTGAAATTTCACACATCGATGCTCACTTTTCACTTTTCCGGCGAAACGAAAAAAAATATTTCATGTGCGAATTAAAGCTATGGTTATGCGGATTTTCTTACAGAATTAAGTGAAACTGCATTTGAAAGAGAATGTTTGTTTTCAAAGAGCTGTCGGTAGCCGCATATGTACTTCTCTTGTAGCGTCCGCCTCTTTATTTAATAGTCCCACCTAGTATATATATATATAAAGTATTGATAAAGATCTTAATAGAATTAACTGTCTGCATTATTTTGTTTTAAAAATTATCAAAAAATAAATATTAGAGCAGTAATGTTGTACGTTAAGAATTCGAAATACGTAATCCATAAAATGAAAAAAAAAAAAAAAAAACATAGAACAGCAAACAATGAAAGTTGTCAACCTGACAAGAAATCAGATGTAGTATGTACGAATAAATAATAAATTTTGAAATTAAAAATAGACATGTTTTATGGATTTTAAAATTTAAAGGGTACAAAGGAAAGATATCTTATCATTCTCATAAATTTAGTAATATTTTCTTAGAGCCAATCCAAATGAAAAAGAAAAATTAAGGAAAAAATTGCGGTAATAATAATGGGAAACATTAAAAAGTTGAAAAAACTACTATTGAACCGAAACAACAAATGCCAACCGAATCATTAAATAATTTAAAAACAACTCTTGTTTATTCTTTTTTTAATTTCTGAATGCAATTTTCCACTCATTTTACATTAAGATTCTATCTCTTCAGAGAACCAACCCAAGTAAAAAATAAAAATTAAAAAGAAAAAAGCGCAAAAAAAATGACGATGTAAACGTGTTAAATTAAAAATGAAATCCATCCCTGATTTTTTACCAACTATTAATTATTTATTCAATTTTTATTTTTTGAGTACATGAATTTCTTTCATTTTCTTATGAAACAATATAATCTCCGAGAGCTATCGTATTCTCTTTATTTGTCGTTTTTTGCACTGAGTTGACGCTTGTAATGATATCTCTGATTTTGCTTTCAAATTGTTGGATCGGGAAATATGTATTTCGCATTAATTGTTTTTTTCCTCGTTGCTCCTCAGAACATTGTTGCAGCTTAAAGCTTCTTGAGATTTTTCAGGAGAAAATCAATTAAAAATTGTTGCAAATGAAAAATCAATGATGTATAAAATTATTTTTGCTTAAGATTTTAATAAATAAAAACGAATGTATGACAGACAGCAAATGGGAACACAGATGAAATATTTTTATGCGTGTAAAAGATTAACGCTTTGGTCATGCAATAAAGCACGGAACACATTATTATTAATTCATATTTTTGTAAGACGATATTTTCAATTGCGGATATTTTTTTAAAAAAAAGCAGGAAAAACCATAAAAATTAAAATTGTCTAAGACGAAAGGCAAGCGAATTGGTCCGGATAATTAAATCCATTCGATACAGCGAAAAATGGCACCACATTGTAGTACTGTCTACAGATAGTTTTCCTTCCTTCTGTGAAGTCCATAAGTATAATGCCCTTCGCATCTCAAAAAATTGTCGTAATAACTTTTCTAGGCATCTTCGCCTTCTTTTGAGCAGATTCACTGGAAGCAAAACACTATATTAATAATTGCTTGGTTGCAGGTGTTTATTGAGGAATCCAAGTCTGATTGACGACGATAACAATCAAATTTTGATTTGGCTTCAAATGACTGCCGAATTAAAGTATAATCTAAAAATTTGTTTCAAATTCATTTTGACTCTTTTTAACAGATGGTAGCACACGGTAGTAGCATCAAATTGCCTCAGAAACGCCATCTGTTATCAAAATATGTACCTTTAGAATTACCCTAATATAGTTGCTGTTTTATCGTAACCTTTTTATATGAATTATTTGAATAATTATTAGGACTTACCGTTATTGAAAGAATTTAATTACCTTTTTTTAAATCTATTTCAGGGTTCTTTATCCTCCCTTTAGTCTTTGTTCTGCTGACTTTCTAGGCCTGAAAGTAAAAGTGCCTTGTGAAACTCAAAAGATAATAACCGCCGAATATGGACCTAATTGGACGCAAAGGATATCGGAGTGGGATTGGCGAACATCATTTTGCAATAAAGGACCTGAGATCCATTGGGACCATAATCAGAAGGACAAAGTTTATCAATTCTATAATAAATTTCTAAATAAGTTTCATGGAACAATTTTGGGAAAAATTATAATTTTTTTCACGAATTCACGAAACGAATTTTCATACTTTTGACGGAAAATGTACACATTCTCTCACTTAGTTTAAGCAGTATGTATCCATTATCTGTCATAAGTAGTATTTATTTTCATTAACTTGACATCCGTGTATTATTTTTATTTTCAGAAATGCTAGAGCCTTGTCGAATGGTAGTAAAGACGATTTCTTGGTAGTTCCTATCATAAACTGGAACAAAAGTTTTTTAAAAAGATTTTTAAGAATTCAGTATTGCTACTTTGTACTCTGTAATACGCCATTCATTTTGTCTGTAATTGCTATGAATAATACTGTACATTTTTATGCTCATTGTACTTGTAAATTATTTACGGTGTTGTTTTAAAATGTGGAACTGTATTTTGAAAAACTGGGAGAAATAGTTATTAATAAACCAAAATGAAACTAAAAGCAAAATCTGAAAATAGGAATCGGTGTACTTTGATACCACACTTTCTGATTTAAATATTCTGAAAAACATATATTCTTAAAATTATTTCTTCGACTGCGAACTCATAGACATTGAACGCAAAAAATATAATTTATTTAAAAAATAACTTAGGAAAGAGAATGAATTCTTAAGATTCATTAAGAAGATATCTTTGAATTCTTAATACGACTAGATGTTTTCGGAGCAAATATTTTTTTTTTTGAATAGGCAGTTTTCTCATTATTAGAAAATGAATCCTTACACGTTTGCAGAACAATCTTCACAATACATATTAGGACTAAAATAGGATATTTTCGGTTGTCAATGCAAAGTTGTAGGATTTCTGTGATTCTCTATTACCTCCAGCAATATTGTGTAATTCATATATATATATATATAAAGTTATTGAGTTATTATATAGAATTATATATAATAACTGAATAACATTTTAGTGAAACTAAGGATAATGATATACAAAATTTAGATAACAACTTTAATTTTGAAAACGTTACATTAAATGTGTATATGTAATAATAAGAGGTGTAAAAACTCAAAAAGAACTAATAATGAATAAGTTAATATTATTTCCAAATTTATTTTATGCAAAACTTATAACTGTATTCACTTACTTAAATGTAACATACACGATCATAAATAAAAATGTCAAACTTGTAATAATATCAATATACTCATACATATTCATGTATGAGTATATTGATACTCATACATATTTTTTTATATTTATAAATATTTAGTTTCTGATATGAAACTAAATATTTATAAATATAAAAAACTGAAATATAAATGAAATGAAACTCTTACATACTCATACATCTGAAAGTATAGATATAACTATTGTTAAGATTGTACTAAACTATGAAAGAAGGTTATGATTTGAAAATACTTATATTAGGGATTACAATAATATACAGGGGTTGGACAAAAATATGGAAACACCTTTTAAAAAACATGTTTCTTTGCTTAATATGGTGTAGGAAACCCGTTGGCATCCAAAACAGCTTGCAGTCTTCTCGGAATGGATAAATACAGTTTCTGTATGTGTGCCAAGGGAATATTATACCATTCTTCCTGCAAAACGGTGGCAAGTTCAGATAACGATGTTGGCGGTGGATAACGAGAACGCACTTTCCGTTCCAATGTAGACCACAAAGGTTCGATAATATTCAGGTCTGGTGACTGTGGTGGCCAGGGAAGATGGGACAAATCCTCCTCGTGCTCAGAAAACCAGTCCTGGACAATGTGAGCTGTGTGAACAGGGGCTTTGTCGTCTTGGAAGACACCATCACCATCGGGGAACAAAGTTTGTACCATGGGATGAACTTGATCTGCCAAAATGTTCACATAAGTCTTGGCAGTCATGTGCTCTGACACAGTTATCATGGGGCCAGCAGAGAACCACGATATGGCTGTCCAAACCATAACAGAACCTCCGCCATGTTTCACTCTTGGCAACAAGCAGTCTGTATTATAGGCTTGAGATGGCGTTCTCCAGACGTAAACTCGGCCAGAAGTGAGAAACAATGTAAAAGAAGACTCGTCAGACCATATTACACGCTTCCACTGCCCTATAGTCCAGGCTTTATGACTTAAACACCACCTTTTCCTGTTACGGGCATTAGCATCACTGATGAGTGGTTTCTCAATTGCAGCACGGCCAGAAATTCCCTGTTTATGAAGCTCCCTTCTAATTGTTTTGGTACTCACAGGGTTCTGTAACACAACATTCATTTCAGCAGTAACTTTTGCAGCTGTGGTCTTCTTATTTTTCGTCACAATTGCCCTTAATGATCGTCTGTCACGATCACTCAGCACACACTTTCGTCCGCGCTGTGATTTAGCAGATGATGTTTTTCCGCTTTTCAAATATGCGGAATAAATCTTCGATACAGTACCTCTTGAAACACTAAACACCTCGGCTACCTTGCTTACGGAAGCACCTACCATACGTGCTCCAACAATTTGCCCACGTTCGAAGTCTGTTAACTCTGACATAATGCAATGACAACCTCACATAACAGTACTCCGACAACAACTGAACTGTTTAGCACATTTACGAAGTTGTATAGGTGGCGTTAGTAGTCAAAAACGCCAGCGCCACCTACATATTTCATTAAAATCAATCTTTCTTTTCAAACATGCATTTTACAAGGTGTTTCCATATTTTTGTCCACCCCCTGTATATAAATAAGCTTTTAATGTTTTTTCTTATTAATAGAAATATAATTCAAAATTTTAAACAAAATGACAACAAAGAATATTTTGGGGGGAATTGTAATTTTACAAAATGATCATCATTTTTAACGAAGTTAATAATAAAAGAAAAAAAAAACAGAGGTGGAAATAATAAGAGAAAATGTACCACTGTGGATGTTATTAAAGAAAAAATCTATACTTTAAATAACCAATTTGAAAAGTATTTTAACATTAAAAGTGTTAAATAACATTATTTTTGGTCTGAAATAAAAGAATTTAAATTCTAGAAAATTTTGTTATTGAAGCAATTAAAAATACAGATTATTTTTCTACATATTGATAAGGATATCAGTAATTATTTAGTGTAGTAATATATAATTCGTAATTAAAATAAAGATAATAAGAAGAATATTGTAATATTAGATTTATGAGTAAATCCATCGATTATATAAATTTAACAATATTCTTACTAAGCATAGAAAATTAATTACTATTAATAATATAATATTAAAAAAAGTTTTTAAATTTATTTAAAATATGGGACGATTGAATCATAATTATAATAATTGTAAAAATTTACAAAGTACTAATTAAAGTAATTGTAAAGATTATAAAGAATATACAGAGGGGTTCGAAACTCTTAGGCAAAAATTTAAGGGGTGATAGAAAACATTTAAACAAAAAAATTTTATCATACAATGCAGGCATAGGCAAGCGGTGAATCGTTAGACGGCGCTACGATGGAAAGGGTCCAGGAAGCATGGCGACGTACAGTAATCAGGAAAAAGCTGTGTGTCCTGAAATCCACGGTTGAAATGACGATTTGTAAGAAAACTCGCGATTTATGCTTTCCACTACAGCGCCATTTAATGGCTCATTACTTATTCTCCTATTTAGCATTGTATGAAAAAAAGTGCTTGTTTAGATGTTTTCTATCACCCCTTAAATTTAATTCCCATGAGTTTCGAAACACTCTGTATAATGAAGAATATCAATATATTATTACAGGTAATAACAAAAATTGCAGAGAAAATCATAGAGAAAATATGAATAAAGATACAGGCTTCAAAATTATAATTTCTAATAATAATGTTTATATTAAAGAAAAAAAATTAAGATATAGATAATTTTTAAATAAACTGACTATTGCATATAATTTATCTATTGAAGCTTATAAAGAATATGAATAATTGAAATTCATGAGCATATCTCTAATAAAAATCTCTATTATTAGAATTTTATCTCTGTGATTAGAATTTTATCTCTATGATTAGAATTTTATCTCTATGATTAGAATTTTATCTCTATGATTAGAATTTTATCTCAATGATTAGAATTTTAAATCTCTATGATTAAAGATTTAAAAGTTCTATAAAGATTACAGGATAATTTCATTATTTGTTACATTGATATGGCCCCTGATAACTAAGCTATTATTTATAAGGAACTATATATCCATATGACTAATAAATATCTGATTAATAATGATGCTTTTATTGATGTTAATAATTGTGATAAAGAAATCATCTATAAAATTAAAGTTATACGAAATTCTGACACTACTTCCAAAACAATACTTGCAAATTTTTCTCATGCCTCCCAAGAATGACGATAATGAGTATAAGTAACCTAAATTTAATGTACATCAGCTATTTATCAGAGCAATCTATAGAGGTAGACGACGCAGGACTAAAGAAACTTTAGAAACAAATAAAAAATGTATTTGCGTACTATAGCCAGCAGCCAAAAGCATTTGGATGCTTATTAAAATTTAGAAGTTTACCCTTTTTATATTAATACTGTATTTCTTAATGAAGTTAGGATAATATTATCTTCCATAATTCACATTTTGTATGTGGAATTATTATTATTCTCACTGTAAATTCAAATGAGCAAAAACAATTTCTAACACATAAGAAACTTTCACGTTGATAATTTTTTCATTTGGTTTCGTATTAGATATTTGGATTTATATTATATTTAATATTAAAGTAACTTTGACGTTTATGAAAAAAATGAGCTTATTTTATGCCAGGTTTAAGTAAACCTCACATTTTAAATCCAAAAGTTATAGAAATCATAGTTTGACATTGGCATATCTGCAAACTTACGCATTTGTGTATGTAGAGAAAATCACATTTATTTACGTAAATAGTTATGTATGTAGGAATAGTTAACTGTATTTAAATTCGTATGTTGTATACTTAGCTTTAAGTACATATTGTACTTACTTACAGACAAATAGTACTTAACTTAAATACATATAGTACTTACTGAATTTGTGAATAACTTAAGAAATTTGAAAGGTATTTGTAAACTTAATGTTCTATATTAATAATAAATATTTTTAAAAATATTAATACATATAATATTTATTATAAACTCAAAATTTTAATTTAATAAAATTTTTAAAAAAAATTCTTTTTTGGGAAAAAAAAGTACATTCACTGCATGGGAAATAAGCTCATTTTTATAAAGTTGAAAACATCAGCATTATGAATAAATATAAGTGAAGTGTACCAGAATCGAATAAAAAGTTTTTTGAGAAATACGTAAGTAGATATTTTTTACTACGACATGGGATGTTTGTTTACATCTTTCTAACTCAATTACTTAGCATTCTATTGATCAGTATGTCAATGAAATACATCTGTGGAAAGGGAGTGCCCTCTATTTCTTAACACCAATAAATTATTATCATTGATTGTTTATTAACGTCTCACTTAGAAGCAACAAAAGGACTATTGGCTGCGGATCTCGGTCCCATGATATGTATGGTAGCTGATCTCTCTGGTACCTTTTTCTCCAAATTTCTACACCAAGCCTAAGGAGAATTTGGAACCTCAACAGATTTAAAGAGCATTAGCACCTCTACAAGGTCAGTTTTTAGTGGCATTAGTCAAGGGAAAAAAACTGAAAATATTTTGAGAAGTTTCGATTAACTTAATTTTTTTTTGAAACATGCATTGTGATAAGTCAAGTATAATTTTACTCTGGGTATTTTTATGCTACTAGTTTTCCAGATTAATACTTTTTCCATACCTGTACATCTAACATTAACTAATTGCTAATTAACATAAACTATATTACCTCGCATGACCATTTCAGGTTTATTTGAGTCCCAACGAATATAAAAATTGATTCTGAACACCAACAGCATAGTACGTGACCTCAAATAATATATTCCAGACGATATTTGACTTTCTATAAAATTTTATTAAAAGCACACATGAAAATTATCCATTACTATATATTTACTTTTACGTCTCTAAGAAGCTTAAATAAAACCAAAAGAAAAGTCGATATTTTATTGTATCCCGAAAGATTTCTTGCTATAAACTCGTGAGACTGTTGTGTAAACAGAGATTAACTACTAAAAGAATCACATTGATTTGATTTTGTTTAGCAAATACAAACCTAATAAAACGCGGTTTTAACCAGTTACAGAGACTAAATTTTATCTTATGGATTGTTATCTCAAAGAATTTTAAGCAATGGAAGTACAACGATGAATACAAATAAAACAAGCACCGGTTTATAGTTAATTATTCATACTTTGGTCTCATTATTTTAAATGATAAGAAAAACGGAAGCTATTAAAATTATAGAAATAAAGTTAAGGAAAGAAGAAAGGGTAATTTAGAAGTGAAATGAGATAAAGAAAATTTACACACAAAGATTTTCTTATTTGAAACATATCTGTTACGCATAGTTCTTAATAAAATATCATAAGATGTTTTTAACTATATAAAAAATTATAAACTTGGACAAATTTGTGAAAAGACATAAAAAGAAATATTTAACTTTGTGAAACAATTTTTTTTTAATTATTTTTATGTTGAAAGTAGTTCTCTCGCTTATTTCCCTTCAACTAAGCTTTGGGAACATTGTTACGATTTTATTTGTGTGATTTGATAAATTTCTTGTAATAAATGCAACTCAGCTTGTGTAAATTAATATAGATATATTGAAATGTTGAGAATAGGTCTGATGAGATAACAATTATAAAATTACGGAGAATTTTAAAGTTGTTCTAGAGAAAATGATAGGAAGTTAACAAGGCAGAATTTAGACGCGTGACTACGTTGATAAGAGTAAAGAGATATAGAATTTGAAGTCAGTGAGACCTGTCGATCTGCATACAGACCATTTACATGTTCTTCTTATGATTCGGAAGATTAATAAGTAACAGTTAAATATTTTTGGTAATATCAGCTTCCAGGTTCCGATAGGTGTAAAGATCCAAATCAATGTACGCGATTGTTAGAATATTGTGTTTTGATTAGTCTATAATTTGAATAAACCTAATTAAGTTTTAAGGGAACGAAGTAATTCCAGGACCTTACAATAGGGCTCAACTTTTCCTATCCCCGCATTTGAATTTGCCGTTGACATGTTCATTTTGTTGGTTCAGGGTTTTGATGATATTGAAAATGTAGCTGACTTTTTAAACAGTGTGGACGACAACGAATGGTTTTATAATATTACGTTGATCCTCCATTGCTCATAGTTGAAAAACCATCTCACAGGCTTAGCAAAAGAGTGGGACCAGTCATTAGGGAATCATTAATGCGAGGCGCAGAGGTTGCTCGACCAATTAAAGCTCAGCCTTAAACAGACTTCCCGATAAAGCTTCATTATATGAAATTGAGGAAGGAGTTTCGAAAACAGTGCCCCGCTGATCCCCAACAAATTCAGTATATAGAATGTTAGAAGTCACTCACCTCCTCAGTTAAGTTATGGCAGAAGCGGTGACAGTTCAACACATCATACAAAGAACGGTTCCGAAAGAGTTGTATTTCCTCGAACTGAGAGTGCTACCACGAAGTCTCATCTCCTTCTAATTGTGGTCATGTTCCTTGCAATACAATGAACTTTCTCTACAATTAGTTATCCTCCTTATAATTACAGTTTTATATATCAGCCGAATATAAAGTGGATATTGAACTACGTCATCTCCGATCCCCTATAGACGATTTACCTATCCTCATAATCAGCCAGATAGACGATATCAATAATAGGGTCACTCGATCAGTTCAATAATCCTCATCAGTTAGTAGAGTGTCCTCGTTCGCAACATACTTGAAATCTTACAGCAATAATAAAAGCATTGAAAGAGCATCTGATAAAAATTCCCCTCATCCTAATTTTAGTATACGATACATTTGGATGGAGAGGTTTAAAAAGTTTTTGTGTAGGATACGTTGTACAAAAGTACTTTCATTTTATTAAACAATGAACATTCAATATTTCTGTGATGACAACACAAGGTGTAGAACGTAAAAATAATGAATTGAGTGATTTTGGCTTCATGTCTTCGAAACATTAAGAGGGACTGACAGTTAAGCATTTTCTACGTTATGAAATATTCCTGTGTACTCGTGCTATAATTTATGCATCAAATCGAGCTTTCTCTTGATTTCTAAATTCATACATCGTGTACTTCCGAATTTGGAAACCCGAATTAGTAAGGGGAAATATTTTGAAGGTGGTCGAGGTATACCTGGCTCAGACGAAAATGACCGAAGACCAGCAACAAACTCAATCAAAAATCTTTGAAGAATTTCAGGGTTTATTTTCTGACAAATCGGGCCTCACCCCATGTTCCTTGATATTACATAGGTATTGGAAATCAGCAATTAGTTATATCACAGTCCTATCAATATCTTCGAGTGAAATAAGAAATAATTTATTACCATTTGGACAAAATGATACTAAAAAGTAACAATTATTCCGAGTTAGTCCCCATATGCTTTGCCTGTAATTTTGTGTAGGATAAAGTATGATAAACTTGGAATCTACCGAAGCTTATAGATTTACGATAGATTACAGAAAACTAAATGCCATTATAAAATATCATCAGTACCCATAACCTTCGACTGAAGAATTACTGATAACTATTACTAAATGTTACATCATGACATTAGATCTCAGATTCGGTTTTATTTTCAGTTAGCTGTAAATTCTGCTGTTATTCAAAAAACAAGTATTTTGAATTCACCCTTATGCATTTCGATTTTTCAGGCAATCGCCTCGATATCCAGTATGCAATTGACGTAATATTGAAGTATATCATAAGAAAATGTATTTGCTTATGCGGATGACATTATTATAGCATCGGAATGAGTTCTGGAATACATCGCACATTTAAGAGCCCTTTCCCAGCCGTTACAAACATATGTTTAACAATAAGTACAGAAATATGCCACTTGACATGTGAGGTATCAAAATATCACATTTTAGTTATTAATAGTAAGGAAAAACTTATATCTATCCTAAGAAAATAAAATCAATTTTAGAGATCTTTGTCCCGAAGAACGCGCGCGATGTATCAAAATTCTTGGAGATGACGGCTGTGATCAGAAATATATAAATGAATTGTGAGAGCAGCTATATGAGATTAAGAGAAAGGAAGTGAAATTCTATTGATTTACGGCCCGTGTAAAAAGCTTTCGAAGCTAATAAGTACATCTAAGTGAACATTCCAGTGTTAAATTTATTTGATTTTAATTCCCCTTCTAGCTGAATACTGAGACAAGTGCAATTGTAAACTGTTCCGTGTTGACTAAACAGAAGAAACCAGTTGTATACGCTTCATGTACTTTTAAATCCGGTGGAAAGAAATCATTCAATAAGGGAATGAGATCATACAATAAAAGAGAATGCTTCGAGCATTACAAAATTTCAGGTAGTTTTTTGGTCAGTTAATGACCAAAGTTATTACCGATCATTCTGCATTCTCTAAATTAACTAACAGAAAACGGGTTCAAGCAAAATGATGAGATGGTAGTTAAAATGAGTAGAATATAATATTAAATGGCAGACTTAATCTGGAAATCAGAATTTTGTTGTCGGATATCTCTTTAGGATTCCTTGTGACTAGACGGCAGAATTTAAATTTGTTGTGCCATTATTCATATGCCAAAATCAATATTATCTTCTCGAGAACAGTTAATTCACGAAGAAAGACAGATTTAGTAATTAGGGCATATTTATAGATATCTATAAAACCCCGACGATATCTCAGCTAATTGTGCCATTTGAAAAAGTTGCTCCCAACAATTTAATCAGGACGTTTTGGTAAAAAGAAAACATACACATTCCAAAATGCGTGCTATTTGCTATTTTCTTGTTACTTGAAAATCACACGGAATATATTAAAACATTCAGTATTTGTCACAGGTAGAAAAATAAAGACCTGCTTCCAGCTGGACGATTAATATGAATTGAATCTAACTACCTGAACCAATGAATTTCGTTATACTTCCTAGGACCATGTATCAGATCTAATCATAAATGTGGTACTATTATCTTTTAGTTATGAAAGACAATTTTTCTGAATTTGTAGAACTATTCCCCTTATATAAAAAATCTCAAAGAAAATCGAGTTTAATGACTTTTCCAACATTATATACCTCAATATGTAGCTCTAATTAAAGTAATAACTAATAATGGCCCCAAGTTCATTTTGGGTGTATTTAATGATTTTGTTCTATGTTGAACAGTGAACATTTCAAAATGAATACATATATATTGCAATTGAATCCTTCTGAACAGGTAAATTGAAATTTGATACAATTGATTCCTGGCTATGTGCAATCTAATAATGCTTTCTCTACTTAAAATCAGTTTATAAATTATGTAATTAATATTAATTCACATACGCAATTCACAGCGTGGTCAAAGATACAAAGGGGAAACACCCATATGGCTTTTTCTAAATCGTAAATAAATAACACAGTTCCAAAAAGCCTCAAAATAGAGATTTGGTATATCAGAATAACGGATTGCTAACGTCTGAAGTAAAACCCTATGTAGGTTTGCAACAAATTAAACAGGCAAAATGTAGCAACAAAGGAAAGTGAAAGAAAGAGATCGGGTATTAATTAAAATACATCCACTAAGCTCATAGAAACACCATTTGGTAGAAAAATTCCGACTTATTTTGTGACTGTAGTAGCCTAGTGGACATGATCCCAAACTCGCGGGCAGCATCGTTTTCGTTGAGTCTTGATTTCGATCCCTGATACCACTTAAGGCCTACCGTGTAGTGAGGCTGATGCATGTTAAATTTGTTGAGGCTCCAAGTCCTACCAACGACATTGTGGGAAAGTTTCAAGTGTGAGGGCCCCACCTCGGTTCGGTCTTCGTCACTTGATCGAGTCTCACAATTTCAATTTTTCTTGCCAATAGGAGTCGTTTTGCTTCTAATTTTCACGTTAATAAACATTCAAACAATCAAATCTAACCCAAATTTGAAGGACTGTTTAGAGTGTTTCTACTTTTCAAAAATAAGGTAGTCGTCTACCAAAACGATAAGGAAAGGATGCGGAACATTGACCAGATTCGGATGAACCACTAATGAGATATGGATCCAATAAACGATTCTAAATGACAAAAATGATAAGGGTAGAAAACTATTTAACCCGGACAAAAGAATAAATCGAGGGTCCCCATATATAATACAATTACGTCCTTTAATTCCTCATAAATAGGTAGCCAAATACCTATCAGAGGAGGTAGAAAGGTCCAATAATCAACAACAGTATGCACGAGTCATTGACCAAAGAAACATTTTTGCCAAGACTCATCTATGCATAAGGAACAGAGCGGGAACAAACATCTTCAAAATGCACTCAAATGACTACTATGAGCAGAAAAGGAAAAAAAAAAAAACAATCATCGACTCGTCATATCCTTAAACTCTCCCACTTCCTAGAAGGAAACAATCACCATCCTCGATTGTGTATCCTCCAAATCCGACTAAAAGGAGTCCAAAGGAATCGCAAAGTCGAAATACAAAGAAGCAATTGAGTACAGTCAAAATCATTTCCTTTAAAACACCTGCATGTAACCAGTCGAGATCTGTCAACCTCATGGCACCAGTCTCCAGGACAAGGAGTTTCTACTTTCTTCGGATCCGAAGGACTCGACACTCATAAAGAAAAAAAGGCATCTTCAGTTCTCCAGAGAAGCAGGAATTATCAAAGCCGGATGTGATGCTAAGACGTGGACTATGCTGGTAAAAGTGAAGTGATATAGCATTCAAAGTTCTAAAGAAGCGTGTCTATTAAATTCGAAGTTAGAGAGTCTATTAAAATTTATTTTTGGGTGAAATTTCAATTTAATGTAAACTAATAGCGAATTGGACTCACATGTAATTCTTCTACTAACTAGGACTCGAATAACAAAGGATAGTTAAGTATCTAATCCTAATATTAATCTTTAGTTTCGGACATCGAATCCATTAACGTGATAATTAGCATATTCTGTGTGTTTTGCTTATTCAAATTCCCGAATAAACCCAAGTGAGTTATTTTTTCGTTTGACTCCATTTATTAGCTACTATTTAATTATTGATTAAAAATGAGAAGGTTAGTTGAAATACGTAATTCCTTGAGATTACAATGGTATTGTTCGAATGACTTAAAATTCGTTCTATTAATTTCTTTTTTGCGTAAAATTTCACTTTAACGCAAATACTTATTTTTAAATTGAAGAATAATAAGTATTCTTACATTTTAAAGTATAACTGAATATATAACCTTTAAATACGTATAATGAGTTTTATATAAACATAAAATTATCTTCATAGTTCATAAAGGCAATGTATCTTGTTGAATAAAATTAACGGAATTTATCGCATTCATGGTCATTTTTAAATTGTGGATGGAACTGGCAACTCATAACTTTATCCTAATTTTTATTACAAAATACTTATCGATTTTTATTTTGGCTGAAACTTGAATCAAAGATTCTATAAGGCTATGTCTGAAACCTAAAAATGTTTCTACTTTTTCTTTTCTTTTTTCCTTTCTTTCTTACCTGTTTTTACTTCTTCTAGTGCAGTTTCTTGTATAGTAAGAAAGAATTTCAAACATATAGGTCCAACAAATCAAAAATTGTCTATTTTATTGTATAGTTTTATATACTAAGGAGTAGTAAGAAACATAGTCAAAATATTCCTTCATTGAATCAGTTATTAGCATTGACAAGTACTTTGATAGGACAGATTTTTTTTCTTCATATATATAACTATTCATATATTTTTTTCATATATTATTTTTTTATATATTCTTCTTCTTATATATTAATTTTTTTCATGTATTTATATTATTATAACTGCTTAAGTTGTAGTTTATTTATTTAGTGAAATAATCTTGATGGTTCCTACCGTCATTACGGGATTAATGCTTAACTGCGATAACCGTAAAACGTGTTAATACCTTAAAATAATTTTATGTGTAGCAAATTCTTACGTAATATTATAAAGCCATGCCTGAATATAATGTTTATTAATGAAACCATTGTACAAAAAACAAGAAACAGAGTGAAGTTAAGAGTGAAATAAAAATGATAAAAAATAAATGTAAGACTTTTTATTCCATTTAAAGTAATTTATATTCATGTTGTCTTCGTGAAAAATGCACCATAAATTTAAGTGTAACAAATGAAAATAAAAAAAACAAAGATATGTATTTTTTTAAAAAACTAATTAAATCATTTTACTCGACAATAATTATCAAGAAGACCATTAATTACATGAGCTTATCAGGCGAAGGAAAAAAAATCATTAAAAATACTAAAATATTACTTTTGTATTAATTCCCATCTCCTTAACCTTTTCGTTAATCATACGTAACTCAATAAGTAAATTGTGGGCTTTTTATAATTACTGCGAGAGGAAAAGGAAAAATAAGTTGAATAAAAGTTTTTTTCCAAAGAAATTTTTTTAAATGAAATCAATAATGTTACAATAAAGTAAGCTCTATAATTCTCCGTTCTTGAGACACTGACAATTTCTTTTTTAAATATGCATATTTCAGGCATCTCTAAATTATTTTTTATATTATTTTCAAAAAAATGCTATAAACGCTGTAACATTGTCATGTTGCGCTTTCATGAGCCTTTTATTTAAAGATAGTAAATATTTTAAAAACGAATGTGGAATGATTAAAATAAATGAATTCGTATTATTAAGCTACGTTTTATTAATTGCAGCTTATTTATCACTCATTTCTTCCAAGGAAAATTAAAACAATTTTTAATAAAAAAAAAACCTAGTTTTATATAAAAGAGTAAATCTTTCTACACTTCTTTTAAAATTTTATTCATAATTTTCTTAAAATAATTGATTGCGAATTTCATTTTGTAAAATGTTGTGTGGAGATGAATAATTACTGATTAAGTACGTTATATATGAACAAGATTTTTTTTCAACTAAATCATTTAAAGTATAAACTTAAATGATTTACTAAATATCTGTACTGAAAAAACTTAGATTATAAAAAAAAGTTTACAAAATCATTTGAAGAAAATAATTAGTATTAATAAATGTACTTTGATAAAAAAAATATTTTTTAAACTACATACTCACTCACTGATTGCATAAATGATCATATTGACATTTAAAAAAAATGCACTTCCCCGAATTAAAATTCCTCCAAATAACCTTTTTCAAAAATGTGAGATGTATCTTTAGAAATATTTTTTCTTATCTATTCTTTTTGTCTTTCTTACTTATACTTTCATTTTCATCATTTTGTCTGACAAATGGAAGAATAGTTATTTTCGAAGCCACGTAAAAGGATTTTCAAAATCATTTTTCATACTTCTAGAGAACTTTTACTGCCCGACTCAACAATACCTTCAGAACAATGATCATTACATATTTTGAAGAAGTTATTCTTTTTCGAGGAAGTAATAATGGCGAAATTTTTTGTTGATAATTTATCTTCTTTTGAAAAAAATGGCAAGATGTTCAGTAGATTGGAATTCTTTTGTTATCGGACCACTTTTCAAGAAGAATTCGAACATCTTTTTTGAATTCTTTTTCTAAATATAAATGGTAATCATTTCGCCGTAAAAAGCATTGATTGGAGTTAAGAACTGATGAATATAAGAGTTGAAATTACTAACAAATTAATTTTTGTGTTAATTATCATTGCCATATATTAAAACTTCTAAATCCTGAAAAAGATTATTGCCAAGGAAGTGAGCGTATCGTAAAGTTTATCTTAAAAAGTTTCAAGAAAATTATATTTATAAGAATATTATAAGCTTTTAATTTAAATGACGACACTTAAAGACGTTTTACAAAACTTAAAAGGATAACACTTAAAATAAAGTTTACAGGGGATCTGCCATCGAAATAAGACTGCACAAGACTCCAGTCTTGCATTGACTGATGCTCCTTCTTGAGTAACAGTGTAACGCTACCCCGCTTTTATCTGGCTCTTGTGCCATAATTCAGTCTAAGAAAACTTCAGACTAATCAAGCGAAACTATTTATTATCAATGACTAGAAATTGATATGCTCTCTTCGGGTCTTAATCCTAACAAATCGCTCTAATTATCATTGAAATTACGTTATCTTACCGATCCCTCTTAGTTGAAATCTCCTGACAGTTCTTTGAGATCACCACAAATCAATGGTAGCCACTTTCTTAATAGTAATATTCGCTATCCTCTATATTTCTTCTAAATTTCCCTTTACTTATATATCATTATATCTGAATCACTTCATTTTATTTTCAACTGCATCTGGTTAAAATAATCGCGTTTCATTTTGGTTGGGAAAAAATTGTTATTATATGCAATCAATCTCAATAAAAGTCCCCAAGGTTAATGAAGAGAAAATTAGGAATAGCCCAACGTCACAATTGTGGCATTTATACACCCAATATAAGTGTATGTGATAAATTCATTCATTTACTTTTAACTTTACTTAATTTTAATTAATTTTAAAACCGATCTAAGTTCATGCTAACCAAAAACAATAAATTACTCAACTTTAACTCAAAGAAAGTTCCAATACCTTAGAAATTACGTCAGAAACTGCTGATTATAAATACCCGAGTTTGGTTCACCACTTCATCTTTTCGATTCTGTTTTCAACATGTAATTCGTTCTGCTCTTAGATTATCTTATTCTGACTCCACTTCCCTGTTTAGCATGTGATTTTTTCAAATGTAAAATATCCCAAACAAGAATAAACAATATTCATTTTATAAAATACCTGAAGCTAATTCAAAATAAACACGATTTTATCCAAGTTATAAATCTTCCAACTAAGTTAAAACGCACTCTCCATGTTTTAAAAACACATGTCTGTAGTTTTTACGTACTTATTATGTTGCACGTACAAATTGTGATCTTTTCGTTTTATTTTTTCCGATTTTAATAATTTCTGTTTTATTTATTTTGTTTTTAGTTTCTAAAAATTTATTTTGGCATGCATTGTATGCGCTTTGAAAATTTGAGTAGTGGTTTTCCGATTCTTTTTTTAATTTGTATTTTTGTTTTACAGCCATTTTTAATACTATATTTTGTTGTTGGAGATATATTGGCTAATAATTCTAAAATAACCCAGCTAAAAACGTCTAAAGCCCGAAACATCTTTAAATATATCATTTTCCATTCTTCCGACAACATTTAGGGTCTTGTAAATTTTTCAATTTATTCATATTTTATTTCATTTGATTTTTTTTTTAAATTTATAATTTTTTCAGCCAATTTTATTTTTTATTTTCTTTCATTTTAGATTTTTTATCTTTCTGTTTTTGGTTTGGTTCAAGTATTAATCTATTGTTCAGTTGATGACTCTCTCTCTCTCTCTGTATATATACTCATGGACAAAATAATTAGCGCACCAAGAAAGAGTAGTCAAAATGAAACGAAATTTTACATACGTAATAACTACTTTGATATAAGTAAATGATTAGAAAATCAAAGAAAAAAAATCATTTATTTCAGAGAAAAAGACAAAAGAACGGAGGATTTAATACCCTGTTGAACCCCCTGTAGCACGAATGCACGATGCGATACGATCGGGCATTAAGGCATTCAAGTTCTGTATGATGCCTTGAGACATTTAGTTCCATATTTGCTGTAACCTTGCCTCTAGTTCGTTCAAACTCGTGCGATGCCAAACTCGCCATCCCAAATGATCCTAGATATGCTCGATTGGAGACAAATCTGGGGATCGGGCAGGCCAAGGAAATGTAGTAACAGTGCGGAGACATTCTTGTGACACCCTTGGCGTGTGAGACCGAGAATTGTCTTGTTGAAAAATGGCTCCTGGGAGCCGTTGCATGAGTGGCAACACATGTGGTTGCAGGATGTCATGGACATACCGCTGAGCTGTCATGGTGCCACGGATCAATACTAGGGGTGACCGTGTATTGTAGGCAATGGAAACCCATACCATCACTCCAGCTGTTGGAGCGGTGTGTCACTGTAAAGCAAAGGAAGAATTGTGGCGTTCTCCACGGAGTCTCCACACACAACACGATTGTCATCACTGCTGAGATTGAATCTGGATTCGTCGCTAAAGACGACCAGGTTGCATTCCGTTGCAGTCCAAACGGAGGCGTCGATGGGTAGGCGTCAAGGGCAGCACACGTAATGGGAGCCACGATCCCAAATGTCCTTCAGCCAGGCGTCTTCGTATGGTTCGAGAAGACACAGGGGTCCTTAGTGAACGTACTACCTGTGCCTGGATGGCGGCCGATGAAGCAGTTGGCTGTACGCGTGCATTTCATACGATGTGGCGGTCTTCTCGACGACTGGTCTGTCGAGGGCTTCCTGAGCCTGGTCTTCGTGTAAATAACATCTCTAGGATCCACTGGTCCCAACACGTCCTCACAATACAATCAGAGCGGCTTAATTGACGAGCTACTCGCCTAGTTGACCACCCAGCTTCCATCATGCCAATGATTCTACACCTCTCAAACTGCGACAGCTGCTCATATTGTCTTCGAAAACGGCGTAATGGCATGTCTACCTCAGCTCTTTCTTTGTAAACGATTCAGCACACTCAAACAAGCTTTGGTTACTTGTTTTATACTCCACGGAGAATGACGTTAAACGCTCTCTACGAGCTATACGTAATGCGCAATCATGCTGCATTTCTAGTCATTTGTATATCTCCCCGACATGTACTTTCATGCCAAGTTTCGTTATGATCCCGCAATTATTTCTTGGTGCGCTAATTTTTTTCCATAAGTGTGTACATACATATAAGAAGTCCAACAATAATACTAATCAATTTATTATTCATTGTTAAGCATTTAAAGATCAATATCAATTTTCTTTTCTCTATGATTACTGTAACAAGAAAATTTTAATTTGTTCTATTAAAATTTCTTTCTATAAAATTCATCACATAATTATTTTTTGAATTGGATATTTATTGGTGCCAGTTCTATTACATGAATAATAACAATTCTAAAGAAAAAGATATTTATTTCTTTTTGTTAGAATTCCACTCTGAAAGAACACTAGTAGCATTTTGTTGTCTAAGCTCAAGTCAAATTTGAAGCATATAATCTAAATACATTTGTATTCAAATTATTTCAAAGTCACGAATTTCTTAAATTATTTATGAGGCTCATTACTTCTAAGTCCGGGATCAAAGAGCGTTTAAAATTCAAATTCCCAAAAGAAATCATAATCGAAAGCAAATAAATTATTCGACACTTTAAAGATATGATACTACAGTTATAACGGAGAAAAGAAGAGGGTAGAAGAATAAGTCTTTAGAATTTGAGTGAGATAATTGTATCTCATGTTTAAATTCATTTCGAGAAAACTTACTTCATGAATACAAATAAAGGGCTTCAGTATTGTGGGATGAATTTTTAATTCCTTTGAGTTTTATGTGCATGAACTAGAGATAATTTTAGGAAATTTTTGTAGCAGCAAAAACTATTAATATAATTTTATTATAACCTCATACAATCATTTTCATTAAGAAAAGTCAAAAATACTAAATACTTTAAATCAGAGGGAAAATTATTTCTTTATTTTTTTAAAAACTAACTATAAATAAGCTGTAGTTATAAATGAAAGTATAATGTACATTTTATATCCCTTGATTATCATCTAAATATATTTTATTGATCATGCATGGCTTTGCTTAAGAGATGTTTTTACACCACAAAGTAAAATTTTTAGTTTAATTAATTTTTAGATAAATCTCTCATTAAAATTGCTTCTACAGCGTGTTGAATGCATCTCTGATTAAAAATATTTTATGCTTGCTAACTGGATTTTAGAGTTTTGAAATTAACCTGTGCTAAGAATGGATACTTCAACTATTATTATTTAGATCTGAAAGTATATCAAAACAAAAAGTATCACAAAAATTTTCTATGTAAGAATTACGTGATAGTGTGTATAGCATTCAATTAATGTGACTGTTCTGTTTAACTATATTTAGTTGCTTTTATTTGAGAAATGTTACTGAAAGATTATTCTCAATGACATTTTGAAAAATGTATTGAAATCTCCATTTGAAAGCAGCATTAAGGAATATTTTCCCACTTTATGTCATAGAATATCACTATTTTTTCTTGTAAATTAGAAGTTTATTTTCTGTTTGAACGATACTTGCTACCTCTAGAGAACCCAGCTACAATGGATGTTGGGACTTACCAGAAAGAATATCTCATAACTATAAATCAATGTTGCCGCAGTCCTACCAAAAGCAATTTTAAGTTTCAATAATTTACTTAACAAACATGTGATAGTATCACTATAATTTTCAAATTTCTCAGCAGCCATATTCTTTATGAATTGAGACTGAAAAGCTTATGTTATGTATTCCAGATTTTGAATGTGCAATTGCCGAAGTTACGCTAATTCATTGGCGGATGGTGAATCTCTAGACGTCTCTGTAATGGAAAGCATAAAGCGCGAGCTTTCTTACATATCGTCATTTCTATCGACATGCCATTTTCCTGATTTACATTGAGTGGTGAAAATTGCTTTGCGGGTGTTTTCTATCACCCCTTAAATTTTTGCCCATGAATTTTGAAACACCCTGTTAATGCTACATACGTGAGACACAAAATGGATTATTAAAAAATTGTTATCACATATTGAAAAATATATCTAAGAATAAAATATTTTCTTTTAAATATTGAATTTACACAAATGTTCTGCATCATCTACGTTTCTCTTTAATTCGACTCTTTATGTATTATCACGTTGCAAACTAGCGCTTCTTCAGTTTATTCAGTAATTTCGAACAAAAGTTTCAAAAAATAAAAAAAATTCATTCATAATTTTTAATTCATATTTTGTTAAAATGTATTAAGACAAAAATAGTAATCTAAGTGATTATCTATATTTTTAATTCCGCTTACGATCAATCAGATGTGTGTGTGTGTGACTATAATTTCTTACACAATAAATCCATACTGCCGTTGAATAAACAATATCGCATTCAATCTATTATCTTACACGATCACGCCAAATCAGGGTCTGTCAACTGTTGACAACAGTTCGTAGGCTTATCAAGCCATGTTCAGAAAACTGGGGCAGAGAATTAATTACGTTGTAGGGCTCAAATACCCATGATTTATCAAGATTTGTCGCCCTATATGGAAGAGGGACGCCCTTGCAGAAAAAAAAGATGTAATGCCTGGCATTTGTTACCTCCCAAGAACACGTTTTTTCTGTTAAGATAAACGTATCATTGAATACGATGTCGCTTGAAAAAAGTTTAATGGATCCTAAGCTGCTCACAAAATAAATCCCGTACTTTATGGGTCTATAGTAATCATTGTAAAAGAAACCGTTTTATCACTCTGTGATTATTTGTTTCATATAGAGTGTCTAATAAAAGACGAGTTCTATAGAAATTTTCTTATGTGAGAAAAAATTGTTTTATTATTATGAAAATCGTAAAACATTATCAAATATTTAGATACCTGGAAAGGTATTAGATAATCATTATATTTATTCAATTATTTTGAAAAAGCAAAGTATTCTTCGCAAGTAATAATAATTTGAATAAATATATAAAAAAAATTAATTAAGAAATATATTGCGTTAAAGGAATGTAATGCAGTTAGAGTATTACTGATTAACATTTAAAAAAAAGCACTGCGTCAGGATTAATAATATTTTTCATTATATCTGTTACAGAATTTATTATGAATTACACCTTTAAGAAATTAAAATATTTTTTTTTTTCCATTTGAACAAGAGTTAATTTAACATAGGGCTCTTGTCAGGTGAAAAACAAACTGAACGGTAAATTGACATTCAGTACCAATATCACTAAACTTTTAAATTATTCCAAATGCTTAACAAGAAACAAAAATATTTAATTTGATAAATTAGGTAAATTTAAATTGCTTCTTTAACGCAGTATCATATCTTAAAGAAAATATAGTTTCATTTTGAAACTATATTTACTTATTTTTCAATAGTTCATATAGAGATTTTCCTTTTGAAAGTACTTGACTTAATGTTGTAGAGAATAAAGGAGAAAAGCGTTAAAAAGACCGATGTACTTTTCTTTTCTACCTGCGACATAAATAACCTCTGTGCAATATTTGAAAGTATAAAACAATTTGCAAATAGTAGTTAAATACATCAATACAAAACTTGAATGAAAATTGAAGTATCCATGACCATTATGACGTTTTTTTTTTTTTTTTTTTTAAAAATTTGTTATCCATTTTTTTTACAAATTCTAATGCATCTGGAAGCTACATATATACCCTTTTTTAGCATTATTCTCAATTCGACGTAGTCTTCCACGCTCCTGACAAGTGGAGAAAACCCGTCGGAGAAAACAAAACCGGTTTTTATTGTCAACACTATGTTTTAATGGCAGTATTCGTCTCGTCGTCGAAATGGTAGTGATGTCCTTTAAGATATTGTTTCATCTTTAAGAAGAAGGGAAAGTCACATGAGCAAGATCCGGAGCAATGACACCTCGTTGCTTTAGCCTCGTCTCCACGAGAGTGGTAGTGGTATTTAATTGCACAAAAGCCTGATAAGACCATGCTGCGCCAAACTAGGTGTGATATAGACGTTCGACAAAATAGCAAAAAATTATTGACAAGAAGGAGGGTCGAAAATATAGAAATATCGCTTGGATGTCTCGGAAGTGTCGTCTTCAAGTAAGTCGATTTTGTCTTCAGTTCTTAGCACTCCAGTGATTCCTGGGAACAAAAGGAACAAAGGCATTACATAAAAGATATATGAAGCTTTCAAGAAAAACAAAAAACAAAAAAATAAAGTTTATCAACAAATTTTAAAAATTATTGCCATTGCTTTCCAATCAAACGTTGCATTTCTAGTCTTTTCCTTGAACTATTTTATTCATCTTTTGAAACCATTGTTTAGCTATACAGTCATTACATAAATTCGATCCAAGATAGTTTAAGAAAACATACTTTTGTGGGTAATGAAAATGTCAAAGACGTTGTTCAAATATCTCTATCAATTTGGCGAGTTTTTAAGGGATTTGACGTACTTCTTTAATGGTAATCTTGTTAAGTTTGAGAATTTATTTGATGAAATAGGTTTCGGACTTCTTTTGATCACCAACACCTATATGTATATACAGTATCATTTATGCTTTCCGAAAATTAATTTCAGTGGTCAAATGTAATTGCAGAAATACGTAGTTTGATTGAAAATTAATGACTTCGTAGTCATAACTTTTATTGTTACTTGATTTTCAAAACTCTTGTAATGAAGGAAATCTACATGTGTCTTTTACATAATGCACCATTAAGGTTTTGACTTAATCCCCATTCTTTTCAGCCTTTTTTGCAAAATCGTGACTAGTCAAGTAAGCCCGTTGGAGAATTCTAGTGGTGGTTGTTGACACCAAATTTTAATTACAGCTCTCATATCTTTTTCGGAATGAAAGTGGTGCCCCTAAAGGAGTGGTTTTATTAAACCTTTGGGAAGAGGTGAACATCGCAACTTGCAACGTCGGGTACAATGACACCACACAATTTCAATTTCACGTCCAAGTGGTCATCATCTCTTATAATTTTCAGACTACCATCGACACCTGGGAACAAAGAAAATAATAGTGTTGCGCGAAAGATTTTAGATACAACACGAAGTGAAAAAGTAGGGTAAAAAGGAAAAAAAATTATCGTCATGATCATTACTTTTTAGTCAAACGACCTCATTTCCGAATATTTCAGGATGTGGATGATAATCATATGTAATAGCACTAATTTTGATATCATAGGAGTAGTTGATGATTAAAATCAAATAATAGTTCTTAAAATTTGCTTAAATTTTAAAATCTAATGTATTGTAATGTGTCCATTGCTCATGCATGGAATTGGGTTTTAAAAATAAAATAAAATATCGATTTTCAAAATAGTTATTTAATTAGAAGAGAAATATCATATATTATTAAATTCAGGCGTTTCACTTCCATAATTTTCATACACTTAAAAGAGCATTCAAACAAAGCTTTTATAATAATCAAATCACATTGAATTGATTGAATTTACTGTTTAAATATATTAAAATACTGAATATGATTACATTGTTCTGAAAGGTAACGTTAAATTTTTGATCTTCGTGAGATTTTAACTAATACCTAAAATTATAGCAGAGGAACTCTAAAATTTACAAAATCCATTAGAAAATATCATTTAATTATTTCAACAAATGATATTATTGATAAGTCAAACATTGACTGATATGAGGATGGAGTTCATTTTCTCTCCAGGTCGAAATGAGTCAATAATTTATGCGAAAGCTTAACTGATTTATCAACTTGATTCCTCGCTATTTAAGTACTGAAATCACAATAGGATATTATCATTTCTTAAATATCTCAGTCACGTCACATTCAAGGAGTTACTAAGTTTATAATATTTCCTTTTTTAATTAGCATATATAATGATAGACTGGAGTGAATTTAGAAGTTAGGAAATTATAGTTATTTTCAAGTATTCCCAAGAAACACTTTTTAAGAAAATTTAAAGATTAATTCACTGAAAATATCATTTAATACTTTCATTTTAATGAGATTAATAAAATCACATAGAACTATTTTTAAAACATCTTGTTTAAGCTATGGTTTCCTTAGAAAGTACAGCTGTTATTTGGAGGTTGCAACATTGCGGTGAATAGAGTCACTAAAATGTTGTCCATGCAAACCAGATGTCGTGGTTTCCTAAAGATCGCTTAATGCAAGCGGAACGTAAGTCAACGGATAAACTGTGATTTCTTAGGGAAGACGTGACAAGGAAGATTAATGACGTCAACCACCGTAATATTGCGGAAGTGAGATAACGGTTTCGATTTCAAACGAAATTATGATCTTACTAGGAGTGATTAAATTTCCCTCAATTTCACAAAAAAATAACATTTATTAATTCCAAACAAAATTAGATCTCGCCCCTATATACGAATCAACGATCGTTTCGTTTCACATCCAATCAAACACTAAAAGCTAAGTATTCTCTCATATTCCAAGAGGGAAGAGAGCCACCTTGTGGCTTTACAATAAACCTCTCTGGTTTAAAATAAAAAGAGACAGCGAAATGAACAAGAATACCGTAGGAGGCTCAAATTTTTAAGGAATAAAGAGTATAATTTTCTACTATTTTTGAGAAATTGCTGAGAATTCCATTATTATCTATATGCAGAACCCGAAATCATATATGGCAATCTCCGATTAAAAATCTACATTTCAAATTATTTCATTCGTACAAACTTAATTTTCGAGAAACAAAACTGGATAGTAATCGTAAAACATTTAATTAATAAAGAAAGAAAACTGCTTAAATGGTTAGGTCAAAACATAAAAAGATACTTAGTAGTTGTTAATTTGATATTTATTAAGCAAATGATATCCTAGTAAATAAATATATGTAAACCTAAATCATTTCAATAAATCCTTTTCAGAGGGATGCACTTTAGATATGGTATTATGAAAGAAAACTTGTTTTATTATTTCATAGCTGAAGAAAAACATGGCAAGAAATTTCGAGAGAATTCATAAGCCTATTTTTGATATTTTAATTCAGACTGCATCACGACAACCTCATCCTGAATCCAACAGTAACTCAACCTACGACACGGCAGAATTCAAACTGTAAAATTACTTAGTGTAACTATTCACATGTACATTTTATAAATGCTATAAGAAACGTGTTTAATGGAGCCTCACACTGAATGTGTACTTAATAAAACATTTAATAAACTGAATGGTAGTTTGTACATTACTATAACTAATTTAAGAAAATTTTAAATAAGGAAGTATAAGCTTAATTTCATTGACATTATTTTTTGACATCGAAGTACATTAATTTATGAACTGTAAATCAGAATTAATCCGGAAAAGAAAATAATCACTGAGTAACGAAAAAAGGAAAATATGGGAAGCTGTTGCATGGCAAAACCTAAAATAGAAATAATTCTAGTGAATCTAAAAAAAAAAAAAAACATTACATCTTACATGATTGAGAACATTTGATTGTAAATGAATAAGATGTAAATATATTCCTTTATGAATATGGAATGAAATTTTTTTAAAGTGATATTTCTACTTTTTACTTACACTAGGTATTTGAAATGATTAAGGCATCTACCTCAGCAACAAATTTAAAAAAAAAAAAAGAATAATTAAAAATTTTATGTTACACATTTCATCCTTATAATGTGTGTGTATATATATATATATATATATATATATATATATACATACATACATACATGCATATATATACATATACATACATGCATATTTATATATATATATATATGTGTGTGTGTGTGTGTGTTTGCATTGAAAACAAAATGGAAAGTATACAATATGCGATATTGAGATGATAAAAAACTAAAGGTTTAAAATTAAGTAGTTATGATAAATTTTGGAAGAACACAAACATATGAACCTTAAAAAATTATTAATTATTTAATCTTAAAAATGTATTTAAAATAAGAAATAAGTAGAAAGAAACTACTTAAAGATTAAGAAGAAAAAGATGAAATAGTGAAAGCCACAAGAGGTAATTAGAAAAAAATATCCTTTCAACGTCGTTAGCCAATTTAAATTAAATTTTCTAATATCGCCTCTGGAGTAAGATAATGCAATTTGTTTAGATATGTTTTAACTATTAATACTTTGTAATCAATGAAATAGTTCGAAAACAAAGAGGTACAATCCAAATTCACGAGCAATATAGATTGAACAAGAAAAAGAAAAGTATTAAAACAACCACTAATTATTAAACATAAATTCAAGGAAAATATCACCATAAAACCAGCTCTAGGGCAAATAAAGATAATTAAAGTTAAAAAATTAACATGAAAAACAAAAGAGATATTCACACATAGATTAATCAATCTTATTGTAGCCATATTCGTCATTATAATTGCCGCCGAAAACAGTAACATTAATATAATATCTAGTAGCAACTCTCTCTATGTATATATATATATATATATATATATAACAGGTCAATTGAAAAGTCACCGGCCTACCATATTAAAACACATTTTTGGGCAAAATTAGTTTTTTTTATTCAACATAATTCCCTTCATGGGTGACGCACTGATTATAGCGACCCTCCAACTTTTCGATACCATTTTTGTAGTACGATTTGTCCTTTGCTTCAAAATAGGCCTCAGTTTCGGCGATCACCTCTTCATTCGACGAAGATTTCTTCCCAGCGAGCATTCTTTTGAGATCTGAGAACAGGAAATAGTCGCTGGGGGCCAGATCTGGAGAATACGGTGGATGAGGAAGCAATTCGAAGCCCAATTCATGGATTTTTGCCATCGTTTTCACTGACTTGTGACACGGTGCATTGTCTTGGTAAAGTGGCACTTTCTTTTTCTTCAAATGCAGCCGTTTTTCGGCGATTTCGTTCTTCAAACGGTCCAATAACGCTATGTAATAGTCGGTCCTTCCTTTTTCAAGGTAGTCAATGAAAATTATTCCATGCGCATCCCAAAATACAGACGCTATAACCTTGCCAGCCGACTGTTGCGTTTTCCCACGCTTTGGAGCGGGTTCATCGTGTGCAGTCCACTCGGATGACTGTCGATTGGACTTTGGAGTGAAATGATGGTGCATGTTTCATCCATTGTCACATATCGACGCAAAAACTCGGGTTTATTACGCTTGATCATCTTCAAACAGTGCTCCGAATCATCAACTCGTCGTTGTTTTTGGTCAAAAGTGAGCTCGCGCGGCACCCACTTTGTACAGAGCTTTCTCATACCCAAATATTCGTGAATGATATGATGTACACGTTCAGTTGATATCTTTAGAGTGTCTGCTATTTCATTCAATTTCAATTGACGGTCATTCGAAATCATTTTGTGAATTTTTTTAATGTTTTCGTCGGTAACAACCTCTTTTGGGCGTTCACCGACTTCGGTGCTCATTTCACCACGTCTAAACTTAGCATACCAATACTTGATGGTTGATTTTCCTGGAGCAGTGTCCGGAAACTCGGCTTCAAGCCAAGTTTTTGCTTCAACTGCATTTTTTCTCTTCAAAAAGCAATATTTTATCAACACGCGAAATTCCTTTTTATCCATTTTTTTCACAATAACAAAAGTTGCTTCACTCAAAATGCTATAATTCACAAACTATTGATCCGATAGCTGTCAAATTTATACACGCATATTTTGAGGGTTAGGGCTTACTAAAAACATATGAATTTAATTCTAGTAGCGCCATCTATGTGTCAGGCCTGGGACTTTTCAATTGACCTGTTATATATATATATATATATATATATATATAAATTTTATAGGACAGGTCTAAATAAACCTCTATAACAACACAAAAAACATATTCCAATGAAGTAGTCAAATTTTTTAAAAAAGAAAAAAAGCATTGTTTCATATTTAAAACTAAGTTTTTTGTGCTAACCATTTTTACTTTTAGCCATTTCAAACAAAATAAGGAATTATTTAAGTTGTTCTGATTGTGCCATACAATAAGCAGTCGATTATTTATTATTTTTCTGTTGAATTTCAAAAAGTTCTGGTTTTACAAGTAGGATATTTTAATAATTTAAATAAATATTAACATGTTCTCTCTGAATTTGCAATTAGCATAAGAAAGAGATTCCAACATCGATATATTTTCTCTCCTTAACTGCACTATCTTCAAATACTCCAATATTTGTTCAACAAAGAAAAAAAAAACTCAAATATTTAATGTATCTAAGCTTAATGAATTATAACAAAGCTACGTTTCTCTTTGTGCAATGTTCTTTTATCTAATTATGTATCATCAAGCTTCGTTTGCAAGGTTTTATTACCAATTCTCAAATGTAGTAAAAAGAATTACGAAATACGGAAAAAATTTACATAATTGATAAAATGAATTCTTTTGAGACTGAATAGCCCAATATCATCTAAATACTGAATTAGAACAATGGTATTGAAAATTTCCCCCCTTAGATACAGAGTGAGTAATAATGTAGTTTTCATAAAATAATTTATAAAATAATGAGTCATAAAACTTATTGTCAATCCTGATATACCGTTTTAACCATGCATATTTTTCAATTAGTCAGAATTGTTTACTGAATTTTATCTTAGTATGTATTAGTTAGTTATTTGTTTAATACTTTTCATGTGTTTTTAATTTCAAATCCCTAAAGAGAGATTTATTGGTATGCTGTTTCTAATTTATACTCTATTGAAAGGTACACTTTACATAGCTAATAGACTTCATAATATGGTGTCAAAAATAACCCCTGGTATCGACAACTTATCGGATGTTCCACATCCGTACCATGACAACAAAAAGATTTTGTCAGAATGTACAACATTCAATGCCATCTACACGACTCTCCCTTCTTGGAATTATGAGGTCGGAGTCAGCTATCCGTTCATGTCTAATCCTTTACACTCTTAATGGAATTACGGCAGCCTTCAGACAGATGAAAAATGTTTCTGTGAAATGATGAAAATAATAATAATAATAATTATAAACAAATATCTAGTCTATTGAAACAGTTTTACATAATTAATTTTTGAAACTATTATTTTTTTATCTACATTTTTGTATTGTTCTAGAAATCTCTCTCAAATGTTATAAAGATTTTTCTCGTATCTCTTTATATCTTTCATTACTTTTAGACATTTGATATATTTATTTGAAAAACGAAGGAATTGCTTTTATGTAATTGTTAAAACTAACTGAACTGTTCACTGTGATTTCTTGTCTTTTAAAAGAAATTTATAGATTAAAGGAACTATTGCTCTATTGAAAATTATGCACAAAGGACACTTTTTCTCAAAAGTTGAAATGTGTTGATTAATTTTGTAACAAAAATAACATTTTCGACTCTTCACATCATTTGGCTTCATATTTTCACTAATGTAATATTTATGAGGCTCTTATTTAAATGCTCTAATATTTTCATGCTACTAGTTTTAATATTGTTTATTATTTATTACTTAAAGTTTTTAATTGCCAACAACTGTGAATGCTTATTTTTTCTCTTTGCTTTTCGATATAAATAATTAGAATACAAGAATGCTGAGCTAGTTTGCAATATAAAATACTTTAGCCTGATTGCTGAGAGTTGAAATAAATGCTGTATTGGATTGGTTTTATTAACGTCACACTAAAATCAACACGATGCTATTGAGACGGACCTCATAATTTTGAACCTCGGTCAAGTGAAGAGGATGACATCTGAGCTTACACTCCTTTTACTAACTTCCACACCACGCCAACGGTGTAGGATTTCGAGCTCCGACAGATTTAACTTGCATCAGCTCAGGCTACACGACGGGTCCTTTGTGACACCAGGGCTGAGCCCACCACTCGAAGAAAATCTCCAGCTGCGAGTCCGCGACCATAACCATTAAGTTACCACGATCACAAGAAAAAAAAGTTTTTAATGAGAATAAAAGTTAAGAAGAATCTTCCAAAATAATATTATTTTGATATCTTTCTCATAGCATAAATAGAAACCTCTACTTCTAATATAAAAAATTTTATTAGAGGGAATTTAGATTTTCAACTCTGTGAAAGATAAAGAATAGTTTTCATCAATATTCTTTCATATCAGAGGAGAAAGCTACTCATATTATTTTTAAAGCAAAAGATAAAAGGAAGATAAAATTAAGTAAGAATAAATACAGATTCTTGGGATCCAAGCGAGATTACGGACAATTACTAAGATTACTCAACAAAAAGGACTCCTTATGCCTCTTTTCAATGATAAAAAAATTCCACCGATATCGATAGTTTAACTTCCGCAGAGAATTATATAAAATGGAAACTGAAACCTTATGAAATAAAAAGACATATTTTTGAGGATTCATTATAAAATATCTTTTCTCAAAACTTCATTCTTTTGTGTGAATCCGCAATTCATTTTTTCTTTGGACTCATGGTGTTTAAATTTTTTTTTTTCCATTTAATAATTTCCCATTTTTTTCCACGGAACGTTTCAATCATCTTCCTTTAACTTGATATAAATTTTAGGTCTGATAAATACGTTTAGTGGAGAGCTTCTTATTGTAAATTGATCCTTTCTGTACATTTTATCTGGACCATTTAGTTGACAGCTCCCCTCCCCATTACAAATTTTATTACCAACTCCTATATCTCACATGAATTCTTTTAATTCCTTTCAATGAATTACATTTTTAAGCAGAGTTCAAATAGTTAATTTCAAAAGAATATCACTTGATAATGTAATCATTAATTCTTTTTTATTAAAAGGAATCCTCTGAAATAAATAAAGCTGTTAACGATTATGCCGCTAAGGTACCAACTAGTAAACCGATTGTATGTTCTGAAAAATGAATTGCGGATAATTGCGTTAAATACATTTTTAACTACATGTATTGAATGCACATCAGTGAAGATCTTTCTGCAGCATGAAAATCGACTTACATGATCTCATTAACATTAGTTCAAAGTTTTTAAACATTTAAATTTAATTTGTATATTGTTATTTTTTAGTTCATGTAATTTAAAAGAACATAAGTTTTTTTTCTTTTCCACTTTTTGACGATATTATACTCTAAGACAGAAGTTATTTCTGAAAATTCTAAGCAACATTAAAAATGTATATAAATTTTCAAGTTAATTCTTTAAGTTATCAAGTACTTATAAGTCAAAAATTTTCTAATTGAATTATTTATAATGGATTTTAACATATTCTTCATTCTCTATTAATAAATTATGACTCTTAAGTTTTTTATTCCATAACTTTTATTAGGAGCAAATACGAAATTGAAATTAATGTTCTTGAAAAATATGAATTTAACATTAAATTTCAAAATTTTTCAGGTAGCTTTTTAAATAAACTGCAAATTTTTCAGAATTTGAGCGTCGTTATTCATTATGAATTTCTTTACTACACTAGCAATCAAGACAACAACTCATAATCAAAATTCTCTCCATTAAATATTCCCACACATATATTTGCATAATATTTGAATGTGATTTATAGGAGGCTATATTTGCAAACTTCGTGATCAGAGATGTTTGAGTCGAACCACTTGTTTGCTGTGTATCGGAGCTGATGTGCGTTAAATCTATCGAGGCTCCAACCTTGGAGTGGTGCGGAATTTTGGAATAGGCGGTATCAATTCAGGTGTCATCCTCGTCGTTTGCCCGAGGTTTAAAATTTCGAGTTTCGTCGTCAAAAGCTCTCGTGACACTCCAAAGTGTGATGTTAATAAGAATTCAATCTATCTATCCACCGCTTGTTCGAATCCTGACTCCAATAAGGATTCGACATAATTATTGCTCCTTCTATTAAACAAAATTGAAATGAATCAATCATAATCCAATATAGTAACGATAGGAAATAACTAGATATTTGGAAATACTAAATGGGCAAAAGGCATCATCATGTATTTTAAAAACGCTGTGCATGTGTAAATAAATATTGTTCCCATACTTAAAATGCTCAAAAATTTATAACTGTGAGGAATTCATTTTGTAATATAGTGTCTCGTGTTTTAAATAAATATTTTTGTACAAAGTCTCACTGAATGTTTTAAAATAACAAGGTCAGTTCATATAATAATTTTCTTTTTGAACTATTTATCGAAATCTGAAATATTTATACTTTGCTTTAGCGATATATTTCAGTTTGAATTAAAATAGTAATTCTAAATTTTTTTTTCTTTTATCATTTGTTTATCTATTCGAGCATTTCAATATAATTGAAATTTTAACAAAATGGTAAAGCAAATTAAAGGTACGAAAATATTTTTCTTCTTGGGTATTTAATTCAGTATCCTTCTCTTTATTTGATAAGTTTAAATATAAGTCTTTTTAACAAGAATATTTATTCATTTTGTTCGGTTTAGTTATAATGTGATATTTGTCATTTCTCACAAAATAATTTAAAATAATAGAAACTAGCTTAAGACTACTAAAGGTAATAAGTTGTCTTAAAAAATTAATATATTTCAGTGACATAAATTAATATAATAATTTTTTGACTGAAATATTGTACTTTAAGAAGAAGAAAAGCAATCAGTATAAAATTTTCTTAGTTGAATTTAATTACTTTTTCTATGACTGAAGGTTTCCTCAGTTATGAAATAATGTTTCAAAACTTTGCATCTATGCTTATATTGATTATGGTTATTAATAATTTCCTTCTAAATTGAAATTTAAATGTTAGTATGTTATAATAAAACTTGTAAATCTTTCACATTATATTCAGAGTCTGTAATTTAGACATAATTAACTGTATTCTTTTAACAACGATTCACCTCTTAGACATAATCTTCAGAGGATTTAAATCCACAATATATACTATTAACAGGAGAAATCAAAACTGAATCCTTAGGCTTTACGAATCAAAAAGATTCAGAAAAAAAAATTCCTAAATTTCTTATTTGTCTCTCGGACTTAAAATTATTAGGAATCATTCACATCAGTATAATTTCTGATATTATTAAATTCACAAATGTTACTCATAAAATCCTAAGTTTTTTTGATAAAAATTTAAAGGGGTTTCAATTTTCTGCCATCAGAGACCCTTTACAAGCATAAGGGACATTTAAAAATTATTATTATGTTTTAATAGCTAAAGCATTTAATGGTAAAAATAAAAAATATGTCTTGTTAATAATTCTTGAATTTTATTGCATGGAATAATTAAATATTATTTCATTGGTTTTTAATTAAAAGCTTTAATATATACTTGTATTAAGTTGAATATAAGTTAATTCCTCTGATAAAACAAAAAGAAAATTATTTATTTTTACTTCAAATGATATAGATATCAAATAAATTCATCACTTCTCTTCATCAAATTAACTACAAAAGGCTTTTTATTTTAGTTTAGAATCCCAGATATTTTTACTTTGCTACATTTTAAACAAATAGCAACGCGAAAAAATTTATAATAATTTAACTCTAAATTTATTTCTTCTGAAATTATTTCATTTAAGAATTACAAAAAATATTATACTTGTTCTATGGGCATTCAGTTATTTGTTAATGAATCGAACTCGAACAACGTCCAAAGAGAAACACGAAATACTGAAAAAAAGTTTAGTAAGGACATTAAATAAATCATTCCTACTTTTGAATGTATTTTTTACGAAACATTTAATTTCTAAATGTCACGTCAGTAATTTGAAAAATAATGGAATGTAATAAAATAAAATTAACCATATTTTAACATTTTAATGAAATATTTCAGAAATTTCTGTTTTCTTTTATTCGAATAATTTTTAATTCAAAAGAATTTACTTAAAGTAAATAAAATATCTAATTTTATCCGATTGCTTCTTTTTAAATTGGCATTGCAATAGAGTAATAGTTCATACATTATATTTTATTTTTATTTATTAGTAATTGTTTTAGAATGTAATGGGAACTTAGAAATGGTTAGAATTTGAAGTAACTATGGAACTATATCTGATTAAAGAAATGCTTAAACTGAAATGAAAATATGTTGAATATTCTGTTAGAACATTTATTTTGATTGCATTTGTATCAGTTTAGTTTTATTATAAAATGAAAAAAATATTCCATATTTTTCATTATAAGGAATCGCTTAAAAGTAGTTTAATCATTTTTCAAATATTATCTAAAATGTACTATTATTATTATACCTGAAATGCAATTTAAAAGCATGTACAAGGCGTCTCTTAAACGTGCAGAAGCAGGGCTATCAATTTGTCTTAGGGATTTCTTAATGGATATCCATGAATGTACTAATTAATTGGTAAAATTTCTAACCGTCAACCATTTCTTAAAGAAATAAAAGTTTTAAAATTCTAGAAATATTGAAATTTGCGCTATAAACATAAAAATGTAGAAATCTGAACAAAAATTTTTAAAGACTGGAAATAAAAAGCCTACAATATTTTTTAAAAAGAAAGTAAAAAGTCTTTGTAAAAAATTAATGAAACAAAATAAAAATTATTAAATATACTTTATTTTCTTAATCAAAATAAAATGATCTGTCAAAAATAAGCTCACTGGAAGAAATAGGATCGATGGAACAGAATATAAACGTTCTAAGATAAGGAATAAAAATAAAATTCACCCTCACGAAGGGGCATTTTATTGCCCATCCATGTATACGATAAAGAAGAAGCTATGATTTATTTATAACAACAAAGTTTATTCAATTAAAGTAGTTTTTAGTTCATAAAATTACTTTCATAATTTTTTCTTTCAATCATATTGTAATCTTTTCACGTTTTATTGTCTAATCCTTATTTCAGTCTCTTATTATTGGCTTCTGCTGTTAAAGTGAAGCACCATTTGTAAACATTAATCAAAGTTTTGAGAAATAGCGTTTATTTTTGTACATTTTATTTGAATTTACATTCACTGCATGTTGTACAGCAAAATCTATTCACTCATAACACCCGTGCAAATTGTAGTTCACATAAACTTTTCTCTGAACACTTCTGTTGATATAAACACATGTATTATAAGAAATAAGAATTAATAACTATTTTTCTAAACTGAAATTGTTTTATCCTTATCATATGAATAGTCTAACAATTAATTCATTTTCCTAACAGCATTTTTCCCTACTGAGCATCTATGTATATTCCATTAATACTTTTAGAAGAATTTATTACATCAACAAAACAATAGTTTTAATTATTTAGCATATTTCTTTCCTTTTAAACGGAGTAATGAATCTCACTCCTTCCCAAATACATCTAATATTGGTGCCATATGTAAAGTTGTGAGATTGTTGTTGCTTACTTGCAGACAAAGTGTCAAATGGTCTCGAAGACCTGAATGGTAGCATTTTCCAGATTAGGTGCCTTGGGGTTGTAAAGAAATTTCTGGGGGGTAAATAAATGTACTAGGTAATACCAAGCATAAAATTGTTGGGTAGAATGGATGGATGATTAATAAGTACGTCCTGATGTCAAAAGAATATCCGGGCAATTTTTATAATTGACGTAGTCTCTTGTATTGCGAGGGTGAGTTTTCATGCTTTTGTCGAGATTTTTTCAAAGTCTTGTTATCATGGATGTTATTGATCTCGAGCAGTAAAAGTTTGTAGTTATGGATTTCCTCTGAAATTAGCTGAGAATCGCCCATTTGCATCGGCCAATAAGATGGTAGAAGTTTGTTTCATATTTTGTGCCTTCTTGGCTAGGAAATCTGAGTATAGGGATCATGTAAGTGATGTTGGTAAGTTTTATGTTGAAATAGGTCGCCATATTATTTTAAGGGTTACGGAAGTTAGCCAAAATGAAATCGTAGGGGATCACAATTTCACCAAATTGTTATCCAACCTAAAGTTTACTTTAACTTAATTTTTTTTTTTATTTCTTTTAATACTTACATAATTTTTTATTTGCTCAGCATTAAGAAGAAGTGTAATTCTTACGAAAAATCAATAACAACATTTCATAATGTTTCAAACGTTTGAACATAAATGACCGATGAAACTATGTTTTCGCTAATTATATTTTACTCTTACGATAGTTAGTACGCATATGCACTTTTTAAGGTGTTACGACATTAAGTGAAGAACTTTATTACTTGCAGTGGTATAACTTTATCACTCTCCATTATCAAGTTTAAATAGTTAATCATACAAATATACAGTCAACAGAAAGGAGATTCGAATTCATTTAAAATGACAGCTAATTGTTTTATTCAAATTTTGAATATTTTAAAGTTGATACATTTCTACTCTCTCTCTCTCTCTCTCTACGGTTGCTTGGTCTAAATGCTCCTAAATTATCAGTAGTAATAGTAAATTAAACTGTCCCTTGCCAATTACTCGGGTTTGAGTGAGTAAAATAGCGGGAAATGAGGTTTCGAATCCTAAATCATTTACAGATATCTTCAAAAAGTCATCTGATCCCTTTTCAGACCAGGAAAAGTTGGTTCATACGTCTACCTTAGATTTATTTACTATTATCAACTAACTTCCAGTCTCAAAATTAGTTATTCGCAACTTACATATGCATCAAATCAAATCTGTATATTAGACATTCTAATTTCAATCTAATAATCATGAAACACTCTTCATTTTGTTGGAATTGATTTTGAATTCAAACGCAAACTGAAAAAATTCCGAAAAGTTAGTTAAAGAGAAAATCGTGCGATTGACGTGAACATGACAACTTGCTTCCGATTTTGTGTGTGGTTATTTTTTTTTTAATTTACAAGAAAACGTCTAAAAATTTAAATCTTGATATGGGAAATTCTACAATAATTCATCTTTATGGTGAAGTAAGCAATACAGTGAAAATTTAGAATAAATAGTCAATAAAGCGCAATTAAATTTATAAAAAAAAGGATGACATGATTGTAAGAAAATATGTTACTTGATAGAATTACCAACACTGTGAAACATAAAATATCATGGTTTTGTTAATACCGTTCTAATTTATTTATATTTGCTCGTATTTCTATCAAAGTAGGAGTTGAAGAGCTTTTTTTCGAGCTTTTACATAATCGAGCTTCTCAAATACTTGCATATAATTCACAATGGTGTTATTTCTCCTTAATTGATAAACAAAAAATAATCATGAATGAATTTCTGTTGATGACTAATGAATTGCTTTAACCAACCATCTTTATTTACCTTTCATTCAGGTGTAATTTCATTATTTTATATATATTACCCTTCACCTAGTCTACTCATTCGTCAAATCATAAATTTTAGAGTTTTTGAGCAATTCGTTAGATTATATAAGGAGATATAAAAACATTTTCGAAAAATTTCTTGTATTGCTTATTAAATGAAGAAAACAAAAATAAAGAAAAACAGTTTTAAGAAATTTATACAAAACCAGCAAATGAAAATTTCTTTTGATTTAATACAAAGAAAAACTAAAGAATTGAGCGTGAACGAAAGTAAAGTAGAATAAAAGGCGAATAATTATAAGTGTTAGAATTCTAAGTGAAACTAATATTTAAATTTTTTTTCAGGCATGACTAATAGGGAAAAATTAACGAAAATGCAGAATAACATAATAAGAGAATAACATAATAAGAGAAATAACATAATAAGAGAATAACATAAAAAGAGAAATAACATAATAAGAGAAATATGTGTTAACGATCTAAAATGCATTATCGAAGGATCATTGTATAATAAGGTAATACTTTTTATATAAAATTGATGTAAACATTTGTTGCTTTTCTTAACATTAAGTTAAAGTTCTTTTTTATTATTGCAAGTAATATAAAAACGCAATTTTTAGGTAGAGAAAAAAATCCATACCCTTTTGATTGAATTCAAATGTTGCTGAGAAATGTATTAATGTTATTGATATCTGATTCACATTTTTTGCAATTATACCAATTTTTAATTGGAAATCACCGAAAATAAATACAAATTCCAGAAAATATGAATTCCTTATTTATTAGAATGTTTTTTCAATATACAAAATATATTCATCATTAAATAGCATTTGCTAACTTATATTTTAGTTAGCAATCCTTAAACAGAGAGAGATGGAGAGTTGAATGGTTCAAAAGTATCCTTTTCATTCAGATGGCTATCAACTTATTAGGTAAAGCAAGTGTTAACTTTTCTGCAGCTTGTGTTAGAGAACTGTTCTTGAAAAAGTTAAATCTCTATTTTTCTACAAGTTTAATATATTTTTGTATATTTTTACATTAAATAAAGATTTATTCCTATGTTCAAACGGTTGTAAATAGCATTGCTGTTATATGCAATTTACTTCACAGTAAATTCTAATAAACAGTTATGGTTCTAAAGATCGTTCAGAATATTTCCACCTTTGTACACATTCAATGCTGGCCATAAACACTTCTTCCTCATAAAGACAGCACGCAACAAATATCAAAATTGAATGAAAGATACAACATGCTGCGACATGCACATCCTTAACATTCCAAAACATTTGAACAACGCAGATAGGAGTGACGACATCTACAGTCTGCATGAAAAGGGAAGCTTGTCACATTCAAAATGTGTTTGTGTAAAAGTCGAATTACGCCTCGTATTAAAAGAAAAACTTTTATCTGTACTTGTTGTGGCAGGATCGTGGCTTACAGGGATTAGGAATTACCATTTTACGATACTGTTACTCGTGTTCGTCATGACTGTCATTTGAATATGGAACACATATATCCAGGAGGTCTTTACGAAACGCTATACAGGATATCAGCGGTACTCGGTCTCTACTTTTGTTATATATATATATAACAAAAAAAAAAAAAAACGACGCACCAAGAAGGAGATGCCCGATTGTAATGAAATTTCGTATGCAAAGACATTTGGAACGAATATGCAAATCATTAAAATATGATGTCCAATGAATGAATAGCGGGAGCTACAGCGCATTGGAACTGTGCACTCAGCATGTGTATATAAGAAGCGATTCTCAATGTAATGGTCAAATTTTCTGTTGCATTGCGATTTAGGATACCTTACAGCGACTGAAAAAAAATGACTCGCAGCAGGATTAAGAGCTCATTAAGAGCATTTGTCAGAGTTTGAAAGAGGTCGTATCATTGGATTAGAAGAGGCAACAAGGGCAAATCGGAGAACCGCTTGTCATATGGGGCGAAGTGATGCGGCGATTAGAAGATGCAGGCAAGAATGGGTGGACAATGGCAGATTTTAGCGTCATGATGGTAGAGATCGCCCTAGGACCGCAGCAGATCGGGAGGGCAGAGTAATTGTCAGATCAGCTATCACAGCGCCTGATTCATCGTTATCAACATGAATAACTCGTGTGCGGGTCGCACATGAGTGTCCCCCATGACCATTTAAAGAAAGCTTATAGAGCGAAATCTATGCTCGGACCGACCGCTACGCCACCTGCACTCACTCCTGCACACTGTCGAGCCAGATTACAGTGGTACTTAACTTCACCAGTTTGGAATGATGGGGAAGACGTGTCTGCAGACTCCCAGGGCAGCGTGCCGATCCTGCTTTCAATATTGCACGTCACACAAGCCCTCAACCCGGAGTTATGGTTATGGGTGCCATTTCCCTTGTTAGTCGGACCATTTTGGTCGTCATTAGAGGCACACTTACAGCACAGCGGTAACACAGCGTTAGGTCGACGACATTCAAAGACCTATTTTGCTACTGATTCTTTCGTAGTACCTTGGCCTTATTTTTCAGCAAGATTAAAACAGACCACATACGGCACGTATTGCTATGAACTATCTTACAGCTTATAAAACACTTCATTCGTCAGCCAGATTGTCAGATATCCAATCGAGCATGTCTGGGATATGCTGGGAAAGCGACTGCATGTACCAGAGAATGTTGATCATCTTGCAGGCAATTCGAGCAAATTTGGCAAGAAATACCACAGGAGACCAATAGGGAGTTTTATCACTCTATGCCACGTCATGTAGCAGCTTGCATCCAGGCTAGAAGTGGGTCAACAACTTATTGGGCTCATTACTTTGTAACTGTGTATCTCTTAGATAAATCATTATTGTTTTCTGAAATTTTAATCAATATCTATTCTGTACATAATTTTCCTATCCTCCAATTTTTGTCTCCATCGGATAACTCCTTTTTGGTACTTTTTGTTATAGTATATATATACAGTGTGCTTCATATTGAATGGGACAAAAAGAATAGTGCAGTGTGACTGCCGTAATGGATTTATTCAGCAAGAAACAAATTTATTCTGCAAACACAATTATACAAGTTTTATTTGGCAACAGGGAAAAATTATCGAATGACGAACTCGCCCCTAGAGGCGCTGTTAAACAAAATGTCGTCCGCGCAGGAGGAAGCGTACTGCGTTTTCAAATATGCCAAAACCTCCTCGGTAACTGTTGTGCAAAGACATTATCGCACGAAATCTCGTAAAGAACCAACGCATCGGCATAACATAAGCAGTTCCAGGATACCGGCTGCTTATGCAAGAACAAATGCCCAGAACAAAAAGAAACAGAACCCGAAGTGGTTGAAAGAATTCGTGATTCGTTTTTTCGGAGTCCCTCAAAATGAACGTGACGTGCAGGTGCAGGTGCAGAACTGGCTGTCCCTCACACAACGGTGTGGCATGTTTTACGGAAGCGTCTCTAATTCAAGTCGTACAGGTATCAGATGGTCCAGGCTATAAAACCTACTGACAAACCGTTGCGTAAGAATTTCTGTGTGAAATTTCAAGAAAATCTCGACGTGAATGGTTTCAAGAACACACTGGTGTTTACCGATGAAGTTACGTTCCACTTATGTGGCAAAGTTAATAGCCATAATTTGCGATTTTGGGGCGCGGCAAATGTCCATGTAACATTAGAACATCACTGCGATTCTCCCAAGGTGAACGTTTTCTGCGCTTTATCAATTGTTGTGTTTTTGGTCCATTTTTCTTTGCTGAAAAATCGATTAATGGAAACATTTACCAAGACAAGCTCTCTGAGTGGTTGTTCCCCCAGCTGGAGGAAGCTGTTCCTGATTTCATTTTGCAGCAAGATGGTGCTTCCCCACATTGAAATAAAAACGTATGTGAGTTCCTGATCCAGCGTCTACCCCCATCACTGGATTGGCTGTGCTGGCCACAGCATTTAACATGTCTTCATTGCCCTCCGAGATCACCAGATCTAACGTCGTGTGATTTTTTTCCTCTGGGGTTTCGTTAAAGACAAGATGTTTTTGCGTCCACTTCCACAGGATTTAGTGGAACTGAAGCAGCGGATAACTGCAGTGTTGAACTCTATCACAGGGGAAATGCTATCACGAGTGTGGCAGGAGCTTGATTACCGTATAGACATTTGTCGTGTCGCAGAGGCTTTATTGAACCTGTAAGAAACTTGGAATAAATCTTTGTTAAATTTGAATTTTCTAAATATTATAAATTACATCATTTGAAATCGTTTTCTTTTGACCCCATTCAATACAAAACATCCTGTATATATACTCTATATATATATATAATAATATTCTTGATTCCATTAATTTTCTTATAATAATTTAATTTACTAAGTTTATCCATTATCTCTTTAAAGATAATGTTCATTTCATCTGATCCCTTCAAAGTATCCTTTTATTTGTGCCTCTTAAATCCTCTTAAACCAATTATAAATCTGTCAAAAACAATCCCTTTTAATTCCCTATCTATTATGATATTTCCCCGGAATCCCTTCATTCATACCACGCGTCTCTGACGTTTCAATTTCCCTCATATATAAACAAAAACACAGCGAGAAGCGCTCTCTTCTTCTTGCTGTCTAATGATGCAATAGCCTGTAACCAACTGCGTAGTGGAAATGGTCTCTCTCTCCAGTACAATAAAATAATTCTGTAAAAATGAAATTGGTTTCGACTGCTTTATGAACATAAAGATGATATTTTTTTTATATATATATTGTTATATCCAATCTTTCAGAATTTTCATATCACGTCTGTCAAAAATCCCAAATTCATTGAAAAAATTAGAATAACTTTTACAGCCTTTTTCCTTTCTCTTTATCTTAGGACACTTTACTCTTTCACTTCTTCATCTAAATTGCTGTTGCTGTCAACATTTTCAGCATTCATGGAACCAGATGATGATGCTACTGATGGATCATCAATAAACAATTTTTTTTCAGATGAACTCTCTAAAGTGTATCACTGCAACTCGAAGGGAGACTTTTGAAAAGTGACGTAACCTCTTTTGCTGTTAGACGGAGTTTCACAAAAATACAATTTTACAAATAGCAATAAGTTTATTCAAGAAATAAACCTTTTTCACTGACTATTTTACATAAAGCACGAAAAGAAAAATATTTGATTCATATTTATAACTAGTTGAACCTATTGAAATCATTGCTACATCATCAACAGAGGTTTGTAGCAGAAGCTTATCCAAATTTAGAATAAAGATTGAATTAAAATAAACATTCCACAAGGTATTTGCTAGCACCAAGCCCGTGGACATCCTTGAAGGTTTGGCTGTGGACCTCATAATTGTTTTTGAACGCCTAATCTGATTTGGATTATCTCTCTACACATTCCCCGACATGTCTCGGGTGAAATTGGAGCCTTGAAATTTAACATGCATCAGCCCTTCAACATTGAGTGGCGATAGTTATGTCAGGACTTGAATCCTTGATTGGATGGAAACCACGTCCACTTCAAGTTTGCGACCACCTCTGAATCAGGAAATTGGTTTGTATGCTAGAGAATAAGTGTCCCAACGGCCAGTGCGGAAACATCAACAGCACCACAAGCTATCAATACGATGGCCATTTACATTTCTTCCCTTGAAGATGCATGAGAGAAAGGGATGTCTACAATAGGGGTTAAACAAAGATCATGGAAATAAAACTGACATCCCGTTATCTTTTCATACGAATATCAGTTCTGTGTTCTATATCATGATTGACGAATTTGTATATAAAGGCATCAAGAAGAACGGATGTTTTCAGTTTACATTCGTCATTGTTATACATAGCTCAGAGTTGGATTAATGGTACGGAGTGCCATTGAACACACAATTTGGTCACCTCTTGTTCACATAGACAGAACTCTTAACAGCCGACGGTACATTTCAGACATATTAACTGTGATCATGACTGTGACATCATGACTGTGACCCATCTTCGAGATCTTCGAGGTACCAGTTCACAACACCGCATGTGTAGCCCGTGCTTTCGACGCCTTTCTCGACTGTTCGACCGTTGCTCTAATCGGTTTGGCTCTGACCGTCTAGTCATGTGTTGTGGAGAGATTGCTCACCAGCTAATTGGACTGAAAAATTCTGGCATATAATATTAAGAACCATATAAGAATGGCATATGGCGTATAAGAACCATTATCTGTCATCCACATTTAGTTCGATTCAATGTCTTAATTGATTACAGAAGTCAATGTTCAATGCTATCAGAGGCGGTTCTCTGAACTGTGCACGCTGTGTATCCGGAGGCTACTGTAAATTTAATTATACCTTCTTCCCGTTAAACAATAATCAAGATACTACAGCTTTCTTTCTTTCCTATTGTAGCATTTTTATCAATGTTGGAATTACGTCAATATCGTGCGGATAAAAGTAAGAGATTCTAGACACTTTGAATCAACGGAAACATGAGAAATTCCAAAAAATCAACAATACCGAATCAATTTAAATTATATTCAATAGAAAAAGAAATTATTTTCTAAACGAAGTTTGATCCTTTAATTAAAAAGAAAGGTACCAAAAGGAAATAAATATCAAAATCCCCATTCATCCCACATCCATGAATTCCACAGGATTTTAAAATCAGTAATTTCTAAATCAGTCTAAGTAAGTGAAATACAAAATAGACAGAAGATGCAACGGAGAGAAAAGAAAATCTATCATAAATCTTGTCATATGTGTATAGCCTTCTTTTAACACTATAAGGCTACCTTCTTTAAGTGAACAAAATGAAAAATTTTTAGAAAATGCAAAGTGATTATAAATTTTTCTTAAATCGAAAGATAACAACTTCACAGATTCCTTCACAGAATGTTTTTAACCCAAAATTCATTTAAAAGTTTCAAATGAGATTAAAATTCAAAAGAAATTATATTAAATAAAAATTTTAATCGAATAATATTAAGCAGTTATCTGAAAAATCTTAGAATACATTATTTTGATCTTTAATATCAAACGAATTTTAATATAAATTAAGACACTTTAAAAATGTTGTTCTTATGCAATTAGAATAACATCTGAATCACTCTAAAATCATTAAATTTTGAATACCTTGGAATGCAAGACCACTTTCAGCTCTAATAAAAATTTAATTTAAAAGTTTTAAACTGGATTAAATAAAAAAAGTAGTTCCTTTCAGTTAGTTTTACGAGGGAATAGAAATTATTAAAAAAATTCAAAACTGTTTTCATTTCATTAAATAGACACTCGAAAAGCTTTTACATACCTTTAAAAATTGTCTAGAAAGCTTCAATTATTATTGCCTTCTATATATAAACTTAAAAATAAGTCTTCTCTGAATTATTTATCAGTGGCTTCAAAATCATTGTTCCTGAATAAAAAATTATTTTAAAAAATAATTGAAAGAAGAATAAAATCTTAGAAGTGGGAGGTAATCATTTCATAAAGCCGAAAGGAAACTTTTAGTTTTCCCCGAAGCTGATAATAATCATTTCATATGAAAAAAATAAAAAAAAAAAAACTACTTTTGCAGACGAGAATTTAAAAAGCATAAAAAAAAGTCTGAAGCTATGCATAAAGTTAACAGACTGGTACAGACGTTTTGCTAGACATCGAAACAGATAACTAACATTAAGGGAAAGTCTCATAATAAATAATACGAAAAACTACGGAAGAACAACATTATTCTTTAGCTGATTTTGATGGTGAAGGAAATATGATATAGTAAAATTTTTTAATAATTATGAGCTTATGGTTCCACAATATGTGCTTGAACACAGCATTCAAAGTGGGTGAAAGCTTCTTTAAAAATAATAAATGAGCTTTATAGAAGTTCATTTACCTTAAAATACTCAGACGCCTTCAACATATACCAAAGGACGTCTACATTTTCTTAAAACTTGATTTTAATAAATATTTCACAAAAGGTAAGTCTTTAAACTTCATGCTAACAATTTGAAAAATATTTTCTCTATTTTCTGTGTAGCTTATCACACTTACAACAATAGCTTAAGAGTTACTTGTGTTTGAAGATAGGACGTCTATATTTTCTTAAAATTTGATTTTAATAAATATTCCACAAAAAGTAAGTCTTTAAACTTCATGTTAATAGCTTGAAAAATATTTTCTCTACTGTCTGTGCAGCTCATCACACTTACAAAAGTAGATTAAAAGGTGCTTGTGTTTGAAGATAGATGGCGTCGTTAAGTCTAGTTTGTGTTACCATTGTGTTTACACATTTGATAAAAACGCTCAAGAAAATGACATTGATTCAAAAATTAGCTTTGATTTGGCAACCATTTGCATTCTACCGTTTGGAATACTCCCCGTCGATGTGACCTGGATTCATCAACGGCAATTAATTAACAAATAAAACAAAGTATTGCTTTAAGTAAATCTATGTAAAAAAAAAAAAGACTATATCATTGGCCAAAAATATTTTAATAATGATTTCTTGCGGTGAGAAGGGCATCGCACTTATAGACCTTTCAGAAATATTTAAAATTATTAATGGACAATGGTATAGTGTGAAACTGTGTTCCCTTTCCCCGCTCCTAATAAAAGTACTTTATGAACAATCGAGTAACGCATGTCGTAAATATTTTTCTTTGTACTTAAATGTGATAATTCGAAGTTTCATACATTTCCTTGTACTGTCTTAAAATTGAAATTAAAATACTTGCATTTATTATTATTATTATTATTATTATATATATATATATATATATATATATATATATATGTATGTATGTATATATAAATGCAAATATATGTGTATGCTTATGTACGTATTATTATTTTATTTACATGTTTTATATGTACATATTTATTTATATCTTTGTTTATGAGATTTATCCTGATTTACCTTGTATATATCTCTGTGGTTTCATTGTTTTTTTTACTTTAAACTTTTCTTCTATTTTGTATCTTAGATGTTTTTAATTTTTTCATTCTATACAATTTTTATGTAAAATTCTTCTCTAAGGGTAAAATTTGGCGGATAACTAATTAAACCCTGTTTTTAAATTACCATACAGGAGCTACAGATTTCAAAAATGCTCGATTTCGTTTTCGTTTTAGAATTACTGCTTATTCCTCCTTGTTTATTTTCAATCTCTGATCTTAACATTCTTTTATCGTTTTTAATTTACTTTTCTTGTTATCATTTTTAGGTATAGTATTCTTTTCGGTAAATTCATATTTTGCCTAAATTTTCATGTTTCGTAATAATTCGCTTTTTTAATGGTAAATATGATATTAGTCTTATAAAAATAAATTGCCAGTTTTTTCTTCCTTTTTGAACCTCTAATACCTTTTTAAGTATTTTTTAAGTCTTATAATTATTAATTATGAATATGTATATGTTTTCTAATACTATATTTGTTCTTCTTTATTAATTTTAATTTATTCATGTTAAAATTACTTCTTTACTTTTATCTGATTTACTATTTTCATTATATATATATATATATATATATGTACAGGTGTGAAAAACTTCAGCAAGAAGTGTATTTTTTGCCGTAACTCCACGGTAAATCATCTGAGAGACATAAAATTCAGAAATAAGAGACAGCATTTTGTACTTAAGCGATGACGAAAGCACAGTCGCTCAAAAATGAATACAATCCATATAGTATGGAATCAAACAAAAAAAAAAGTCTTTATTGAACTCATAGTATCTTTACACATGATTGTCTGTATAAAAGGAAGAATAAAAGGCTGATGTTCCTTAGTATGGGATATGCTCTCCCCTTACTATAAGGGTTGCTTCGCACCGTCTCTTCATACTCAGCTCCAAATATTTCAACAGTTTTTGAGATAAGAGTACCCATTCCTCAAACAGCTTCTATTTCAGTTGTTGGTTGTTTTCCGGAGGATATAATCGTTCCGTAAGGCATCTTCGCAAAGCATCTCATACTTATTCTGTAAGATTTAAATCAGGGGAGAACGCTGGCCATTGCATTCGAGGGATATCTTCCTTTTCTAGTAGCAGCTGAACATCAGCAGCCTGGTGTGGCCGTGCATTGTCATCCATAAAAACTGTGTTTCCAATAGCATCTCGTTCCAATAGCACCTCGTTCCAATAGCACCTCGGTACAAACGCACGTGGGGAAGGATCACCTTACAATAGCGATCTCCAGTTACAAAACCTCTGTCGAAAGCGGGGAGCTCAGTCAACATAATGCCTTCCAAGATGACAACTCCAGAACCACCGTAACGTTCTCTTTCCGTGATGTTACTGGAATGAAACCATCTTCCGAGCTCTCTCCAAATCAACTGTCATTGAGAATTGCTTGTGGCACTAAAACAAATCTCATCCGTAAAAAGGACACGACTCCATTGATGAGATGTCCATTTCTTGTGCTCCTTACACCTCTTTAAACATTGCCGCCGATGGCCAACTTTCAAAGGTATGCAGCGTTCAAAACAGTGGGCGAATTTGCCACCTATGTGAAGGAGTCTGGCCTCAGTAAATTGCGATATTTATCGCCCTGTTGTTATACACAGTTGCCCAGCAATGGCACTTGTTGACTGATATCATGATCTTTTCACCTGCAGGTCGGTACATCAATTATCCACTGCAGTTGTTTACCTAGGGCGGCTACCACCAATTTTTCTAACAGGTGTACTTATGGTTTGGAAGGCTTTCCAAGCGCGCGAAAGGACTCTTTTTTTTTTTTAATTTCGAACTCTTCAGATGCACTGCTCAAACCACGCCCATCCTCCAGTTTTCCGATCATTTTTCCATCTGTTAAGTCGTCCAGGTGATTTCTTCCAGTCTTAGTTCACGAAAGAACTTATTGCACTTCAGCGAATGTCTTTAATTTCGCCTCCGTCTTTCCTTCTACTGTAGTCTTGAGCTATGCGTGCCGACCGCACGTGTTTTGCGTACACTCACGTTGCCTGTGACGTTTTGTTCCTGACATTTGCATACGTTTCACCTTGCTACTGAATTGCGAGTTCCTTGTATTGTAACCCCTTTTCTGCAATTTAATGGCAATCTGCTTAAAATTTACATTGTTGTTCAAGTTTTGCATATCAGTATGTATATATATATATATATATATATATATATATATATAATGTTAAATATGTATAGTTTTAACATGAGTATAAAATGATAATAAATTAAAAATTATCACGAATAATAACCTAAAAGTAATATGAAAATATTAGAACTAGTGAATAGTAGATGTTACAGAATTAAACTAAATAGTAATAAATAAGAAAATAGCATAATATTAAAGTTAAAAACATTATCAAATTTTTAAATATGTCACTTTTTATAATGTAAAGAAGGCATAAAATTATCTAAATGCAATATAACAGAAATTCAAGAATACATATTAAACATGGAATTTTTAATTCAAAACAAAAGTAAAACCAACACTATAAAAAATTTACACCAGAGTTAAATTATCAAAATTTTTTCCGGGAAATATAAAAGCAATTATTTTTTTAAAGATGAAAGAAAAAAATAAAAATGGAATGAAACTTATAGATTAATTTTGTATGCAAGAAAATATATAATAAAAAAGATAAATAATGAAGCACTGCAATACGTAACAATTAAGTAAGAGGCAAATGTGTTAGAAAAATTACTAAATATTTTGATGATGGCCAAAAATTAAAATTATACTCATGAAAGAGTACTTGCAAATTGCATAAAAATTAAATAATAAGAATGAAAAACATAAATAAAATGAAATATAATGGAAAATTCTTAATCTAATTTAGATGGATATGATATAATAATATATGTTTCATTAGAATATTATATGATAAATCTAAATAATAATACATAGTTTAAAGAAGATAATACAATCTTACATAAGACGGCATAGAGAGCAAGACAATTGACACAAAATTCCCTCTCAAACTGATACTGAACTTACATCGGAAGTGTAGAACAATGTGTGTGTTTTCTGTCTGATAGAAATGGTACTAATGCAAGTAAAATTGCAAAAATATATTTAAAACTAAAAAACTAAAGTGTAAAATAGCGGTAATTTTTTAAAATAATTATTAATAAATATTTTCTTAAAAAAAACCTATTTTTAATATAAATTTATAGTTAATATGCTTTTAATTTTAATGAAATTTCAAGGATAATATGCTTGCAAATATTTTTTAAACTATAAAAGTTAATGTAAATATATTGGATTTTAGACAAAAAATTAAAATTACGTAATATATAATTAAGAATTATATTTGTCAATATATTCATGTTTAATGAACTGATCCATAATGGTACAATATGAATCATTAAGCAAAATATATCTTTCTCATCATAAATATTGTTATCTATTCTTAAAAAGGTATCTAAATTTTTTCGTATCATTTATAATATCAGTAGTAAATTTAAATTCTCTGGATAAAAAGATAAATTAGGTTTGACATTTTTATTATTTTAAAGAATTTAACATCAACAATACATCTAAACACAATAAAACTATTATAATCATTAAAGTTATCTTCATAAAAATATAAGTAAACATTTTCTAAGCAATTACTTGCTGGTCAACCTTGTGGAAAACCTTTAATCTGTTTATATATTTTATAATGAAGAACTATATAATTTCTTTTAACACTTACTTAACTAAGTAATCAAATTTTCCATACATTATAACCTTATTAATATTAAATTTCTTATAGATTCCCCTTTTAAATTAGTATTATTTCCTTTGGTAACAAATACTTTTCCGTATAGTTTTAATATTTCCTTCTGTATATTTAAGTCGCATTTTTTATTTTTTCCATTATATATATATATATATATATATATATATATATATACATGTGTGTGTGTGTTTGTGCTTGCGTGTGTGTTGTGTGTATATGTCTAAATTTCTCATAGATGCCATAAATACATGCATTAATAAGCAAAAGTGGTTCCACTTAAAAATTTAGAGAATTTAGAAACTTTTTCAGACTAAAATATTTCTTAACTTGATACCAACTTCAATTTTTCCTGATTTATTTTAACTTTTGCATATTATAATTAAGGACCAGACAAAAGATTTTGCAACTCAAATTTCTTATGCACTGCATCAAATTCTGACATACACTTATTTTATAATAAAATTTTACTGTAAGAATTTGGCTAATTTATTTCTTTCAGTTATCTCAAAATAACTGTAACTGTTATTTATCTAAATAGTTTATAACAAAGCACTTTCTGGTATGTTTTTCATGACACCCGTTTTAATCAATTATAAACATAACGTGACCAAGTTATTACATGCTGAAATGAATTCTATGCTAACAATTTTCAAACTTAGATTAAACAGAATATATGTTTATTAAAATAAATTTTGAATTTAATATATAGAAGAAAACAAATGTCATTTTATTATTTAATTTGATAAAAATGATTTTCTCTTACTTATTCTTTCGTTTAATTTTATTAATACTAAAAAAGTCACTAATCATCTTTAATCTTATTAATACTAATGCATTACTTTTTATTTTACAATTTCAGGCCATTTAATAAAATAAAATCAGCATATTATCTTGGTTAAATAAATTCAGAACAAATTTCATTTTAACCAACCTCATTATTTCTCTCATATTGACTCACTTCTTATATTAACATTAATGAAAACACCATTCATATTATCTCAACAATTCTAAAAATATCTCTGGAATAACCAATACAACTACTTTATTTCAATAATAATACGATCTGTGTATCAATTTCTACAACGAAATGATGAAAAGTTTAGATACACAAAGAGTCGGCGCCCCAAATACTGGTTCTCTAAGTTGAAAATCTGAATAAATAAAGTATTACGTAACTCAATTTATACTCATAAATGTAAAATGATATGTGAATTAAGCTCTTTGAAAATAACATCAGTCTTGGCAACTCGATTACATTCACTCAAGTATCTCTATCCTTTTAATATAGGAATCAAGAAGAGCTTTACAGTCATGCAGTAAGCCATATATATATATATATATATATATATATGTTCCACAATTATGCATGATTTGTATCGATATGAATTCGTGATTAGATCTCAAAGATTAGAATATTCGTCAAATTTCAAGATACATGGAGTGTGATTCAGTTCAATAATTAAAAACGTAAACCGTATAATTTTTAAACAAACTTTATTCACAGCGAAAGTATTAGATACAAAAAAAACCCATTTAACTATAGTTTATAGTAGTGATGGGGCCGCGGTAGCCTAGTGGTCAAGGTCATGGACTTGCGACCGACGGTTTTCGTTCAGTCGCGGGTTCGATCCTTGGCCGCCAAAGACCCGCCGTGTAGCCGGGGCTGATGCACGTTAAATCTGTTCGGGGCCCAAAGTCCTCCCGTTGGCGTGGTGTGGATGTTTGGAGAGGGGGGGTGCCAGCTCAGGTGTCGTCCTCGTCACTTGACCGTGGCTCAAAATTACGAGGTCCGTCGCCAATAGCCCTCGTGTCTTCTGGTGCGACGTTAATAAAAACTAAACTAAACTTATAGTAGTGACAAACTCTTAAGTGTAATAAAGGTCTCTCAATAAGAAAAGGGAATTATTCCGAATAAAATGACTGATCGAAAAGAGACACGAACAATAATGAAGAAATATCTTACTGCTGAAAGAGGCGAGAAATCGCACGGCTCGTGTGTGAAAGTACGAACGTTAACAGTACATGTTAATAAGAATATCATTTAATGTGTTTGTGTGTGATACTAAATAGGACACCGAATAGCAATATATTTTTAGAAAAAAAATATTGCAATTTATGTATAGAAATTCGTTGAAGTTTATATAAAAATATATTTGTCTTCTTTAAAGAGTCAATAATATTTAAAAAAATTCTCTAAATTTAAATTTTTTTCGATTAAAATGTAATTTAAACTATTAATTTCGCTGACCATTCTATTTATTAACAATATTGTTACTTCCATTTGATAATAAAATGTAAGAGAAGCAACATGAAACATGTTTTCAAAAGAAAACAAAAAGGAAAAAAAATTGAACAAAAATGCAATGAATTTTTTATGATAATTAGGAAGCTTTTAATTCAGAGGAATAATACAGTACTAATATTGCATAAATTTTCTTTATTTAAAATAGTGTTCCAGATTATTCTTCATTTTCAACAATAACGTGAACAACTTTAGTATAGCAAATAATTAATATTTATTGCTTAAATATTTCTTTCACACACAAATATATATACAAATTTAATTCAGAATACCGTTTCTTAATTAAGTAACAAAGCGATGTACAAACATTTCCTACGCGATATAATTATATTTCCAAATTTCAAAGTTGTCAACAACTCACAATAGTTGAGTTGAAATTTTGAATATAGTCGATTACACATAAGCATAACTGATATGAGATAAAAATAATTTTCCGTTTGAAAAATTCAGGAAGTATAATTCTCGAAGTAATGACGAGAATTTCAAAAAAAGTTAGGGTCTTTATGTCTCATTATTGAATAGATGACATGTCAGCCAAAATTCTTCACCATAATCATTATAGAACAAATCAATAATAGAGAATTAATACCTAATTCTTTTAAATGAAATACTGATAAATTCATTCAAAAATAAAAAATACATAACTCTGATTAAAATAGCACAAAAACATGTATTGAAAGCTGATAGACGACTGTTTTGTATATTTTACGCTTCTAAATAAGTTTTCTTGCATCAACAACAGAGCTGTATGTTGCACTTCAAACATCATCAATATTCTAGCATATTGATCAGCGAAGCTGTTGGATATTCCACATAGCATGTTTCAATACAAAGCAGTAGTTATTCTAATTTGCATTTCTGCTTATTCACCCCCAAAACAGGTTGTAATTGTCGTGTAATCATTATCCAGATGAATCAAATGAATGCTACAAGTCGAAACTTTCTATAGAGCAATTATGAGACAGAAACAAACGTATTTTCTGTCACTTCATGAAATGTATCTTTATTACTGAATAACCTCTTCAAAATAACCCCAAATAATTTATTTTATAGTTATATTGGGATAATTCCACCGTGGGTTTCATTTTTCATTGGATCACTGGCCCGGATATATATATATATATATATATATATATATATATTATTTTTATATATATATAAAGATGTGTCTATATATATATATATATATATATATAAGTAGTTGTTCAGCCAACACTTACTTACATTATGAACAAAATTATATAAAAAAACATATTATCACTTATAAATATATTAATGATGAACTTCTGTTAAATTTAATAAAGATTCTGAAGATAAACCTCAACTGTCTCTTTATCTTGTTTAGTTAAACTTAATTCAACTAATAAAATTAAGCACTAAGCAGAATTATTTAGAAATAAAACTGGAAATTATACAAAATTGTTTGTAAATATTATTATAATCTTATTGTTAATAAACATATATAAGTTTACAATGCTTATTTAGGAAATAATTTTCGTGATTTGGATATTTATAGTAGAATTACAGCCTTTATTAAAAATTAGGACTGCAAATAAACAAAAATAACTATCCAAAGATCTTTATTACTCCAAAATTTCACAAAAAGAAAAAAAAAGAAAAAAAAAACATAAAAATTTAGGACACTCACTCATGCTTATGAAATTTACATTACAAAGCCGGTAAATTATCACAAAAATGTATAAAAAACAATATTAATAAATTTAATTAATTGCTATCATTAAAAATGTTTTAGATATTACTAAGAATATAAAAAATAAAAGAATCTTTACTTTTCACAATTATGATTTTGTAAACCTTTTTATTTCTATAGATTTAAATCATCTTGAGAAGGAATTATTTGTAATTTTAAGAGCTATTATATTAATGATCTTATTTCTTATCAAAACTTTGACTCTTTAGTTAATGCGGTTCTTAGAGGCAAGAATATTAAATGTAACGATACAAAATTTAAGCCAATGAGGAGTATACCATAAAAGGGCTAACAAATAATAGTTTGGCTCCTATTTATTAATATTTTTGAGTAAAATTAAATAGATAAGGATAATTTTATTATTTATAGATATGCAGAAGATGTACTTATTTTGAATTATAATAAGCCCTCTGAAGATAAACATAACATATCTTTTCATCCGCCATACTTAAATTTAATTGAAATTAATAATAATAAATATGAAACAGAATATTTAGTAAACAATTGAAATTTATGAATAATAAAATTATTAGTAACATTTATAATTAGAAAGATAGTTTTAAATTTCTTATTAATAAAACAAGTACTCTTTTGGGATAATTCTATACATAGTACTATTCTAGAAAAATTAAATTTAATATGTTATTCGAAATAATAGTTTAGTATCACGTTCCGAACTAAAACTAATACTTAAGGAGTTTTACATCAATTACTTTGAAGCAAATTATCCAATTACTCTTAAAAACTTTGAAATTGATAAGTATAAACTCAAATAAATATACATGTTTTCAGCAAGAATGATTAATAATTAAAATAAATTTATGTTTTCAGGATTTAAAATATTTAATTAATACTTTTTGGCACACAGTTATAGATTGAAGTTGTATATCTAAACATTTGTGAGTAAAATATTAAATTTAATTATAAAAAATATAGAAAAAAATGTTTCACCAAACATATTTTCAATTTATAAATTATAAATTTTGATTTCATTAGTATAACAGTATTTTTCATTTTTAATTAGTATTCCTTAGGATAATAATAAACGTTGCTGTATATTTCATAAATTCAATCAATCAAGTATAATTGTTAATGTATAAGATGCATACAATGAAATTATGAGGGATTCAAATAGTAAAAGGGAACAGTTGAATGATGAAGTCTAAATTTATAATAATATAGTTTACGTTACTTGATGTCAGAATGTGTATATTTGTATTTTATTGAATTTTTAAATTAAACATTTTTAACTCACTAAAATTTAAATCTTCGATTTGTATTCCTCCTGATTAATTTTTGGTATCTTATTCCATTTCATGTTATTTCGGATCTTGATTAATAAATCTTGTGACTTTATACCAAATTGTTATAAAGTAATTTGCTGAGTGGGAAGGTTAGGATCCTCTAAAACTGCTTGAATCAAGAATTTCTGCCCTCATCCAGAAACAATATTTTTTTAAAAAATACTTCTGTCTTGATTTTAAAGTCTTATACTTCGTGATTTCTGCTTTGTAGGTTTTTGTAATATTCAAGTTTTTTTAGACCACAGCAACAATGGAAATTTTTTTTTATTTGTTTTTGGTTTTCCTTTTAAATATAGGATTTGTTTCATTTTGCTATTGCTGAATACTCTAAAAATAGCTTGTGTATATTTATTACTTGCTTCCATTATACAGTATAATTTTTTTTATTTTGCTCATATATATATATATATATATATATATATATATATAATGATTTAACTTTAATTTAATAATTTCTCTAAATAATAATTTAATTTTCTATTCTATCCCCTTCTCTCTGTCTCTAATTCAAAAGCAAAAAATTCATTTTTATTTCCTGATCCAATTCCAAATTATCCTTTTATTTAGCAGATCCTGCGTTCATAAAATTTGTTTAGTTCGCTTTCCCACGTTCATAAATCTGTCAGAAATAATCCGTACAGACTCTGTGTCTAAAGAGGAAATCCTTGAGAATTCCCTATGCTTAGAACTGTGAGATCACATCACATGACAAAATGTCCCTAGAAAATCCCTGTTATATAATTAGATGAACAGCGAAATAACGAACTCTTTTTTCGCCTCACCAGTGCAGGAGACATTGCGCTGTTCACTACTAGTATAAAAAACTGGCAGTATAAGAAAAATTTCTGCTCTCTGTTTTGCTTCGGCTGGCCTGCCGACCCTGCTCCGCGTTTTCAAAAAAGAAAAACAATCTCATATTCTTCTGTGCTCTTGTAATGTTCATCAAATTGCAGAATTGTATCTACAGCCGTAAAGCTACAATCTTTCTCTCTCAACGTATCGCAAATAAAGACAACAGTTGAGCTTGAACTCGGATTTGCTTCACCTTCTCTCATTACTTAAAAGTTGTAAATCGTAATTTTGTCACACACACACACATACACACACACA
>BMAW01039108.1:0-11320 GCA_019974015.1 Nephila pilipes
TTAGTTTTTCCAAGTAAAGTAAGAAATATTTAACATTTAATGTTCATTTTAAGAAAACAACAGTCATCTAAAAAAAAAAAACTCTTTGTTTGGATCTTGTTTCAATGTAAACAAGAACCTCTACTTGAAATGTGCATCACGTCCAGATCCTTCTTAAACTTTATGACAACTAAACTCCGAACAATGCCGAAAGACAATACTCAATCCCTGAAAGGTTTCTTCGACGCTTGGTGTTTTCTAAACAACTCCAACCATAACTAAATCTGGAAGCATTTAATAAAAGGGCATCTCTATACAAATAAAAAATAAACAATCTGGGATAAAGCTATTTTATAAGTTTTCTCAGAAGAGAGAGAAAAGGAGGGGAGAAAAAAAAGAACAAAAAGTGGGTATTTCGAATTACCATCCCTATTTCCAAGAATCGTTTCCAGCGCTATTGATCGCATCGTTTTCCGGGAAAAGTGGACTGCACCGGATAAATTCTGGGAAAAGGGATCGTGTGAAAGTATGACTCTTCTTCCTTTTCTCGTCTTTCGTTCGTTCCACGAGTCCTATTTCATCCCCCCCCCCCCTACTCTTCGAAAGAGGACGGGATGGGAGCTGTAGAGTTTTTCGATTTAAACATTAATTCGTTATTTAAAAAATATTACTTATTAGGATTATGGAATGCAAAAATTAAGTGCGAATAGAAAAAAGGATAGCGTAAGTGGTGTTTGTTGCTTAGGTAATTATAGATGGGGAGAAAAAAACAAAAAAAAATTAAAGAATTTTTTTGGTGTTTGTTTGCATATGTATATTTCAACTTCTCTCAATGTGTGAATCGGCTCAACAAAATAAAATTAGATTTTTTTTATGATTTCTTTATTAATTAGTGACCAACTTGCGATTTAAACCAATTTTAAAAAAAAAAAATCAAATTGCTTTATGAAATTTATTGAAATCTGTATTTTTTAGCGAATAAAATTTGGATAATTTTTTTTTTTTTTTTTTTTTTTTGCATCTGCAAGAAAACACAGAAAAATACTGAAAAGTAAAAAGAGTCGAAAAATACCATCAAAAATAAATTTGAAAAAGAATTTCTTTTGACGAGAATATGCTTACAGCTTCTTCAACAAGCGAAGCATCCTAAAAAAACTGGAGAAGTATGATTAACACGCGCTCTGCAGGAATTTGTATAGAAAAAAAAAAAAAAAAACAGACTTGCAAAATTCATACGCAGGATATTCCGAAACTAATGGGAAAAATTTAAGGGATTATAGAAAAATTTTAAACAAGCAATTTTCACCACACAATGCATAGGTGGAGATCAAGCGGTGAACCACTAGACGGGGTTGTAATGGAAAGCTTGAAGCGCGAGTTTTTTTACACTTTGTCATTTCTACCGGAGATTTCAGGAAGCATGACGACGTACAGTAATCAGGAAAAGGCTGACATGTTTTTTTTATTTATGCTTATGTGAAACTATGGAAACCGAAAGACTGTACAGGAAACGTTTCCCGAGCTTTTCACCGCGCACTTACCCTCCGCTTACACATTGCATGATGAAAATTATTTGTTTAGATGTTTTCTATCACCCTTTAAATTTTTGCTCATGAGTTTCTAAACACCCTGTATTAGATGCATATTAATGAGCATTTTTAAAGTTTAAAATAAAATCAAAAAATAAAAAAAAAAAAAAAAAAAAACGATGTACCAAGTAGGAGTTGTCCGATAGAGACAAAAATGGGCGGATAGGAAAATTATGTACAGAATAGAAAATGATTAAAATATCAGAAAAATTGAATGATTCATTTCAGAGTTATATAGTTACAAAGTAACGAGCTCAATAAGGTGTTGACCCACCTCTAGCTTAAATGCAAGCTACCACACGACATGGCATAGAGTGATAAAGCTCTCTGATGGTCTTCTGTGGTATTTCTTGTCAAATTTGCTCCAATTGTCGGGCAATTGTCGGGCAAGGTCATCAACATTCCCTGGTAGATGCAGTCTCCTTCCCATCATATCCCAGACGTGCTCGATTGGGCTGGCCAAAGAAGAGTTTGACAAGCTACAAGACAGTTCATAGCAACACGCGCCGTACGTGGTCTGGCATTATCTTGCTGAAAAATAAGGTCAGGGTACTGCAAAAGGAATGGTAGCAAATCAGGTTTCGGAATGTCGTCGACTTACAGCTGTGCTGCCAGTATACCTCTAATGACGACCAAAGGGGTCAGGCTATCAAGGGAAATGAAACCCCAGACCATAACTCCTGGTTCAGGGCCTGTGTGGCATTCCATAGGGAAAGTTGGTTGATAATGTCTTATGATTGATAACGATGAATCAGGTGCTATGACTGCTTATCTGACAATCATTCTGTCCTCCCTATCTGATGTGGCCCTAGGTCGTCCGCTACCCTCAAGACGCTGAAACCTGTAATTGTCCACCCATTCTTGCCAGCATCTTCTAAGTGTCGCATCGCTTCGACACATATGACGAACGATTCTCCGATTTGCCGAACCTGCCTCTTTCAGTCCAATAATACGACATCTTTCAAACTCTAACACTTGCACGTAATGAGCTCGAATCCTGCGGCGAAGAATTTTTCAGTCGTTGATAATAGTCCTAAATCGCAATGCAACAGAAAGTTCAATCATCAGATTGAGAATTGCTTCTTATATACACCTGCTGAGTGCGCAGTTCCGATACGCTGTAGCTCCATCTATTTATTCATTGGACACCAAATTTTAATCATTTGCATGTTCTGGCATAATCTTACTGAAAAATAAGGTCCATACGAAATTTCATTACAATCGGGCAACTTCTTATTGATGCGTTTTTTGTTGTTGTTGTTGTTGTTATGGAATGTATTATTGGCAGCAGGGTGCTGTGAGAAATTTTTTAGGAGGCGGGAGGGGAGGGATTATCCCTTTTCAAATCATATCTCAAAATTAATTTCAAATTTTATTGTTTATATTATACGCTGTCCTGAGAAGTATTCTTAAATTTCAATATATGTATGCATAATCTTTAACAGGCTGTAAAATTCAATTATGATTTAAGGCTCCCCTCTACCCGCCATTTTGATTTCGTCAGCTTAATGTTAATCCTGTGGAATTTCGACTTTCGTTCTCAAATTTTTCTGTTTTATCTATTCGAATGCAATAAAGTGCATCTGAAAGAGCAAAAAATAACGAAAGCGTCTGTGGAATTACTTTTTCCCTCCGATTTTTTAAGAATATTTTTAAAAACCGGAAAACTCACAAACGAATCATTAAAATAGGGGTAAAAATATTTTAAAAAATCGGAGGAAAATAGTAAATCCTCAGAAGCCATTGTTATTTTTTGCTCTTCCAGATGCACTTGATTGCATTCAAATAGATCAAATAGTAAACATTTCAGAACGGAAATCGAAATTCCATAAAATTAACATTAAAAAGAGAAAATAAGGAAATGCTCTAGTTAATTAACACGCTCGGTATAGTAATGACCTTATACTGAATCAAATGATCTATCAAACGCTCAAAAAACTTGGAAAAAAAATTGCCTGAAAGTAACACAACAGGGGGTAAATTTGTAAATTATAATAGTAGTAATTTCACATTGACATATTTACTCTCCATAGTCTTATAAAATGTACTAAATTTTTTTTAAAAAGTGTTTTAAATTTTAAAAAAATTGACAAAATATGACAAAAAAAATTACTGAGCAAACAGGCATTTCAGTTACGTACAGTGCCACAGAAGTAGGCGACCCCGGTTCATTTAAGTATTTATCCAGTAGATTTAGGGTTGTATTACACATAAGGTTGGTTTATAAGGCTTCACCTTAATTATTATTATTATAGTTCTAGAAATCTTAGGACAGACAAGCTCCTACAAGTTGAAAGATAAGAACCGAAATATTTCTTTTTATTAAGCGAAATGATTTTACAGACTCTCAGCTTGAGAAGTAAAATAAAGTAAGCCTCTGTCTGAAGTAATAATAAATAAGGATAAGTTTTGAAAGTTGAAAGCAAATAATTCGCGATGTTAGATATTATGCTGGAAAAGCAGATCATTATAAATTTAAATCCGTGTTAAGTCCCAATTGTTCTGGGTAGCTATTCTTCCAAAAGAACTGGTGCAAATTATAGCATCAGTCTCTACTTTTGACTGTTTCCAAGAATGTTAGTAAATACTTAATTAGCGAACTCATTTTACTTCAGTTTTTTACATATTTGCATCCAAAAAATAATTAATAGATGAAGTTTGTTCGCTGGAAAAAGAATCGACAGATGGAATAAAATTACTTGAAAAATGAAAGCAACAAATAAAAATGCACGTAAGTTTTGGTAATTCGCATTTATTCATTAAAATCACTTTTATTTATTCACTTTCATTATTTCACTTCATTCTTTGTATTTATTTATTACAAATGAAGATATCTCGCTGGAAGAAGAATCGGCAAATAGAATAAAATTACTCGAAAAATTGAAGAAACAAAAAGTGAGAGCAGGTTTCGCAATAATACACGTACTTTTTCCCATGGCATCAGCAAAAAATCCCATGAAAATCCCATTGCATTCTTTTCAGGTACGATGAATATCTATAAAATATATGTGGTTGTGCGCGTGCACGGTAGAAGAACCCTCACAGAGAGAGTTTACACTGCGATCGTAAATTCAAGTCGGCGATTCGAGAACAGTCTTAAACCAATAAATTTCGCTGCGTTATTACAAAAAAAAAGTTCCGTTTTGAAAGACCAAGATTTTTCTTTCTCACTTTTATTAGTCAGATTTGTTTTTCCGATGTAAATTGCCGAGCGCCTTTGAAAAGTAAGCACGTGGTTTTATATTATTTTAACTTCTTCGTAGAGCCTCTGGCATCATACTTATCCCTCAAGCCTGAATATTTCAAGGGGGGGGGGGTATTCGATCCCGATATTACGGATGGATGTTTCCTTTTTCCTCATAAGTTTTGCTGAGAGGATGTCTCATAAAGTACCCGTGTTAGGAATGAGAAATAAGAATCTACTTACTCATTGTAACATTGTCCATGGATCCTTTTTTCTAAGTAGTCCATGAGTATGATATCCTTTCGCATACCCGCGGTAGTCTAGTGGTCACGGTTGAATCGCGACCCGCAGTTTTGTCTAGGCATGGGTTCGAGTCCTGATGTCACTAGAGACCCGCCGTGTAGCTTAGGCTTATGCACATTAAATCTGTTGAGGCTCAAAGTCCTCCCGAGGTGTGTTGTGAAAGTTAGGAGAGGGGTTGACAGCTCAGGTGTCATCCTCGTCACTTGACAAAGTCCGTCGCCAGTGGCCCTCGTGATGCTTCTTATGCAACGTTCATAAAACCATCCTTTCCCTGCCCCTTCCAAAGATAAAAAAAACATGCCGCAACTTCATTTCCGATGAGACCGTCTTCGCGTTCTTAAGAGTAGATTCACCGAAAGCAACTCATTGTTTTGATTGTTATTCGGTGTCGAATGAAAAATGACAAATCCAGGTCTCATCGATGATGACATCTCTACTCCAAATGATGACGACAACTCAAGGCAGCCATCAAAACTTATCTATGAAACAGTGCAATAGACTGATTGCTCATTAATGATCACTTTGAAGCAACACGACGACCACTTGGGTCAGACTCCAAATTTTGAACCTCGGTTAAGGTATACGAACACGTTGAAATGGTCAATTTTCGAAAAAAATCACATTTTCAGTTTTTTGTTTTCTTGAATAAAGCATTTATTTAGCTTTATAAAACTGTTTTTATTTTGTTTCTACGTCACTTAAAAGCCAAGATATTAAAGAATTAGTAAAGCTCAAAAAACCGGATGTGGGTATTTAAATGACCGGAAGTCAGCATTTAAATGCCCTTTAAAGATGTCAAACAGAATTAAAATACCATATTTATTTTTAATATAAATTTAGAAAACATTTGATGCAATATTTAAAATAATTAAGCATTGTGCTAGTGTCTGACGACATAGAATTTAAGGAAATCTGGCAATAATTGTTTTATTTACATACAGCTTGATTTGTTGACAACTGTGCTTGTGTAGTTGCATAACAAAACTTATTACTTTTTATTTGAAACAATACTGAATTTTCTTTCTGGTATTAGTATTTTTACAGCTATGGGAAATAACAGAAATAAAAGTTATTCTCGTAAAAGACAGTTCAAAGGAAATAGGTACTCTAATAATGTTCCAGTTCCCAGAGAATGAAAAAATTAGTAAAGATGTAGATATTTCAACTGCCAGTGAAACAAAATTGATGAATTCTTTCAAACCTTCAGATGTTACTGAAAATGATGAAAAAAATGTTATTTTTAACTTAGAAATTTGCAGTCATGTAATTTCTTTATTATGTTGTCCTGTATGTTTTAAAAGAAGTATTAATGTAATGCAAGAATCTGTTTTTGGATTAGCCATGAACATGACTTTAAAATGTGAAAACTGTGACTATTCCTTCTCTTTTTGTTCATCTGATAAAATAAACAAATTGCATAATATTAATCTTGCATTTGTTTTTGGTATGAGAGTCATTGGCAAAGGATATTCTGCGGCCAAAAAACTTTGTTCCACCATCAATATAAATGTTCCTTCAAAGACAGCATTTGGTTTCCTTGAGAAAAAACTTGAAGTTGCTGCTAGCTACGTAGCGTGTAATACTATGAATGAAGCTGCTTTGGAAATTAGAGGTAATGAAAATGATTCTGAATTATCTCAATGTGTGGTGTGTCGGTTGATGGAACTTGGCAACGCAGAGGATATTCATCCTTGAATGGATGTGTCTCTGTTATTTCAATAGATACAGGGAAGGTATTAGACATTGAATTCATGTCTAAAGTATGTAGACTTTGCGATTCAAAAAATGAAGGATTAAACACCATTCATAACTGTGCAAAGCATACAGGATCATCTGGTGCTATGGAACCTGTTGGCGTATATCGCCTTTTTGAACGTTCGGTTGAAATGAGGAAATTACAATATGTAAGCTTTTTTGGAGATGGTGACTCCAAAGCGTATGATGCTGTGAAAAATATTTATGGCCAGAATACCGTTACAAAATATGAATGTATAGGACATATACAAAAACGTGTTGGAACAAGATTAAGAAAATTGAAATCAACACGAAAAGGGCTTGGAGGACGGGGAAAACTGACAGATGCCTTCATCGATAAGTTGCAAAATTATTATGGCATAGCTATCCGTGACAATGTGAATAATTTAGAAGGTATGCAACGTGCAGTAATTGCAGCATTTTTTCACTGTTGTTCAAATGCAAAACAACCAATGCACGGCCAATGCCCTGTTGGACCGGATAGCTGGTGCAAATATCAACGAGCTGTATCACTCAATAAACAAATCTATAAGGACAAGTCTAAAGGACTTCCACAAAATCTGGTTAACATTATAAAACCAATATATATGAAATTATGCGACAAAAGCCTATTGGAGAAATGCTTACCAGGAAAAACTCAAAATGCAAATGAGTGCTTCAATGGAATTTTGTGGAAATTCATTCCAAAAGACGTCTTTGTTGCATTACCAACACTGCGATTAGAAGGATATATGGCAGTAATTCAATTTAATAAGGGATTTCAAGGATTATTGGATGTATTGAAACATTTCAATGTGCCTATTGGTGCATTTACATTAAAAGGTTTTGCAGAACTAGATGAAGTTCGAGTCACAGAATCTAAACGACAATCTTTTTCAACGGTAAAAGTTGCCAGAAAAAAAAATAGGTTAGCTAAAAAGAAAAAAATGGTTAAAAATGAGCAAAGAGAAGGTGTCAGCTATAAAACTGGTGAATTTTAAGTAAGTGATTGTGTGTATATAGAAAATATATGATAAATTGTACTAAAAATGCATTTTTCTCAAAATCAGTTTTTTCGCATATTTTGAAAATTCCAAAAATGATAACTCAAAATATTACTCATAAATTTCTTTGAAACTTGGTATTATCTTTTCTCATAATGTTGTCTAGGGCTTGGTCTAAAATAATGTTCATAATAAGAATATTTTTAAAATTATGGCCTATTATTCGTATAACAACGTTGTAAAATATGGTAAATTTCTTGTAATAGCTCTTCGACTGGCTCTGAAATTTTTATTTATTTAAATAGAAATAATGTTTTAGGCCCAGCCCTAGGTACATGTGTAAGGTATATTTTGATACTAAATTTACATAAATTAGGTGAATACATTTTCATGTAGCATTTTTGAAAGTTTTCTAAAATTTCTTCAAAATTCTCTATAAATTTGCTAATTTTGTGAAACTTAAGTAATTTATTGCAAATATCAGTTTAACATACCTTATTTACATTGAAACTGAAGTTAAAAAGGGTATAAATTTTTCTCTAAATAATGTTTTTAAAAAAAAGTACTCCGAACGTGTTCGTTAACGTGTTCGGTTAAGTGACGAGGATGACATCTGAGCTATTCTCCAAGCTTCCACACCACATAAACAGGAGGACTTGAGACCTCGATAGATTTATCGTGGATCAGCTCAGCTATACGACGGATCTTTAAATTAATCAGTGTAAAATGCCCTGATGTCGTTTAACAGATGTCAGTACACAATGGCAATACCAACTTAGCTTAGCAGCTCCATCTGACATCCGACACAGATACTTTTAAAACCATCTTCGTAGATGATACGACCCCAGGATTTCATATTGATATTTTCTCTGCTTTCGATATTTTTAACTTTTTATTCCAACCTTGCATTTACATTTTTATATAGATGTACGTTCTCTCGTAAACTAACGAGTGTTTAGTTAGGTTTGGTTTGATTTTTATTAACGTCGCACATGTTGCAACACGAGGCTTATTGGCGACGGACCTCGTAATTTTGAACCTCGGTCAAGTGACGAGGACGACACCTGAGCTGGCATCCTAATCTCCAAATTTCCACACCACGCCAACGAGAGGACTTTGGGCCCCAGCAGATTTAAAGTGCATCAGCCCCGGCTACACGGCGGGTCTTCAGTGGTCAAGTTCGAACCCGCGGCTCAACGAAAACCGCCGGCCATGAGTCTGAAACCATGAGCACTAGACTACCGCGGCCACTAACGAGTGTTAGGCGCAGCTTAGCGAATTATGATCTTAGTGTTACTAAGTTCATTTAACTGATCCGGAATCAATGGAATAATAAAGAAATTTAAATTAAATAAATAACTAAACAAATGCATCAATGCAATTCCTTATGTAATGTTTTCAACTCGGACATTATTATGTTATCCAATGAAACTAATTACGTACTGGTTTAACATTTAAATCTTTAAAATAATACATTAAAATTATTTCAACTAGTATTTTGCATAGTGTAGGTATCTTTTGTATGAGAGTAGTCACCCCTTTAGCGGCCTAATTTGAACTACATAGTGGGCTAAATTTGTACTGGATATCTTCGGGTCCACACAAATGTGCCATAGGCGGCTTAACCAGAAAGGAATTCCCCACCAAGACATTAGACGTTCTTGTCGTTGTTAGGTACGACTTGTTTGAGTAAAACGTCGCACTTCAAAGGAAGTCAATTGACTTCTTGTCAGATTTGAACTACCTATCTGCAGATCTGAAGACAACTTTTCCTGCGCGCCTTACACAACGTAACCAGATAGTATTTCTCTACCTGCTCGTTTATTAGGCACTTTTAATCCTGTAGTTGTTGGAAATTGTGGAAGAGCGCATATCTAATTAAAGATACTCTCTTAATAGATTGACCGGTACGATTAAACTTTACGAAAAAGAGGCTCTCAGTTCTAAACTTATTTCACTAAAAATTCTAAAGTCTAGTAGAATGAGAGGATTTCTGCTAATTTAATATGAAGAAATTCGCCATTGCGTGGTAAAGAAGTGGACATGTTTGCAGAACGAAACAAAATTTCAGTTATTGCCGCCATTTTTTGAAAGGGATCTCAAGTGTATGGTTTGTATACAATGATCCATCCATGAGTAGCATTAATGCAACATCATACCTACGAAGAAAGTTTCCAAATATGCTTTCACGTTGCTTAGCATTGATTCCCTACTTTGATTTTGAAACTTGAAATTTCTGAAACATTAAAATGTAATCCGACATTTTTTTTTTTTTTTAAAAAGTTGTTTTTACTAAAAACTTAATCACTATTATACTTTATTCTAATAATCGTAGTAACATTTTATTTTTGTAAATCCAAAACAAGACTTTATGTCTTGATTGGTAAATAAGATTTTAGTTTTTTTTCAGTTCAATTTAGTTTTTGTTTTCGTCGCACAAGAAGCAACGCGAGGGCTGTTGACGATGGACCTCGTAATTTTGAACCTCAGTCAAGAGACGAGGACAACACCCGATCTGGCACCCTCTCTCCTAACTTCCACGCTATACCAACCGGAGGACTTTGGGCCCCGGCAGGTTTAACATGCATCAACCCCGGCTACACGGCGGGTCTTTAGCGGCCGAGGATCGAACCCGCGACTGAATGAAATCCGCCAGCCACGAATCCGAAACCATGACCACTAGGCTTCCGCGGCCACTTGGTTAATAGGAAAATTAAAATTAAAATATGTTTCTTTCGTAGCATTTTAATCATTTTAACCTCTTCACGACTTTTATTTGTATTTTATTCGGCGGAAGCTTTTAATCGACTTTGTTCCGTTTATTGACTTCGCACCTAGAAGCAACACGAAGAATATTGTCGATGGACCTCATAATTTTGAGTCCCAATAAGTGACGAGGAAGGCAACAAGTTAACACCCCGCCTTGTGATAGCCTTGAACCCCAACAGATTTTACGTGTGTTAAGCACCGCTACACGACGGGCCCTTAGTGACATCAGGAATCGAGCACAGAATCGACTGAAACATCGTCGACCTTGAGCTCTCGACCATGACCGTTTTGTTCACAACAGCAATTCTCCATTTTATACTAATTACAATTATTAGTATTAACTGAATCTTAAAGACAAAAAGTAACATTCACTCTTCACTATGAGTTTAAATTTCCTTAAAGTGTAATAATAATCTATTCATTGTAAAAAAAAATTATTATTTTGAAATATAATGGGAAATATATTTTGATTTGGTTTCTAATCAGATGTAATAATTGTTTACAACAAAACGAAAAGTTACTTATAGCCTCTTATTGGAGTAAAAAAAAAAGAAAAAAAAAAGACAAACAGAAGACGAAGGAAGGACCATTTTAAAGGTAACTTATTTTAGAAAAGCAAGTTCTTCATCCGTCAAATAATAAATCATATTTAAAATTATATCTCTTTAGACTTAAATAATAACTACATCAAGTCTAAGAACATATTTCTCAATATAGTCGTTCTTTTCCAACATTTTTAAGCCTTATGTTTAACTTAT
>BMAW01039112.1:5864-21769 GCA_019974015.1 Nephila pilipes
TGTTGTACTTCGTTCAGTTACGTATTGCTGTCAAATAATATACGATATTACCGTTTAAACTGGAATCTACTCATTATTGTTGGATCTTTACCAAATGAAAGAAAATGAAATGGAGATATTCATCAACCATACCAGTCTCAGCGGCATCATTTAACCATAGAAATGCATAAATTTTTTTAATTTACTTTTTTTAATGAGTGGAATACCTCGTGCCTGGGTAGAAAACGGTTTGTTATAGTTTGCACGTGTGTATAGAACATTCTAAAATTCTTAAGCTGTTTATTTGCGTTAATGATTTATTTAATTGGTTATTCCTGATTTCTAACGGGATAAGTATTAATAAAACGAAGATTGATATTTACTTATTTTGATTTAAATACTTTAATATATTGCATTATTACTTATAAATTTGTCGATATATTGCTTTCTAAATGCATTTGGAAATGTCTGCTGAAGCCGATCTTTAAAAAAACTTTAGTAATAATGCAAATCTTTTCAGATTCATGCTGTTTTTTTTATACAGATTTTTATATACTGTACTTTCCATCCATATTTAATTGTATCGTCTTGTGTATATTTAAACTGAAGGCAAGAGTTATGATAACCTTTTTTTTTTTTTTTTATTTAAAACAGTTTTGAAACAAACTTAAAGTAGCGTTATTTTCACAAATATCACATTTCCTTTTATTTTATAAATTGACAAAAAAGATTGATGCATTAAAATTTAACATCAATTCATTATAAATATCTGAAAATTATTATAATGTTTGACAAATAAATACTGAAATAAACATTTTAAATATCAGATAATTGGCAAAATTAAACGTTTAAAGTAAACTGCTGTTTGTAGAAAATACAACACCATGAAGGAATCATCAGAATCAAATGAAATTCGCAGCAAATGTCAATTATAGGATGTATACAAATTAATGGAAGTTCCAATCAGCGCGTGCGCAACGCCTGTATCTATCTAATTGATGCTGAAGCGTATAAATAAAGTGCTGTAGCGGGACGAAAAAAAAGTCTATGATTATTTTGCTGTTAGTGGCGGAAACGTTTGAGTAGGGGCCTGAGTATGCCTCCACATTGGAAGATAAAAGAGACAACACGGAGTTTGAACGGGAGGATAATCTGACTGAGAAGGAGGTTGCCATATCAGCATGTAGCCTCGTATGCGGCGGAACGATTTCCTGATGCAGGTTTGGAAGCGGTGGACCGGCGCAGACAACTCGAAAAACAGGCTGGACGACAGAGGTGACGTCCGTGCGATGATCGACACCTGCTCACATGGCGGTGAATGATCACTTTAACTTCCTCAGGCAGTGGCAGCACGTTGGTCTACTGCTACAGGTGCAATTGTCGGCTTCCATTCGATTATCTGCTGCGCCGTGGATTTGCGATGCAAAGGTGCCTTTATACAGGATTCCCCCCTCACGTGAATCATCGACGGCTGCGTCAGCAGTGGAAACACAGAGACAGGCGAAACTGAATTGGCACCAAGTTTACGTCTTTTCAAAGATTGGTTGTGGATATGGTGGCCCGTGAACCGTGAGCTAGACGTTATGCGGTCGCGCTGCCTTCTGAATTGTATTATTGAACGACATGGTGGTCAGACGCGAAGTTGTGATGCGGGTGCGGGTTCAGTATCATGGACGATCCCAATTTTGATACGAATTAAGGGGTATCTCAATAGCAAATTGCGTGTCGTAGAACCACTGGCCCAGAAGTGCAATTCCCCTTTCAGCCCCAGGCATCCCTGGAGCTTCTATCGCCTTAGGATAATGCACGCCCACATGTTGCGCGGGCTGTTCAGGAACTTCTGTTTCAGCTAGCGTACCTTCTTCCTTGGCCCCTTCTTATTCGCAGATGTCTCGCTATTGGCACGTGTGGGATATGGTTGGTCGGCGTCTCGCTCGTGATCCGCGTCCTGCAGTTCAAAGACGAACTTTGGTTGCGCATACAAACGATATGATTCTCGCTTCCTCAAGCAGATATTCAACATCTGTTACGACTCCATACCACGTCGTATAGCATTTATTGCAGCACTGGTGGCGCAAATACTGATTTCGGACCTTAATTTGTTTCTTTTTTGTTTTAGAATTTCATCATTTATTTGTATCAATTTACAAGTCGTTCTGCATTAAATTTTGATTCTGATGATTCTTTCATGGTGTTTGCATTTTCTACAAACAGCAGTATATATGCAAGTGCTCACATATATATAAAACACAGCTTTATTAGCAGTCAAACTGGATGAAGCGCAGTGATAGTAGACCTTTTAAGTTGAAATTTCCCTTCTATGATTATATAATGAATTTAAATATTTCGTCATTGATACAGTAAGTTGCATGGTTAATTTTAAAGTAAGCGTTACTTTATGCCGAATTATCAGCTAAATGTAAAGGCTCAGTTATTCTACGTTTCCAGTCCTGAAAGCACTATTATTTTAAAAGTAAAATCAGTGAATTCTACTTGAATAACGGATTTAAAATTAAGCTGCAAGCTTATAGGATAATATATTAAAATTAATAAAAAAAATGCATTTGGAAATTATAATGAACAATGAGACAGAGAATCAAAACTCACATCTTAAAAAAGTAAATTCTTCTCTCACAATTAACTACAAAATCCAATTACGAAATTTAGTTTGGTTTACTCATCCGGTAAAAGAAACATTTTGCACAGGAAATGTTGGCAATATATGTACATTTATAATACAGAATATTTTGAAGTCATATCATATTGATTTTTCCAGGAATTTGATACATAGCTGTATTTAAGGTGCGTATTCCTACATTTTTTATTTTTACGAAGATCATTATACGTATCAAAAATTTGAATCATAAAACGAACATATAAAGATTAATTAATTTCCTTGTTAATGTAAAAAAATTAATTCATCGTGCCGTAATAATATTTTGCACTTGAGAGAGGAGTCTTGGAAATTTTTACTTATTTTTCTTTCGCTTTCTGAAACTAATACTTAGCCGAGACGATAAGTTAGTTTTTCAGGCACCTTTTCAAATTCCTTCTGGATTGTTTTCCAAGTTTAAAATCAGAGATCAAATCATTATATTTAATTGCTTGAAAGTTATTAATCCTTAATCATTTTAGCGATAAGATTGTTATATTAAAATGTTTTTTAACTTCATTACATTTACTTCATCAGTAAATTCAAATATACTGATAAATGAAATATGAATCATCACGTTTTTATATTTAGCTATTATATACGGCATATCTTAAAGAGATTTCATTCCCTTTAATATATTCATTCTCTTTTGAGTAGCTATGTTAAAATAGCATGCGGTCTTATTCTTTTCGTTACACGCTTAAAATTTGAAATTCCAATTATAAGATAATGAAGTAAAGAAATAAGAATAATAAAATGAACAAAACTTGTAAGTTGTAAGGTTTCAAAAATATTCATCTAATATCACTTAAAGTCTTTTATACGTTTTAAAATTCCCTACCAGTCATCAGCACCTTATCTCCTGCTTATCAATTTTTGCGTTCTTTTATCGACATATTTTACAGATGCTCTTCTTTAAAGACCAGTTCCTTTTACTGTCGACATTTTACATAGTTATAATACCATTTTGTTTCTACGGAATCTTTGTGACTTTCTTAAATTAAAAAAAAATTACAAGCTAGTCCTATTTTCCAAGAATCAGGTGTTTTCGATGGCTTTTATTCTGTTATTTACTTTTTCCACATATCCCTGTTGGCACCTAGCCCTTAATGCCAAATGCTATTAAGTTTTATAAATGTGTAGGAAAAATGCATTATTACTTAGAAAATTCACCAATAATAGTGTAAATTGTCTATTTAGATTTTTTTGCAGTAGATCTTACAGTCTTAAAGATAAAGATATATTAGTAAGAATATAGAGTTTAGTGTGCATATATTAAATAAAAATGTAGAATTACTTTATTAGTTTTTTAGTTCTGTGAAATTATGGAATGTACTTTGATAACTTAATTGTTTAAAGCAGATACATGGTTTGGCTATATGTACTTTCACATCTAATATTAGTAAGCCAAAATTGTCTTGCTCTTAATTTGTAATAGCTTTACATCCCAGCTCTCAGAGAGTTTCAACTTTCTAATTGGCGATTCCATAGATAAAGCGTTCTAAGTAGTTACTAGTTTGCATACAGAGAGATTTCCTAGCTTTTTAGTACGTTAAGAGTATTGCTACTGACAAATGTCATTTTGATGCTACAACTGTTATTTTTATTTCGATAAACACAGCCAAAACTTGAAGTGAAACATCTTGTTATGGATTTTCAACTTCATTGTGACAGATGTTAGGGGAAAACTATTTAAAATTTCAAAAAAAATTCAATGAAGAAAAAAAATAGATGAAGAAACTATGGTGAGAGTTTTCAAAAAACAAGGGAATACAATTTCGTTATGGAATTATGTGTCTGATTGAGGACAGAGAAATACTGAATCAAACTACAATTATATTATATCCACTGAAATATTGGAAATGGAGTAAGTAATAATAAGTTGACCAAATATCTTTTCCTATTCATATTCTTAAAGTTGAAATTAGATATTACATTTGTTTTTGCCTCTGGTTGCAGATTATTACACCATAAGCGCTTATGAGTCAGATTTTTAAAAATGAATGCTACAAAATTTCGCATGCTATTCTTTATAAATACTTGCGTTTTAATACAGTTTTGTTAAAAATATTGTATATATACCAAAAACAATTTATATATATATATATATATATATATATATATATATATATATATATATATATATATATTATTTAAAAGTTTGTTACTTATAATAATTTTAAAAAAGTTCCCAAAATTTGTCTTCAAACTAATTTTCCTATAAATCATTTAAACATTAATTTTAAGAATACAAATTACAAAGTAGATCAAATTATTTGTGAAAATAATTCTTCAGATATTTCTTCAAATACTCCATTATAATTTAGGTTTGTTTAAGTTATATAATTTTTAATTAAATTACTAATTCTTGCTTTTGAATGTAATTGGCATGACCAGCAACTAATTTTCTTTCTTTTGAGCAGGAAAAGTAACTTATTTTCCATCTTGTCTATTATTAGTAAATAATATTGCCTCGGGTGTTACGTGATTTTTTAGTTGGATCATAATTATTTTTAATTTATAATTTTTTATGGTCCTTTTTCAGTTTTTCAAATTGTGAGTTATTTCTTTAGATAATTAATTATCTTTTGAATTGCTTTGTATTCTTTTATGGGATTATTATTTTTTTTTCTAATAAAACGTTAGGTATATTTGAACATTAATTTTTGATATTTTACTATTTTTAATTATAAGGAACAGATGTGTTAGATTGCTTAGGTCTGAAAATAACTTGTCTCCCCGTTCGAGAGGATTTTCAGTGAGAGCTCTCATAACAAAATATTGGTGGGGAAAGTCCATCGTGGCTTAGAAACCCAAGCGAATATTGGCCAAAATATGTGCAATTTCCTGATATGGAAGTGGTCAACTCAGAGAATAAGAAAACGATCGTAACGTCAAGTACTGTACAATGTGAAGAAAAATATTACCTTCGTTATTCGTTACATGTTAGACTTGTAAGAATAATGGCGTGGATAACAAGAGTTTTAGAAAACCTGAAAAAAAATAAAGCATCATAGAATAAAAAACAGGGTATTTGAAGTATGACGAAAAAAAAAGAGATGAACGTACATTAATAAAACGGAATACAAAAGAATTTAACAAAACGTTTTAGGTTATAATATTTGGATCAATTGCGAGAGATGAAAAATATAAAAAGAAAAGCTAATTTAAACGGAAGAGACATTATTTGGATTGATGTTAGAAGAGAACGGAAGAGACAGATGTTAATGAAGCTGATTCCTTACTCAGCAATTTATATCCTGATCTAACTATATAGAATCCAGGGGTTAGCAAAATCTTCGATACATCCCGGATCCAATGCTCCTGACAGTGGAACCAGGCTGGAGATGAAATCCAAACCATTACGCTCGAGAAATGAGGATTTGATCTTAATCAAACCAAATGGATCTCAACAGTGAAAGCCTCAATGATCTCGTTATGGAAGACTTCTGAAACAACAAAAGTGATATTTATAATTATGTTTTCCCTTGATTTTCTAAAACTGAAAGTGGGGAACGTCGGAAATGGTGTCCTAAGGACTGGAACATTTTGTTTTGTAAATTCACATTGAAAGCGCTACAAGCGTACATTCTTGTTTTCGTTTCATTCTTTTAATAACCCGTAGAATTTATAATTCACGCTTAATGTAAAGGAATCTTTCAGATTGTGTATCAATTTATTAAATCAGTTTTTAAGCCTAACAATGAGTTCTTATTTCTATTATAAAATTTACCTTGTTTTTTGAAGAAATGAAATTTAGTTGTGTCGATTAGATGAGCTTGAACAGGGATTCAAACCTTTTGAAAAGATGAATAAGGAGATAGGAAACATGCTTTCTGCATTAGAACTTTTCTTTGAAAACTTAGAAACAGAGAAAGAATTAGAAATATATATCAGCAAGCATCCCAGTTTACGGACTATGACAGGAATCTCATTACATGATTTCCATTTTTCTTTAAGATTTGTGCATAAAATTTGCATTTATTTTTTCTTTGCTCTTAGTGTCCATCTATGCTGCTTTAAAATTTTACTTTAGTTTTATTTTGCTCACAGTAATTATTTTTCAATTTTCATGGTGGGATTTTGATCTTGTTTTATTATTAATACTATTTGTATACATATCTTAATTATATTAACTGAACTCAAGATTCTTTAATGGTAGCAATAGATATTATAGTTCAAAAAATTAAAAACAAATATTATAATGTAAAAAAGCCACACATTTACTCAAATACCGTATACGAGAATTCAGGAACACATATGCACGATAATTGTAAAAGAAAACTGAAATAAAACAAATAATTAAAAATTTTTAACTAAGTTAAATAAACACAGATTTCCCGAAAAAACCAAGGAAATCTCAGGAGGGAAGAAAGAGATAAGAAAAATTCAAAAATAGTGATATATATATATATATATTAGATTCTGAATTTATTAATGTTACATTTTATGTTGTTTCTCTTTTGTAACTGTTGGCTTATTTCTCCCACTTTTTTGCAATTTTTTTTCATGCCTAGTTTTGTACATTTACATAGATTCTGGCTTAATTTTTTGATTTTTTTTCTTGCTTTTATTGAATTACATTATCTTTCTTGTTAGTTTGGTAATATATGTTACTGATTTCATTTTCCTTCCTTTTTAAAAATGAACATATATTTTTCTATAATTATGTAAAACATATAAATATAGGTAATCTTGTACTTTTAAGTAATTCTTTTTTGTTAATTTAGTTTCCAATTTTTAAATATTTTCAAATATCTTATTATTTTACTTATACACATACGCATATATAATTGTATATACACTGATGTGCAAAAATTATGGACGAGACTATTTTTTCAATATAATGTTTTGAAAAAGTGTTCCAAATCAACACATAAAATACCATAAGATCCGAAAGATGTAAGAACATGAGTAATATAAGCATAACTTACGAAAAAAGAAATCATACAGATAAAAAGGTTCATAATAAAAAAAGTAGCATGGAACACAATGCGACTGAAGACTGAAACATCCATGTGACAGGTTCCCAGCCAGATATATCCAACATTTAGTTTGAGATATAATCTTCCCTGACTGCTCTGTAGGTTACACAACGTCTGACCCTGCTGAGTACGAGATTGTCAATGAGTTGTTGAGGAATTGCAGCTCATTTGTCCTCCAGAATCGTTACGGACTGCAAGTTATGTATTGTCAAGAGCCTCTCTAGAAAGTCCCATACATGTTAGAAAGGATTTAGATCTGGAGACCTTGCCAGCCAATCCATGCGTTCAATATCCTCACGGTTCAATAGCTCTTCGATAGCTACTTAGTGATGAGCTGGTGCATTTTATTCCACGAAAAATAACTGTGGAAGCAGAACGTCTCTAAAAAGTCGCACATATGGAAGTAAAACGTCGTTACGATAGCAGGACCCAGTGACTGAACCTCATCAAAGATGTAAAAGTCGATATGGCAACCAAGCATGAAGCCGCTTGAAACGAGAACACCACATCTTCCAAACTGGCCTCTTTTGATGATGTTGCAGGGGTTATTGCGGGTTCCTTCCTCTTTCCAGATACGTATACGACCAGAATCTCTACTCAGACTACACCTGCTCTCATCTGAAAAGTGTATTTGAGTTCATCGATTATCTGTCAGATTATGGTATTCTACGCATCAAAGAAATCGACTTATCCGATGAGCAGGAGTTGAAGGTACATACTGCATAGGTCGTAGTGCACACAAACAGCAAATGTGAAGTCTACTGGGTGAGATAAAACGTGATATCGGTTGTCCAAATGCCTGTTGTGTGAGTTTAGCTATTTCTTTCATGGTCTACAGCTGTTCTTTGTTATCTGTAGGGCAATATTCGGAGGACCACTTGCGTGATTGTTCGTGGATGACCATTTCTAAAAGGGCGGATAGCTGTTCCTTTAGTTTAAAATTTTTTCCAAAGACGTGAACCAAAGCTGTGAGCAATCCCGAGCTCCACAGCCACACTTTTCATTCTCCAACCTTCCCCCATCTTTTTAAAGATTCGACCTCGGATGGAATAATCCACGTGTCATCATAACGATTGATCGTTCGACATTTCACACTTAAGCAACAACTCGAAGATGTTTAAGCTCATATACCCAGTGCAATCACTTACTTAGAAATAATAAGCTTGCATGGCCAGCGTAAATTATCCCACTCAGACACCACCGCATTACATCTAGCAGTAAATCTGCGCATGTACTACAACAGCACACCCTGGTTGACCTCATGCTTGGTTTTTCAGCCCACTCTGCCTCTTCATTCAGCTGATATACAAATTTGTTGAATTCGTCCTTATTTTTGAAAACCAGCATATATATATATATATATATATATATATATATACTCTATAACAAAAATGAAAAGACGCACCAAGAAGGAGTCGTCCGATGGAGACAAAAATTGGCGGATACGAAAATTATGTGTTGAATAGAAAATGATTAAAATTTCCGAAAATTTGAAGGATTTATTTCAGAGTTATATAGTTATTAAGTAGCGAGCTCAATAAGATGTTGGCCCACCTCTAGTCTGGAAGACCTGCCACACGACATGGCATTGAGTGATAAAGATCCCTGATAGTCTACTGCGGTATTTTTTGACAAATTTGCTTCAATAGTCGGACTAGGTCATCATCATTCCCTGGTAGAGGCAGTCGCCATCCCATCATATCCCAGACATATTCGATTGGAGAGAGACCTGGAGATCTGGTTGTCGAAGGAAGTGTTTGACAAGCTGTAAGACAGTTCATAGCACACATATCGTATTTGGTCTCAAATTTTCTTGCTGAAAAATAAAGCCAGTATAAAGTAATATGTATGATTGCATAACAGGTCTGAGAAGGTCCAGAAGAAGTGACTATCAAGCTATCAAAGGAAATGGCTCCACAGACCATTACTTCTAATTGAAAGCCTGTGTGGCGTGCAAAAGTGAAAGCAGGATCGGCACGCTGTCCTTGGCATCTCCAGATAAGTCTTCGATGATCGTCAGGACACAGTCGGAAGCGGGATTCGTTGCTAAACATTATACGTCCCCACTAACCATTATTCTAATCTGACCAAGCCAAGTAGAATTATAATCTTGTTCAACAGTGTGTAGGCGTGAGTTGCAGGTGTCGGAGCGCTCAGTAATAGTGTAGATTTCGTTCTATCAGCCGTCTATGAATGGTCATGCTGGACACTCATATGCGGGTCGCACTTCTGATGGTTGATAACGATGAATCTATCTCTGTAACAGCTAATCTAACAATCGCTCTGTCCTCCTGATCTGGTTTGGTCCTAGGTCGACAGCTAAAATCATGATGCTAAATCTGCCATGACCCACTCATTCATGTCAGCATCTTCTAATTGCAATATCGCTTCGACCCATATGACGAGCGATTCTCCGATTTGCCCAACCAGCTTCTTTCATTCCAATGATACAACCTCTTTCAAACTCTGACAGTTGCTAGTAATGAGCACGAATCCTGAGGTGAGGCATTTTTTTAGTCGTTGTAAGATATCCTCAATCACATTGCAATAGAAAATTTGACCATCATATAGAGAATCGCTTCTTATATTCACTTGCTGAGTGCGCAGCTCCTATGCAATTTAAATCCAGCTATTCATTCATTAGGCACTAAATTTTAATCATTTGCATGTTCGGTCCAAATGTCTGTCAGAACGAAATTTCATTACAATCGGGTCGGGCAACTGCTTCTTGATACGTCTTTTTTTATAGTGTATACATATATATATATATATATATATATATATACAAATTAATGCTAAAATATTAATTACAAAAAAAGGAAATACAAAAAAAAAACGATATTTATTGTACTTAAACAGTATGGCATGAATACAAAATGATTAAATATTCAAGCACTTTTGTAGTTTACAGGGTATGCGAAATTAGTAGAAATATCTATCTCCTCTAGCAGCTGAAACGGCCCTTGGTTGGTTAGGCTTGGAGTGGAACTGGGGTTGGATGATAGTGGCGTGTGATTCATTCCATCGTGGGTCAAGTCTGTGCCAAACTTCATCAACCGTTTCAGCTGAAGAGGGGTGGAAGCCAGTCTCTCAACATGACCAGATGTTTCAATTCGGTGACAGATGTATAGACCGTGCAGGCCAGCGTAACAATTCAACACCTCGTGTATCAAGGAATGTCAGAACAAGACGTGTGACATGCGGACTTGCATTATCTTGTTGGAATGTGGTATTTGACAGGAGTTGAAGTTGGGCACAACCACTGGACATAAAATATCAGAAATGTACCAACCTGCATTCAAATTACCGTCTATTAGAATTAGAGATGTGCGTGTCGTATATCCAATGGCTACTCAAGCCATCACACGAGGTGCAGGGCTCCTATGCCTACATCGAATGCAAGCAGTCAAGAATCGGTCTTCTCGGAGCCTACAGTCACATATACGGCGATCGGAATACTACACGTAGAGCCGGGACTCATCTGAAAAAACGGCATTGTATCAATTCAGCTTTGTCATTTGGCTCACAGGAATAGCCGTCTTTCTCTACGCTGCGTTGTCAAAAGAAACCGAAGTAATGATCGCCGTGCAGACAGTCTAAGCTGCTGCAAATGTGCGAGCTTATCCTGTCATGATGTAAACATGTCCATTTCCTGGCAAATGTTCCATGATGTGGGCCAACCTCACAATAAGTCTGTCCTCTCGGGTATTAGTTACAGGAGAGTATGGAGATCCTGCATACCATTCATTGTTATCCTCATTGATTCCACATTGACATGACAATGTTTATATTGCAACCAGTGCTAAGGGCGACACCAAGGAACGGTAATCCATGCTCTCAATAAGAAACGGCCCTGCCTCCACTAAATTCCGACATTTGTTGGTAAGCATTTCTTCTTACTCGAGTCATAACACCATATACACAGTAAATTTTGACCTTACAAAGAGCTTTCTGCAGGAGAAATCCACTATACAATTTTCTTTTATGCAATGCTTCAAATGTCGTTTCTTCTTCTTGCGCCATCTAAATGCGTTAAAATACCAATCAGCTGCATATCCCAACTTCTAAAAAAAGAAATGTAATCGCAATAAGCTTAGATATAACCGGACTGTAAAACTTAATTCGCTGATCTTTATTGTTGTTCTGAGAGCTATTATTTATGCTAGAAGCTATAAGTTGCAATTTGTTCTTTAAATTACAGTTTCTAATTTTTTCGCTTTGTTCCACAAAAAAATTAGTTTTATGCTTACCACAAATTGAAATACAATTTTGGTAATTTTTAAGGATTATTTGCATTTTATTTGTAACATCATAAACAATAACTGTCTTTATATTATAAATAAGTGAACAGTGAAAAGAATCAAGAGGAAAACAAATAGAGTTACGTTCTACAAAAAAATTAGTTTCATTTGCTGAAATTTCAAACCAATCTGTTCAAATTGTGATTCCTTGTTTATTACTCAAATTTTTCTTACGTCTTAAGAAAGTAAAACAAATTAAAAAAGAAATACCAAAGGAGATTAACAGTGTCTTTGAGTTGTTTATGATAGAAAATTAAATACAACGTGCCTAAAAACAGATGAATATCGAGTGAAGCCATGATATATAACATGAAGACAATTGGTGTTTGCATGAGTTCAAGAGCAATAAAAAGCTTTGCACTTTGAAAAAAAACAGAGAACATAACTTTGAAAGAAACTTTGGTGTTAGAAAAAAGTTACAAAAGTAATATTTATGACAAGCATGAAGCATTTAAATTTTAAATGATTAAATTTCCATTCTGGTACAGTAATGCAGTCTGGTACAACTTTGTGCTAATAAGGTTGTTACATAGTAATTTGTTGAATAGAACAATCACTCATGTGAACTGTTTTTCAAAAAATATTATTATAAATTACATACACTATGCAATTTCTGTATTATATTCATATATTCCATAATATTTTGTGAAGAAATATTATTATAAATAATATTATCCGTAATAATTGAGAAACTCAAAAGTTTGACAAAATAAAAAAATGGCTATTGGCTATTGTATGGTTCATGAATATATTAATTATTCTTTAAAGAAAGCATACCTAGAAAATTAAGGGAGAATATAATTATTGTTTAATAAATTGTGTTTATACCCTATAATTTATCTTCCATTAAAGTAACTGATAGTCTTTTAAAATTCCATGAATATTGTTCAACACAGAAATAATTAACTAATATTTCTTCCCTAAAAATAGATGACATCACTTGCATAATATGGTTCTGTGAAAAGTTTTAAATCTACTCTATTTTTGTTCTTCATTAATTAATTTTAAAATATGCATTTCTTATATAATTTGGTTAAAACGGTTTTTAGAATACTTCAGTAATTTTTAAATACTCTAATTAAACTTGTTTACTAGAAATATTTCAAAACATTATATGCCTAACTTCACCAGCTATGATGCTATATATTGTTATATTGTTGACATCATTTTTAATTACTTTAGTATACTTTAATAGCTTTTATCTATTATAATAAATCATTATTGCAAAATATATTACTTAAGATTATGTAAGAACATACTCAAGCCATTTGCTTTATGTTTAGAGATTAGCGATATGATACATATAAGTAAGCATTTATAATGTTTCAGAAATTTTTAGATGAAAGTAATTTTAATTCTTTCATTTTTGGTGCTAACAATGTTGTTATATAGTGATTTAGTGAGTAGAACAATGACTCATGTGAATATGTTAACGACGCATGACCATCCACAGTTAGACACAACTATGTTGCTATTTAACAGATTAAGCTACTTAAAGAAAATAGGTGCAAAATACACAAATTATTCCAGATAATTTATAAATTAATTAAGGATTAGTAGACTATAATTTAAAAACTCGATTTATCAACATTATGCAACACATAAATTTTATTAAGAATCATCTAAACACTCAAATGTAATATTTTATAAAATTACGTATTTTTAAAATATCAACTTTCAGCAGAACAGAGCGTATTGTTTTTAAATCAAATGCATTTTTAACCACTCTGTTATGAAGTGATGTATGATATTTTTGAGTCTTTCTCTGGCACCTATTTTTCCACCATTTGAATTGATCATGACAATCCAGCGCTCTTTGTATTAGGAACAATTTTTATTTACGGACCACCTGTGAGTTGAAATGAAAATTAAATATTTTTAATTCAGCCTTATCTTGTTGAAAGTAGTATTCGTTTTTTTCCCCACTAAAATAGACAAGAAATATTTCTTGGATTCTTCGTTTCAGAAAAAGTAGAAATAAATAAATATTTTGAGTTTCTAGCAAACATACTATTTTATTCTAGCTAACATACTTTCAATTTTCTAGAAAACATATAATCTTAGCATAAATTATTACCAACATTGTTAACCAAATCTTACTACTTAATGTAAATAATTATCGAATTCATTTTTTATGTCTTTTGAATATTTTGAATAATAATTTTTATAAAAATGACAACAAAGTACTGTGAAATTTACTTGTGTGTTGAAAAAAAATATTAATAAAAATTAAAAGATAGCAATAAATGCGAATTTGAGTTTTTCTATATGTTTGGGAAAAATTAAATAAAAAAAGGTTTCAGTTTGTTTTCACACTATATTACCAACATATTTTAGCAAAGTCCAAGAAAAAAAAGTTGCATCTCGAAGTTTATGCTACGAACAAAAATCAAGGAGAAAAAAAGGACTCAAAACCTATACAGCCATCAAAGTAAAAAAAAAAAAAAAAAATGGAAACTGGAAAGCAATTTGACAGGATTTTTGGGATATAGAGAACCATTTGGCTTTATGTATGTCAAGCCGCGGCAGGAGATACGATTGATCAAATATCATTGAAACGAAATGGAATCAGGATGGAAGAAATAACAAATAAAAACATCGGTATTGTAAAAGCATTTCGGGATAGAAATCAAGTCTTGTCACTTGTGAATTGGCCAGAATTTACTTCAATCGTCTTTTTTTCCCCTTATAAAACATAGAAAAGGGATACACACTTATTTATAGTAGATTCAAGTTACGATAAGGTTACTTTACAAACAGTATATATTTATTTTCGTAAATTTTATTTCATGTTTTTCGCCTTGGTTAATTTTATTTTCGAATATGATCATTTTTTGTAATGTAACATGTTGAGTAAGAATAAATAAAAAAAATGTAGCATGTGATTACCATTAACATTAACACAATTTATTATTTTATACTAATGAAATTCCTAAATCTATAAGCATTATTCGTATATATATATGTGAGTGTGTGAACATTGTAGTTACATTTAGACATATTTTACAGTCCTTTTCGGTCCAAAACATATAGTAATTTTGATGAAAAATCATAAACATCAACTTCGAATCCTTATAAAATATTTATTTTTGAATTTAATTGTTATTCTGCGGTCAGTTACACTTCACAGAAAGTAAGAAGTATATGTACGAAATAAAAATCCATTATGTCTATTATTTATTTAATTATGCTGTTTTTCTTAACGTTGAAAATTTTGCTGAAATTTCATTAAAAAAACACTTTTTTAAAAAAAACTAGATATTGTATACGTAAATAAAGGTAATTTTATTGCTTTTTGAGTCTATTTTTATCATTTGACACTAAAAGACTCTTCTGAAAAGCATTTTTTCAAAAATTGGTCTTCGAACCTAGTCGGGTGCCTTAAAAGTTTTTTCAGAAACAATAAAACAGCATAATTAAATATTTTTAGTTAAAGATTTAAGACTTTAAACACAACAAAATACCCGAATCCATGTTTTTCATGAAAAATCAATTCCAATCTCACAATTGTAAAGGCAAAAAATCAACAACTTGTGACAAGTGATCGTGAAACAATGTGCAATAGGCTAAGGAACTTTTTAAATGATGATGTCCAATACCATGCACTGTTGCCAGATACAATTTGGAAATCAATAGTATTTAATTAAGTTGAATGTAAAAAGTTTCAAAATATAGAATATTTAAAAAAAAGTCCACCAATGAACACATTCAAGATCAGAAATCATATCCAATGATAGACCATTCAGAATTTTATTTGTTAAAATTATTTCAAATCCAAATAAATAAAATATGTGTCTGTAAATGTGTACTAATATAGAAATGCTTTAATAGATCTTCACAACTAGACCACTAACGAGCTGACTTAGTAATCCTAATATTGCGCGGTAGATTTGTTTTTGAATCGAAAGCTCAAAAATCCATGAAAGTCCTTAAAGGTAATAGCCCTGAAGTACGAGATTACCTTATTTAATATATTACCAATCCAAA
>BMAW01039115.1:0-20781 GCA_019974015.1 Nephila pilipes
AGTAAGGTTGCATAATTTTGAGAAAGGGAACTTTGAATGCAATTAAGATATAAATTTAGTTGAAAAATTGTAGATTTCTTTTGGGATATTGTGGCGTTTGTCAAAAAGTTTGAGTTATCTTAGAAATTTCAAATTAGTTTGGAAATGTTTTATTGTTCTCTTTAGTCACAAAGTATTAAGATTTTTGAAAAAACAAAAACAAAAAAAAAAAAAAAAAAGCAAGTATAATAAAAATACAAAACCAAAATGTGTAAAAAACATTTGTATTCAGTTAATATTTTATTAACTTATATTTAGAAACTTTAAAAGAAAACTTTTCAAATTAAGAGTATTGTGATTGTTTTTCTGGTTTTTAAAAGAAAACCTTGGAATTTTTGAAAGCTTACTTTTGGTTGAGATATTTTAATAATTTGGATTATAAGTAATCCGGAAACTAAGCTATGTTTTGTTCTAGAAATGAAACTATGATTTCTGTAAAGAATAAAAGAATTAAACAAAATATGTTTCTATTAAATCAGAAATTTCATAATTCAATCAGAAAATTTGAAGAAAGATGAAATGTAATTTTATGAGAGTTTGGGGAAAAAATTAAAGTGCTTAAGATTATTATTTTAATTATCAAAATATTTTAAGGAAAAAAATTACAGTTTCGCAATAATAAGTAGAAAACTTTAAAAAGTTTGAAAATTTTAGATTCAATTAAAAATAATATAGCTATTTTTTAATTCAAAATTTGTAACTTTATTTTCCGTTGGCGTGGTGTGGATGTTAGGAGAGGGGGTGCCAGCTCAGGTGTCTTCCTCGTCACTTGACCGTGGTTCAAAATTACGAGGTCCGTCGCCAATAGTCCTCGTGTTGCTTCTAGTGCGACGTTAATAAAAACTAAACTAAACTAATAACTTTATTTTCAAGCATTCAAATTCCTTTCACACTGCTACAGCGAAATAAATTATCTGACTCGGAATCGGAAATCGTCCCTCGACCAGACACGAGGCTTTGTGCAAGCAAAGCAGAAAATGCCCATTTGTGCTAAACTCGCCGATCATCCCAGATATTAACGAAGTTTGTAAATTCGTGTCGGCGTTTAATATTCGCGTTCGGTTTTGTGCGGTGCGTTTCGTTTTATAATATTAATATAAGGTGCTTTTTGTCTATCGGGTATAAAAAATTTTGTCGCATATGTGGTTTCACACGCTTAGTTTCCGAAAAACAAATACAGAATTTTCAAACTTTTCAAGGCAGAAGCATGAAGCGTTATCAAAGGGGAGCGGAAAAAAGAAAAAAATTAAACGAAAGCTGGGAATTGCGGAAAGTCAGAAAAATGCACTGCATAAATTTTTAGGCGCCACTACTTCAGTGCCCTCGTCATCTACCTCGGATAATCCCCAATGTACCTCAACCTCCAATATTTTTCCAGAAGCAAGTGCAAGTGAAGTATTATTATTTCCACTGACAGTGAACAAAATGAAGGAGCCGACAGTGAAAAAAGGGGACAGTGAAGAAGTTCAAAGCAATAATGAGTCAAATCGTGATAGGGAGAGTGAAGCAGATAAAGATAGACCAGAAAGATTTATCGATCTTGATGTTGAGAGGCTAAAGGATATAGCTCTATGGCCTACGACATTAACAGATTTAATGATCGACTATATCATTAGAAAGAAGCCGAATAAAATCGGTAATATTGAAACATTGAAATCAGTTTATACGGACAGAGATCAAGTGTATTACAGGGAACTTTCATATGATCATTTATATAGGATGGAGATCATTTTATAAATGCAGAGAAAGGAGAAAGAAATGGGCTAGTATTTTCTGAAGCAAGCAAAGCTGTTTATTGTTATCCTTGTAAACTGTTTTCTGCGACATCATCTAAATTACTAAATGGTTTTCAAAGCTGGAAAACAATTACGGCAAATCTGTCCGGTCATAAAATATCAAAAGAACATATATCAGCTATGTACACTTTGTATAAAAGGTCATCTAAATTTAATAGAATTGATAGTCAGCAATTACAGAAAAGAGAACATGAAGAGATTTATTGGAGGAAAGTCTTGAAGCGAATAATATCAACAATAAAATTTTTGAGCCGTTTAGGGGTAGCATTCAAAGGACACGATGAAGGTCAGGAGTCTACAAAGAAAGGAAATTATTTAACGTTCCTGGATTATCTCATTGAATACGATGATTTTTTGAAGTTGCACCTTCAGAAATACACCAGTCGAGGACGAGGCAATGTTAGCTACCTGTCCCACCAAATTTGCGACGTTTATAAGCATTATTGGGAAACAAGTAAAAGCCCATATAATTAACGAGATTAAGAATGCGAAGTATTACAGTATCGTAATTGACTACGCCCGACTTTTCACATGTTGACCAACAAACATTCGTCGTAGGACATGTCTTATCTAGTGGTGAAATAAAAAAAAAAAAAAAAAGGTATCTGCAATTTTTACCCATAGAAGGACATACTTCTTCATATTTGGAACAACAAGTATTAGAAATTTTAGCTAAATTTGGACTGGATATTAAAAATTGCAGAGGTCAATCATTTGATAATGCGTCTAATATGTCCGGGCAGTACTCAGAACTACAGACACGTATTAAAGAATACAGCCCAAGCGCAATTTATATTCCTTGTGCCAGTCATTCTTTAAATTTAGTAAGAAATTTAGCAGCAGAAAATTGTAGCGATGCAATTAAATATTTTATGCTTGTGCAGAAATTATTCAATTTTTTTTTTCTGTGTCAACCCATCGCTGGCGAATTTTAAATAAAAATCTGGAAAGGAGTAAACATGCAATATCTGTGAAAAAAGTTTCAGATACACGATGGTCAGCAAGAGCAGATGCCATACGAGCTATAAGACTTGGTTATGCACACATAAAAGAGGCCTTGGCTGAAATCAGTGACACAAATGAGGAGAAAAAGATCACAATACTGGAGGCAACTTCCCTTTTGAAACAGATGGGCAAGTATGAAACTTCCCTAATGACCGGGATTTGGGATACCATACTCCAGAGAGTGAGTGCTACTAGCAAATCATTACAATCGGTTAGGTGTGAGCTATTAAAAGGGTCTAATCTACTTAAATCTTTAGAAAATTATATACAAAATTTCAGGAATGAATTTGGAAAAGTAGAACAAGAAGCAACTGGGCTTCATTTGAAAAGGAAGTTGGACAAGCTTGTAGGCAGCGAAGGAGAAAAATTATTTTCGGTGAAATTAAAGAAGATCATGAATTTAAAAATAGGGAAATTTTCTTGGTCAACTCATTTTATGTCATATGCAATAGGACAAGTGCAGAACTATCCCGAAGAGCTGGAATATATGAAACTGTTACAGAACACTTTTTGGTATTTTTTGACGAGAGGTTACCTGAAATTAAGAAGAAAGCTGTACAAAAATTAAAGGATATTTACAAAGGCGATATAGAATCGTTTAATTTTTACGATGAATTGGATCAGTTTTTGCTATTTTTAAAAGAAAACAAAGACACTGTGAACACTCCAATAGAAATTTATCGAGTTGCAAAAGAAATCGTCTCGACTTTCCCTAATGTAGAGATACTTTTAAAAATATTTTTAACTATACCGATATCAAATACATCAGATGAGAGATCTTTTTCGGTTTTAAAGCGCGATAAAAATTATTTAAGCAGTAGTATGGGAGAAGACAAACTGAACAGCATGGCCATATTATATATAGAACAAGATGTTTTGGACCAAATAGATACTGCAAAAATAATCGATGAATTTGCCCAAGAAAAATCAAGACGTAAAGTTATATAGCGAAATTGTAAGCTTTTAAGTAAGTTTTTTTTTAAATTCTTTAAAATAAAGTTAAAAATTTTTTTGAGCCGTTAATTTTTTTTTATTAGCTATACATTTTATTTTGAGAATTTAAGGTCAGCGAACTTTTTCACTAATTAAGTTTTTCGACTCTTCAGCCCACGGGGCCCCAAACCTTTTACCGCCAGGGGCCTCCAACTAGCTTAATCCACCTCCGGCCAGAGGATGAAGAATATTTTTTATAATTTTGAAATAATAACTGCTGCTGAAAATTTTATGATTAAACCAGTTGGAAAAGAACTTTGTTAAATTATTGTAACTAAAAAATTAAATATTTTGCAAAGGAATCACTGTCCGAATTTTGTCAATTACACCCTAAAAGTTTGTTTCGTTTGTGAATATCTCTGTATTCAATGATCGGAATTCCAGGGCATTTGAAATACATTTCAGACATTTTCCTGCACAATTCTGAAGCCAAAATCCAAAGTTGTAATAAAAATGCACTTTTTAAAATTCGACAACTTTATTTCAGTAAATTAATAAATCCAGTAAAATCATAACTTGGTTCCCTCTGAACTATTAATAATAATACTAACTTGGCTCTAGAGTAAGGAACAATATTTTTGAGTTATCAGGGTTTTTGACCATGCGAATAAACCAGTATCATTTAATGTTTTGTTGCACACAAATAAAATAATTTCTGAAACAATTTTTGAAGGATAAAGTAAAATTCCAATATTCGAGTTTATTCAAATAAGAATATTTTGTACACTTAAATGTTGGGAATGAAATAATTACTTACATTTACTTAGGCCTATATTATCACAATTTAACACTTTTGAACATCATTAATTCAAGTTTTGTTCACACAGGCTCCATCTTTCATTGATGAACGCTGAGAATTACATCTGCATTTCTTCGAGAATTTATCATATATCATTTTCAAGCCACACTTTGGTTTATTGTGCAACTGAAATAACCTTATGAAAGGGATTTGACTTACACTATAGCGAGGGTCTGTGATGGTACGATGAGGCTCATCATAATCCGGATTGGACGGTCTGAGAAAGGAATGAATCCAAGGTTTTTTTCCAGAAAAGGGTGTTGATTGATTTTCAGTTATATCACATTCGCGTAACTCCACATTTTCGAAGTTGCACAGCGCGCAGTGAGGATTTCTATACGAGAGGGGATAAAAAAAATCTCTCAAGGTTACTTTTGCCATGTAGGCTGCACATTTTTCTGCCACAGAATCGTCCGGCCAGTCGTTTGAACAATTTGAAATTAAGTCCACCGAACACGTTTTGACAATGATTCTTAGATTGTCTGGAATTCTTATCGATATTTTCACCGAAGAGTCGTTAACAATACGCCAAGATTTCAAAGCAGCATCGTACGTGAAGTCTGGCATGGTACTGTCATTGAGTCTTTCGCTGTGTCCTTCCGCTTGAAAATCCCAAAGAACGAGCTGATCGTCTTCAGTATTCTCGTTGCACAAGGCGCAGAAATAGTTCCTGTAAGTTATTCTGGTCGTTACACTGGTGACTGGAATAATTAAAAAAAGATCGTTACTCTCTTCGGCGCTGGTTCCGCACAGCATTTCTGATGATAAATCCGGGTTCGTGCAACTGTCGACCATGTACACTGCGGGACTTTGATCGTCGTATACTTTGCGGCACGTCACACCAGTGACAGGGGCTACTGACTCGTTTCTGTATGGAGAATCGACACAGCAAGTGTCAAACACTACACAAGAGCTGTCGCAATCGCAGTTGTATTTGTTGAGCTGATCAGTGCCGCGTGGTTGTCGACAATTGTCGAAAGGATCGCACTGGGCGCCCATTTTCACCAATTCCTCGTAAGAGACGTCCGCCGAGCATACATCCCACAACACTGTAACTGCGTTGAAGAAGGCCAACAGCGACAAATACTTTGATAGTTTAATCCTCCAAATGTTTTTCATTTTGATGGGGAAATGCCCTAAAGAGACAGATGAAGAAAGCAGTAAATGTAATCAGTGTAGCAATTAGAAACCAAAATAAGAATTCGCATAAATCATACAAGAACCTGGATTTGTGAGGATAATTTTTTTAAAAAATAAATCAATATTTTGTCGTAACTTCCACATAGTTAGAAAAAACAATTCAAATTTCTTCTCTTTCCATGTTAAAAATGGGGCCGCGGTAGCCTAGTGGTCAAGGTCGTGGACTAGCGGCCGGCGGTTTTCGTTCAGTCGCGGGTTCGATCCTTGGCCACCAAAGACCCGCCGTGTAGCCGGGGCTGATGCACATTAAATCTGTTCGGGGCCCAAAGTCCTCCCGTTGGCGTGGTGTGGATGTTAGGAGAGGGGGGTGCCAGCTCAGGTGTCGTCCTCGTCACTTGACCGTGGTTCAAAATTACGAGGTCCGTCGCCAATAGCCCTCGTGTTGCTTCTAGGGCGACGTTAATAAAAAACTAAAAAACTAAACTATCCATGTTAAAAATAATAAAACAAGCAAAATTTAGTTTCAATATTTTCTGAACAGTTTGAAGACCATTGTTCATAAATATCACTATGCTACGCATATATTATTTTTTAAGATTTGGTCTAACGAACACGTATTTATTTGTCTTTACAGTGCACTTTCCATACTTATATCTTCATCTTTGGATAAAGAAACATGCTGTCTTTTGAATGCAATGTATTTTAAAAGGTAAATATTTTTGCTTTTATAAATAAAACTTTATTAACATATTTCAATCGATTAGAATTACATTACTTGCCGATGTGAATTAGAATATATTGTGGGAATTGACCCGCTGCGTTGCTGCAGCGCCTCCTGCCAACGCATATTTGAGTATGAAAGTGCGAGGTGTAAGCACGCAGAAATGCGCTTTCTCCATTTTCTATACATTTTCATCATTTAATAAACTATTTTTCTTTTTGAATTTAGCTTGGTTCTTTACAACATACCGATGCCGACCTTCACATTATACAAAGTATGAAGAAATGCTTAAAATACGGAACATACCCGTCTCAGACTATTAGTATTCCCATGATATAACAAGTTTCGTGGTATTACGGTCACCAGAGAGTGCATCTACGTGAATCATGTACGAATATCCAGCTCCACACCTGTTTGGCATCAGTGTCTGTAAAATCAAAAAGAGCTGAGCAATTTCAAAAAATAAACATGTATTATATTCATAAATTTTCAGATTTATGTACAAACATGAATACGTTTAACGAAAAATATTTAAATACGGCATTCTTTAACTTCATAGCAAGAGAAACAAAATGAATATTTTCGTCGAATGTACAGTTTTGAAGGACATAACATTTTTTTTAAAATAAAATTTCCGAAAGTTCCTAGCAATTGCATGTTAAAAATAAGTTACGGTGAAGTTTAGAGGCGCCAGCACCAGATATGACTATGCAACACAAAACAACTGGGATCTAGATACTAGAAAAAATAGAAAAAAAATGGTTGAAAAGAAAAAGGGTTGGATATATATATATATATATAATATTGCTCTTCAGATTTGAAAATATATAAAATTCACAGAGTTAATTTCATGTTTGTCAATACTGTTTGCAAGATAAAGCTAATTGTTTCTTTTGAAAAGTAGCAAGTCTTCTGACGAGTTCAGAGTTACCCAAAATCATTTCGTTTCCTTTTTGTGGCGTAATTACCGCGAACAATATCTACTTAAGGTATGAAAAATACTAGAGTATAATATTTACTTTCAGTGAGGCTAAATTCTTTTCTTGTTTCTATAAATGGCGGTATCTTGTTCAAAGTATTAAAATTGTAAATGATAAAGTTGTTAGATGCACTGTAAGGTACTCAACGCTAAGTATCAGCTTTGTTTAATTTCACTTTTAACCTAGAAGATTTGGACTGCATTCGCCGCTAATATGCTTTTGAATAAACACCTCATGCTGCAGTCCCAATGATTTAATTTTCACGTGTTTCTAGGGAACACGACACCATTCTCGCTGTCATCTCTCCGCTCCCTTCCCCTTTCCTTATTTCTCCGTCAACCGCTTCCTTTTATTGCATCCTCAGGGAGCTACCATTCAGACCAGCGGGAATATAATGATTGGGGCGCATCACCCTCACGGGCTTTAACCCCCAGTTTTAGTAAAAATTGAAAGATGAGACAGAATATTGGTTGCCCAGGAGTTAAAATAAAAATATTGTAAACGCTTAAGATGACATGAAAAAATGTGAATTACGAGCAATGCTTGGTTATTAATTACTAAAAATTAAAAGTTAAAGTTTTTATTCACTTATTATGAATAAAATTCAGATTTGTATAGAGACATTGTCATTTTTTAAGCTCTTCTTAATAGAGATATTTTTTGTTTTATGAAGGATTTTAACAAAATAGCTGATATTGTTAAATTTAAGCCATGAAAAAAAATTTCTTTATTTTCATGAGTTCTTTAATTATTGTAGAGGCTTTGAGATGATGCTATTTTACGAAATTGAAAAAGTTTAAGATTTTATTGGTTGCATTGGTAGAACTATCCTGTCTCATTCCTCTAGTCTGGTTAGGTTGTAGAATCAATGGCTTTTCACGCGTAAGATGGTGAGTTCCTATTGGTTGATGGGTGAGCTCCTATTGGCTGTTGTGGAGGGATGTCATTTTGATGTATATAATATCAGGAAATCAGTGAAAAAATTTGTAATGTTAAATTTAAAGTGATAAAGGGGGTTGGATTCATCCAGAAGAATTGCTCGAGGTCTGTGTAGTAGTTGGTTATTTCTGATGGGTGTGTATTTTTCAATTGCTTGAATGGTTCTATTGGTGGAGTTGTCGATTTTTTGGAAGAATTTTTCTGGTTACCATTCAGACCACCCTCGAGAATTTACCAGAAGCGAGCTTTAGATCCTTACATGCCCAAGACGTAGATTTAAGGGTTGGGGGGGGGGGGCATGATAACTTTTGATTCAATCCTGTTTGTTTTCAATTAACCAGGATCGCCTTATTAAGTTAAAAATAATACAGCACGTTATGAAATTATACAACATCAATCGAATTTGTGCATCTCTGAAAAAGACATGACTTACAAATTTTAAGTGTGTGTATTTAAATTGGATCGGGAAGTACTTTTTGTACAAAGTGCAACTTTAATAATTAGTCTAAATCTTTTTAATATTAATCTAAATTTTATTCAATCATTTTTCTAAGAATTAAATAAGACGCGTTTGTCGAGACATAATCGGATCTCATGAGAAAGTCAGCGTTATTATACGTCACATCAGGACCATTATGAAACGTATGTGGTAGTATTTCATGACCGCATTACCCGAGAAGCAAATGGGCAGGTTTGAATTGAGATCTTCGCGATTTGTTTGAAGATACCGCCGGTCAAGAGTTGTTTGAGTGCGAAGTGAGGTAAATGTTTTATAAGGGCACTGGTAAATCAAGAAGCTGGAGCGACACCTGAAATTCCAAAGATTCCTAGCAGCGCCAAAATTGGGTAGCTTGAATTCGCGAGAAACGAGAGACGACCGCGGAATGAGACTAGATGTTTACAATCGATCCGGTAGCTCTGAAGATTATATAAAATGTGTTGCGATCATTCCATGCATTTTATGTTTATTGTGTTGTGGTGTTCTGTTAAAAAAGAAAATAAATAAGCCACAAGTGTTCGGCTAACGCTGATTTTATTTCTTGAACTCAAGACACCCTCACAGCACCTGCATCAGTGCTTAAATAAAGGGAGAGTGCGTTTATGGACGAGAAATTTATGTAAAATTGAGTGAAAGCATGAGAAACAGCCGAGGCTGGGACAATCCAGCCTGTACACCAGTGCATCCAGTATCCTGGTGTACATGCATTCCTGTCGTCGAAGATAAGTCTGAAAGATTTTCATCGGATACTATCTTATTCTGAATCCGCATTGATCCAAGTGATAAGCGGGGAGATAGCTGTCCAGTTTAGTTCCAAACAAATGTACGCTCGAGGTTAAATTCTTCTTTTTGCGATCAACAGAACTACTAAGGAAGATGCTGAGATATCTATCAACCACTTCAATTATTGTCGGCTAAAGTTGCAACTTGTTACGGACAAAATAGTGCTCGCATTCGTCGGATGCCGAAATGGCGTCTTCAGAATAGAATGCCAAAATAAAATTCTGCATTTCTGATGAAGAAATTATCATGTGAGGCCTTTCAGGGAGCTGGAGATAGCATACGAAAAAGATGTAATGAAACAAAAAAAAAAGGCACTAGACGAGTCGCATAAATGTTTTCGTCAATGTTACACGAGCTTTGATGATAATCTTGGGAGTAGGCGTTCCACTGCTATCCAAGACTCATCATGAATTTATTCCTAAAGTAGAAACTGTCAACAAAAACATTACTTGATATCCTGAGACCGCTGATATGCAGTAAGAAGTAAACTACGTGAAAGAAGAACCGTTTGGATTTTATTGCATGACCTTGAAGAGACAAACCGATCCATAAAGGTGAAAAAGTACTTCGGAAGACATAACGGAACATCCTCCCTATTCTGAAGACTTGATACTAGCGAACATGTACCTGTTTCCTCGGCTGAAAATGAAATGAAGGGAAATCTTTTTGCTTATTCAGATGAGATGATGAAAAATGCGACGAAGGAAGGAACTTTAAAAAAAAAAACGACGAACAGAAATGTCTGGAGCAGTGAACGGTAGAACTAGTGCATAAATACAGGAGGACAATAGTTTAAAGGGGGAGAGGGGGTATAAGTTCTGAACATGATTTTAATAAATTGCCATTGACTAAATCTGGGAACTTATTGATCCTTATTGTATTAGGAAGGAAGTTTCTATTAAGATAACGGTTCTTCTTACATATCTATCTCACGAAAGGTTATTATGAATGCCGTGTCAAAAAAAAATATCACTGTTTTATCATGGCTTAGTTCTAGTTATTCAAACCCCTTTGTGTGTACTCTGATTCGTTGAGATTATATAAGTATTCTTTTCTCGACAAACTTGAGGTCATCATTGTAGTTTTTTTTTTTTTTTGATATAAGGGATTCTGAGTCCTAGTACTGAGATACGAGATTACTATTAATGAGAAATGTTTCAATCAGAGCGAGTGATCCGGCAACTAAGACTTTATTTGTCGATCATAATCTAGAATTCTACGAATTAAGTGGGATTCGAGAGAGAACGACTTTGTTTATATTCTTCAGTGGTTACTCATAAGGCATTTTATCTTACTCTTTCTGATTTTCAGTTCGAGTTCTGTAATTATTGACTTCATTTAAAGGGCAGTTGAATTAAATAATGTAGAAAAGGCGTTACAAATCCTACAGAGACACAGCACTTTCTTGAAGCTAATAGCTTTGGTCTCTGCTTCTTTGTTTTTGATGTATTTCATTATTATGAAGCATAGTTATCCATAAATAATTTTGATAAAATGCATAACCTAAAATGGGGCATTTGAAAAAAAAAATGTATTTTGAAAAGCAGAAAAAATAAATTGCAAATGACCAAAAAGTAGTTTATACTCAATTAGAATAAAGCAGGTGGCGTAATATAACGCAATAAGGTATAAGAAATAATTTATGAAATCATTGAAATACCTCCATTGCAAGATTTAAACTACTCAAAAAATTTTATTTTCGAGTTCTCGAACTAGAGTTTAATAAATTCAAAAATATTTACGCATTTTTTTAAAAACGTTGATCTCACAAAAAATAGAAACAAAACCATAGATTTTTCCTTTCAGTTACAAAGAAGGTCTGAATTATTTCTTACCAACCGAAAACTATGCTTTATTACGCAGACGTTTTCAAATTAATGACATATTTCAATTTCAAATTAAGTAAATATTACTTTTTTTCTTCAAATTTATGTATGTAGATGAAAGCAGTAACTATAATTCATCGCTTTTCTGAAATATTGGGAATTTTTGGGTGCTTAAAATTAATACTATAAAAATTGTGCAAAAGAAAACATCTGTAAAAATTATTATTATAATATATATATATATACACTCATGGATAAGAAAATTAGCGCATCAAGAAATAATTGCGGGATCGTAACGAAACTTGGCATGAAGGTACATGTCGGGGAGATATGCAAATGATTAGAAATGCAGAGTGATTGCGCATTACGTATAGCCGGTAGAGGGTGTTTAACGTCGTTCTCCGTGGAGTATAAAACAGGTAACCAAAGCTTGTTTGAGTGTGCGGAATCGCTTACAAAGGAAGAGCTGAGGTAGACATGCCCTTATGCCGTTTTCGAAGACAATATGAGCAGCTGTCACAGTTTGAGAGGGGGAGAATCATCGGCATGATGGAAGCTGGGTGGTCAGCTAGGAGAATAGCTCGTCAATTAGGCCGCTCTGATTGTGCTCTGAATAAGTGTTGGGACCAGTGAATCCGAGAGATGTCATTTACACGAAGACCAGACTCAGGACGCCCTCGACAGACCAGTGATAGAGAAGACCGCCACATCGTAAGAAATGCACGCGTACAACCAACTGCTTCATCGGCCGCCATTCAGGCACAGGTAACACCTTCACTAGGGGGCCCTGTGTCTTTTCGAATCATACGAAGGCGCCTGGCTGAAGGACATTTGGGATCGAGGCGCCCATTACGTGTACTTCCCTTGACGCCCACCCATCGACGCCTCCGTTTGGAGTGGTGCCGCGCACGAGGAAACTGGATTGCAACGGAATGGAACCAGGTCGTCTTTAGCGACGAATCCAAATTCAATATCAGCAGTGATGACAATCGTGTTCGTGTGTGGAGACCCCGTGGTGAACGCCTCAATCCTGCCTTTGCTTTACAGCGACACACCGCTCCCACAGCTGGTGTGGTGGTATGGGGTGCCATTGCCTACAATACACAGTCACCCCTAGTATTGATCCGTGGCACCATGACAGCCCAGCGGTATGTCCATGACATCCTGCAACCACATGTGTTGCCACTTATGCAACGGCTCCCAGGAGCCATTTTTCAACAAGACAATGCTCGGCCTCACACGGCAAGGGTGTCACAAGACTGTCTCCGCACTGTTACTACCCTTCCTTGGCCTGCCCGATCCCCAGACTTGTCTCCAATCGAACATATCTGGGCTCATTTGGGACGGCGAGTTGGGCATCCCGCGAGTTTGAACGAACTAGAGGCAAGGTTGCAGCAAATATGAAACGAAATGTCTCAAGATATCATACAGAACTTGTATGCCTCAATGCCTGATCGTATCGCATCGTGCATTCGCGCTACAGGGGGTTCAAAAGGGTATTAAATTCTCCGTTCTTTTGCCTTTTTCTCTGAAATAAACGATCCTTTTTCTTTGATTTTCTAATCATTTACTTATATCAAAGTAGTCATTACGTATGTAAAATTTCGTTTCATTTTGAAGACTCCTTCTTGGTGCGCTAATTTTTTTTGTCTATATATGTTATATATATATATATATATATATATATATAGCCTATTAATTACCAATTATCATTCATTTTTAATTATCGATTTATTTTTGTACAGAAACTTAAGCATAACTTAAGAGAACTGTATCATTAATATCGAAGGAAAAAAAACCTTTTTTTTAAATATGAGTATTTATCTTAAAATATGCTTATGTTTACAAAAAAAAATAGTTCGACAAAAAGGGACACAAAAAAAAGGGTTGGAGTGAATTTTACATTTTGACAACTAATAAACAGGATTGCTTAACAAAATAAAATCATTTTTACGAACACTGTATGATTATATAAATTGATTTAAAAGAAATTGTTGTACAAGAAATTATAAAAATCGTCCAACAATTAATGAAACGAATGCAAGACTTAAATTAAGTTCCTCTTATTTTTTACAAAATCGAACACTTTTTTTTTACCACATACAGCATTAAAGTTTCTACATGTATAAAAATACCTTTTGAACAAATTTATTAATACAACACACACATTTAAAACGTTAAGTAATTTCTGATTTCATATATGCAATGCGATATTTCACGACGTTACAAACAAATAATTTAGTTTAATAGTTACAATGTCCGTCCAAGATTATTTGAAATCTTACCTCTTGTTTTGAATCTGGCTTGAAAAGAAACAAGGGTTTCCTCTTTCTCTTACTATATCGCTTTCTTTAAATGCAGGCTTTCAGGAACTGTTCGAACGTAATTGATCATCATCGTTCTACTTGTATCTAAATATAGTATATTAATTAACAATAATTAAAATATGCTTCAGTTAACTTAAAATGCCAATTTAAACCATCAACTACATGGTTTTTTCTTAAAATTATAATTACATAATAATTTATCATGTAATTTCAGTTCGTACTTTTAATATTTGATCACTTTCTTCCAAGTTTATTAACTACAAGAGACTAACAAGAAACAAATATTAAAATAAGTAATATAAATAAAAAAATTAATTTTTTTTACTGCTTATAATACTAAAATGTCATGTTTGTAGGAAAATATCTGATGAATAAACACACTACGAACAGAACAAGAGATATCAACAAATGAGTCATAATGAAATTTTAGTAATTAGAAAAGAATTGTAAGCTCAACAATTATGATTAAAACAAAACAAAACATAATTGGTTTTTGATTCTAAAAAAATGGCATAAAATTACTAAATTTATAAAACTGGGGTGTGATCAAGTCCCAAATTCGTTTGTTTACATTTTTCATTGTCACTTCTTCCAACTTTTAGTTCTCTTACATTCAATAGTAATATATCAAAAGAAAGATAATAAATCAAAGAGTATTACTAAATAAAAAAAAAAAAGGATGATTTGTTCGTTTTTAGGGTACTGACTCCCCTTAACCCTGGAAAGGTATCATGGCTGAAAAATCACCCCGCGTAAAACATTTTTCTTTCATTATTAAAAAACCGAATTACTAGTAACATTGATTTATGGTATCAGCAGGAATACCGTTATCATAAAAAAAAATTTACTTTTGTTTCGTACTTTGTCTGCTGCACGACAAAATAAACTGATCTGGAATGACATTTCATCCATGTTATCGTAAATATAAGTATTTTAAAATTACTTCGTTTTGCTGTCAGGTACCGTAGTTATAACTTTTGTTTCTACTATGAAAATAATAAGCGGAGAGGTGAGGAAATAATTATTTTAGAAGTGTTTTTATTTATTTTATTGCCGTGATGGTTATTTTATAATATGGCATTCAACCCCGAAAAAGATGAAATGGAAAAATTTTGCTAGAAACAAATGAGCTTAGTGATCCTGAGCGCTAATGTTGAAGACGATGATGTAGACTTGTGAGTTCATTTCAATAGTAGGACTCGAAGATGGCCTTTAGCTATGGTGACCAGACGTCCCACTTTTAGCGGGACAGTCCCGATTTTTAACCATTTTCCCCGCGTTTCGCGATGTTTTGAGAAAGTCCCGATTTTTTGAAAGAATGCACGACAAGCTTGGGAACGGAGGGAGAACGGGAATATACGATTTTCGGCTTCCATGTAGCTATTTCACCAGGTTATGAGTTTTATATATATATATATTTTTTTTTTGTAAATTTTATAATATTCTATAACATTTTATAGCTGTAAAATGAAGAGAGAACACTTTGTACACTTTCACAGATTTTATTCTTATGGCGACATGTTCCGCTAGCGATCTAGTACCATTTGGAACACTATTGTAAAGGAATTACATCTTGTACAAAAATTGGAAACGGAGGGGAATTTGAGAGAGAAGGGTCAGGTTGTAAAGAGTTTGTTGGTCGTCCGCGAAGTAACGCCTTCGCACATTCAGTTCTATAACTGTCTCTCCTGCGATAAACATCGCACTGCATGCTAGTTAAACAAGTAATGTCAACAGATAAGCTATTCAAATAATTTTGGTAAGTAATTTATTTAGGTACCAAAGATAGGTATTTTTAGGTACCAAATTTTTAATCAAGACCTCTCCCACCCCCGTCAATGGTGTCCCGTTTTTTCGAATGTTAAAATCTGGTCACCTTACCTTTAGCAGTATTTTATGGATTACTGAGCGCAGCAAGTATAAACTCGAACATCATTCTTGCATTTTGCAATGCAGCAAATGGTATCAGAAGCATTATCAGAAGAGATTACCTGTTAGAATTAGCATTTTCTCTCACTAAATCCTTTCTTGAAGAACGATTAAAAATACCGAATTTGCCACATACTCTGAGGATAATTATATTAGAAATACTCGGTAAAAAGGTTGAGGCAACAAGTCCATCCCCATATAAGTATGGAAGATGCTGTATATGTACGAGGAAAGAAGAAAATAAACCGCGAGATATACGATATGTACCAACTTCATTCGTAAAAGACATCACGATATTATTTCTAACAACTGTAAAAAATTAATTTTATAACCTTCATGAAATATGTTATTCTTATAATACATGTAATCTCATTCATATGCCTTCATTCAATTTATAAAATAAAATTCATTTACTGGGGGGTGAAATTACATCCACGATAGCGGTTACCTGATTTTTTTAGATGATATCTTTTAAGGGGGAAACAAATTATAATAATCGTTCCACAATCCATTGCTGGTTGGAAGAAATCGCATAATTTAAAACGAACTATAGTTACTTATTTCATATATGTGATGATTGACGGCATTCAAGCAGTTCATCGAATGCCCCTCAAAGATTATTAGGAAATCACAACATCTACTTACCACCTGCTTCGGGCCTCAAAAGAAAAAGTTCTGTCGAAACAAATGCTTAATATCCCTTATTAAACCGCTTTCTTTCAATGGAGACTTCCGGAAACGAAAGCGCTTCGAAACAGGTTCTCTTTCGAAGTAACGCAGACGGAATCGTAATCGACTCAAGATACGAAAATGACCTCAGGGTCGAAAAATTCCCCACTGTGAGTACTCGGTCAGTTGGTCACTTCTATTTCTCGATAGCTCAAGGTCAGAAGGTAATTTACTTTCGTCATTTAAAAAAAATATTGCGTGGGTAGGGTATTTAGTTTCAATCACGTAAATGTCAAGGAAAGAAAGAAAAGATCGCGTGTTGGAAATCTATTGTCTGAGGTAGAAGAACAAATTCAAACACAAATGAAACACATAATTCTCAAAACTTCGAATTGTGTGTTTCATTAGTGTTTGAAGTTGATTAAACGAACTCGAAAACTTTTATTTTCGAAAGCGATAAAAAGAAATAAATCGACAGTCTGCTTTTTTACTGTATTAGTTGCTACGAAAGTAGAATATTTTAAAGTAAAATAAATATCGGATATAATTTTTTTATATTTATCGCAATTCCATTCTCATACCACCGAGCAAGACTTTCAATTATAATATCGCGGCGAATAAATTTTTAAAGAGTTCGTTTGAAAAGAACAGTTGAAAATGAAGGATTTCAGCATGAGAAACATAAATATGTTGTTTTGCTTTTTTGATTCCTTTAAAAAAAGGCTCTCAAACATTACAAATATAGTATCACTCTGTATTTACAACGTTTTTCTGAATTTCACTTGGTGTGTGTGTCATCAAATTTTCGATCGTTAATTTAACCAACTTCCCATCAAGCTAGAGCTCTGAAATTTTGGGAACCGTTCTTATTTGCCTAACAATGCAATATTTATATATTTGCGACCAGTTTTAACTAATATTTTAATAATTTTTTTAATAAACTTTGCCACCATATAAAAACGTTGGTTTTTATTTCGAATTATTAAATTATTCCTCTGTTTTGCGAAACTTCAGTCAATACGATTTAACGCACAAAATAAGTACTATTCGGCCTTTGTGTTTATACATCTTCAAGACATTCAGGTAGGTATTTAAAGCTCTTGTTTAATTTGAAATCTATTATAAGGGAACTTTTGATAAATTTGCTTGAATCAGCATTTGAAGTCTTGCTTCAGTCAATTTTCTTTATATTGATGCGGTTGGTTTCATTTGTATACTTACAGTGGAGTTAACGTAACCAATTTGATGAATAAACTCTCTAAATGGATAGCAACAGTAAGATTAGACGCCGTGAGACGTGAAATATGAAGATAGAAATAATATTTCTGTTGCTTCGACTCTTAGTTTAATCAAAAATGAGGTTCAGATATCATTTTCATTCTTTTTGTTTTGTAAAGCAGTTGATTCCTAATAAGAAGACACTGTTTTAGATATTTTATTTTTTCTTTTAATTTTCTTTATACTATTTGAATAATTTCATTTATTTATGTTCTTAAAATATTTAGCTAGATTCCGACACATTTTTAAAATTCTTTACGCAATGTATGCAACTGAAATTTAAAAAGAAATAGCTAAATTTTTTGAGCATTAAATGGCTTAGAAAAGATGAACATAGATCAACCGAGCACTGAAAATGAATAAAGATAGCTATAAGCTAAGCTTTGATAACTTTATATTATTACCTATGAGAAATAGGAAACAAGTATTTGATGATTATACTATATTCATTTATAAAATAATATATTACATATGCAAAATAAAATATTATTAGAGTACAACAAATTGTACATTTAAAATAAGACATAAACAAAACAGAAAAGTAAATAAAGGAGTGAATCTTTTTTCTCACTATTGCCTAGCATTTCATACATTTGAAAATTATCTATTTTCTTAAAAAAAAAAAAAAAAAAAAAACCCTTTTAAAGATAGAAAAAGGATTACTGTTTTAATTATTTCGCGGAAGAGAATTCGCTAATAATACAATTTAAGAAATCATAATATTTATGGTTAATTTAATACCATATTACTTAAAATTTCGCATTTTCACATTTATAGTTTTTCCGTTTATTTATTTCATCAATTTTTTTTTTCAATTAATTCTCCCTTTAATACAAAATTTTGTTTAATTTTAAGTATGATAGGAAGATGTGTTTTTTTAAATTTTTGATACTGTTTATCGAAAGAGACGCATAATCCATATATATATATATATATATATATATATATATATATATATATATATATATATATATATATATATATATATATATATATATATATATATATATATATATATATATATATATATATATATATATATATTATGGATTATACATATATATATTCCAATTTCAAACATTGCGTAGTAATTGAATCGACAATGAAAGATAGGAAAATTTACTTTAAAGCGAAGCAGTTGAATGACAGGAATTCTTCAAATTGTTTTCTTACGCAACTGAAAGTAATAGAGTGAGATTTTGGAATTTCAAGGTTTTCAAGAACATGAGAATCCCAACTCATAAGAATTATTGTAAGCTACAGTTCATTTTTATTCGCAACTGTTTTTGATAATACGTGTTTTTAGAATAATTAATATTATCAGCACATTTTGTGCTTCTGGCATTGAAAATAATTTTCTTATCGATTGGTGTAAAAAGCCTTTAAGCGTTTGAGTAGAAAATGGAGGATTCATTCATTCTTTCTACATCAGAAGAATAATTTCGACCCACATTGCAAAACTCCTAATTAATCGCATATTGCATTAATCCCTTATTAAATAAATTAATTCCATAGTTATTTAATTACTGTAACTTCTAGTAGGCAAGCCTCCCGGTTTTATACGCCATACACCTGATAATTGATTAACATGTCATGATATAATGAAACTTCATTAGATGAACCATTCCCCTTAAAAGTTTCAGAAAGCATTCCAAAACACGTAATTCCAAAGCATTTCAATACATTCCATTCAGTATTTTCCTTCCATATTGGTGTAATCATTATTGACAACATTATACGAGAAAAATTGAACAATAAAATGTTGAAGTGGACAATAATAATCTTTTCAGACATTAAAATCAATGCAAACGATAATTATATTCAGCATACTTTAAGCTAAATGAAATTAAAATGAAAGCAAACCATAAATAATTAATCTCAGCATACTTTAAGCTATATGTTATAACTAATGTCGTAAAATGGGTAAGTCATGGGCATTTCACATTTTATTTTGAAAAGGGGTCAGCTGCGACATTTTGCGGTTGACTACATCAATAGATCGCGTGGTGGATAGAAAAACCCTCGGGAGGAAGAAAAGTTCACCCTGGCACTTCGGGGTTTTAAAACACGTTTTTTCCCAAAGGTGGGAATTCTCTTGGGAGTCATTATCTCATCACATGATTGTTCCGTAGGCCCAGCTGCATTTTGGGACCTAACTTGCCTTCAAACAATCATGAATGGCATGATTTAATAAAATTACACTAATTCACTAATAAGCAATTTCTACATTTTCGACTATTTTTATAGAAATTCAGTACATTACTAATCCATTCTTTAAAATACAATCAACAAATAATATTGAACTGTTTGTATAACATATTTTGAAAAAACGCCTGAACGTTAAAATATGTTAAGACACTTTTTCTTTACGTCATTCTTATTTAAAGAAAATTATCGTAAAATGAAATCGAACTTATATATATTCTAATTGCCGCGAAATCACTTAATGCATTATATAGCGCTGTATGGGACTCCTGGTGTTCTTGAAACTATTTGAATAATTGGAGAATTGTAAGACAGCGATGGATGTTCAAAATTCTTAATTCGAGTAATGTAAGAAAGAGATCGACGTGCAAAATTCTTAATATGAATAAATTATTTCAATATATAGGAGGATGTCCCATTCAAGAGTACCTTATTTGAATGTGTCAGTGCACGAAATTATATGCAGGAAAATTAAAAATAGATACATAATGTGAAGGAGTAACTTACCAAATTTAATTTTGAAACAATTATGACACTTCTACAAATGTGACCTTTGGTGTGACCTTCTGCCTTTATGGGCACTGACAATATTCAGGAGATAGTCAATTTTAAGCCAAACGGAAAATGGCTGCAACATATCCAGATAAACTTCTCCTATTTCTGTCTTTTAACAGAAAATAAAGGACCACTCAGCGAGTCGTCAAGCATCAAACATACTTTTTGGGGGCTGTCACGGAGCAGCAGATTTTTGCACCATTCACCCTTCCGCGAATGTAGCTTCATCCGAGAAAAGACTGAAATTGAAAAATCGCTCTAACGCATTCCAATGTATGCGCGGGGGGGGGGGGGGGGG
>BMAW01039115.1:21941-46713 GCA_019974015.1 Nephila pilipes
CCGAATCTGAAGAAAAATCACGAATAATTTCGGACGCTAATCTTATGCAAATAGGAACGTATTAAAAGGTGCTTAAAATTGATTTAAAAAAATTTAATTTGTTTAAAATGTACGTGTGAGGGAAGAGAGGAAAAAATGGTGTCAAAGAAATGCATTAAAAATACATTTGCTTTTGGAAACAGCAAATTTTTTCAACTGTTATGTCTGATTAATGTATTACAAAGGAATTTTAGTTTTATACATTTTAACTTTATGAAAGACCGTAAAATAACATTCTTACAAAAATGACATAAAATCGAAGACTCGTGAAAAGAAATCAGTTAAAGGAAAAATGTGCTAATCGCGTAAAATTGACGAATTTAGCAATGCGTTATATTTCCTCAATCGTTAGATAATGTAATTTAATTTATTTCGAACGAGGAAGAATAGCATCTACATCTTTCATGGAAAAATGTTTTAAAAAGAAATTACCTCTTTTATTTTTTCGAGGACACGAAAGAAAGGCAGGTTTACAATGCCTCCGTACTAAATGCAGCCGGACCATTCCTTCTTTCATTTTATGTATATTACGTTCCTTATAACTCAAAAAAAAAAAAAAAAAAAAAAAAAAAAAAACCTTTTTTTATTTTTAAAAAATATTCCCCTTTTGAAATTATCGGAAAAAAATTATTGATTTTGTACTTATTAAACCTTTATCGATAACTCGTGAGCAATATATATATATATATATTCTTATCGGTTCTTCTATATATATATATATAAGAACCGAACACCAACGCGATTACGAAAGCTGACAATTGTAAACTTGTTTACTGACCCTAAAAAAAGAAAGGCTCGAATCACTATCACTTTCGTTTCATATTTGTATTTAATAACTCATATTATTAGAATGATATTTATTTTTTAGTCTTTTTAAAAAAAATGTATTCCTAATTGGAAAATCATTGCCTATTAATTGACAAATATCTTTGACACGTGTGGAATCGAAATCTTTATATCAATAAATATTTAAATTTTTCATTTAAAATAACAGGATTTGTTTTGTATCAATCCATCCAATTCATGAATTTTACGAAATTTCAAATTTAGCCTAACTCTTCGAAATAAGAAATCATTTCAGTGAAAAAAAGGTGTCGTAACTGAAAAAACAAAAAAAAAAAAAGGCATTTTGTACTTCAGATGTTGCAACGGATTCTCACGCGCTTTAACTAATCTCTGCATTCGATGTTTGAAATGAGAACCTCATAATTGAGAAAGAACCACGATCTATGAACTTTACTAATTAAGAAGTATAGTGAATAAAGTTGATACAGGAATTAGCTGTAGTCATAGGACCGCTACAGAGATTTCGGAAGATATTCAGAGAGTGTCTGCCGATCCTGTTGCTAGAAGTCTACTGCTTAGAGTTCGCAAGGTATTATTATAATAATAATTATTAAAGTAGAGTTTAGTAAACCACACATTTAATTTGTTTTGATTATTGATTAATCAAGGATTCGGAACAACTGAAGAGTAAACTGATTAAAGACTGATCTTCACTGAGAAAATAGGTCTCGCACTTCCAAAGAATCGAATTCGTTGTATCATTAATTAATGATGTTGATTTAATTAATTAATTATACATTAAAATGTCAGAGTTTATTTTTTCGAAAGATTAACGGAGCTACTATTTATGTCATGTTGCGAAAAGAACTGTTATTGAATGAGTTCTTTCTGACATCTTACTACCTAAGGCTCCCTTCTCGTTATCTGTACGGACTCAAAAATACTGATATGAGTTGCTGCTATTTGTAATTTTATTTAACCATTGGTATGATTATATAAATTCTCATTTTATTAGAGATATCTTATTTCCGTTGCAAACTATTTTAGAACAAATTCACACACACAGACGCACACACACACATATGTATAAATATGTGTGTGAGAGAGAGAGAGAAAAAGAGAGAGCGTGCGTGTGTAAATTTTTTTAAAAATATTTACGTCGCAAAAGATTAGATTTATATATTTAAAATAAATTCTTTATACTCATGTCATCATTTTAACTAATTTTATAGCTTTAAAACTTATATATCTATTTCTGTAGTAATACAAGTGAATTTTGTTACTATGTTCTTTAAAAATAAAAACCTCACGAATGCGATCGACGAATATATTAAATTATAAAACAACACGAAAAGGGTTTTAAATGAAACACAGAAACGAAGGACTATTAACTTTTTAACAATCGGAATACATAACCTCAAAACATTGATTATGCTAATTTAATATGTAAATTGATCCTTTAAAGCAAGGATCAATACTCTGTTGCATTGCGTGGAGATTACATTGTATTTGAACATAAAGTGATTGAGGGTTTTCTTTCTGACGTCTGACCGCCTTCGATGCGCTATCCGGTACGCGGACTCAAATACTCGTGCGTGTTGCATGCGTAATTAAGTTAACAATTCATATAATTACGAAAATTCAATGTTTACGTGTTGCTATGACGGAAGGTATACTGTCTTACGCTTGAATATTTTCCTCTTAGTCTGGTTTCGAAATTATTATTTTTTTTTATGTTTCCAAATTCCAGTTCTTTTTCCAGTCTTCGGCTGATGTTCGAAGCAAGGGCTTCTTTTAACGCCCCCACCGCCTCGCCCGAGGAGAACTTCCGAAACAACTTATCGAAATGAATTTTTGACTAATGGCGTAAGTCTTTAAGAGTACAGTCTTTTATTATTATTTTTTTAAATCCTACTTTACAGAATAGAATTATTTAAAAATGTTATTTATTTTTTACTATTACTTTTCAATAGTTTTAATTAAGATATGTAATAAAGTTAACTCAATTATCGAGATTATATAACAGGTCAATTTAAAAGTCCCCGGCCTGACACATAGATGGAGCTACTAGAATTAAATCCATATGTTTTTTAGTTAGCCCTAGCCCTCAAAAGATGCGTGTATAAATTTGACAGCTGTCGGATCATTAGTTTGTGAATTATAGCATTTTGAGTGAAGCAACTTTTGTTATCGTGAAAAAAATGGATAAAAAGGAATTTCGCGTGTTGATAAAATATTACTTTTCAAGGGAAAAAATACAGTTGAAGCAAAAACGTGGTTTGATGCCGAGTTTCCGGACACTGCCCCAGGAAAATCAATCGTCAAGGATTGGTATGCTAAGTTTAGACGTGGTGAAATGAGCACCGAAGACGGTGGACGCCCAAAAGAGGTTGTTACCGACGAAAACATTAAAAAAATCCACAAAATGATTTTGAATGACCGTCAATTGAAATTGAATGAAATAACAGACACTCTAAAGATATCAACTGAACGTGTACATCATATCATTCACGAATATTTGGGTATGAGAAAGCTCTGTGCAAAGTGGGTGCCACGCGAGCTCACTTTTGACCAAAAACAACGACGAGTTGATGATTCGGAGCAGTGTTTGAAGATGATCAAGCTTAATAAAAACGAGTTTTTGCATCGATATGTGACAATGGATGAAACATGGCTCCATCCTTTCACTCCGAAGTCCAATCGACAGTCATCCGAGTGGACTGCACACGATGAACCCGCTCCAAAGCGTGGGAAAACGCAACAGTCGGCTGGCAAGGTTATGGCGTCTGTATTTTGGGATGCGCATGGAATAATTTTCATTGACTACCTTGAAAAAGGAAGGACCATCAACAGCGACTATTACATAGCGTTATTGGACCGTTTGAAGGGCGAAATCGCCGAAAAACGGCCGCATTTGAAGAAAAAGAAAGTGCTACTTCACCAAGACAACGCACCGTGTCACAAGTCAGTGAAAACGATGGTAAAAATCCATGAATTGGGCTTCGAATTGCTTCCTCATCCACCGTATTCTCCAGATCTGGCCCCCCAGCGACTATTTCCTGTTCTCAGATCTCAAAAGAATGCTCGCTGGGAAGAAAATTTCGTCCAATGAAGAGGTGATCGCCGAAACTGAGGCCTATTTTGAAGCAAAGGACAAATCGTACTACAAAAATGATATCGAAAAGTTGGAGGGTCGCTATAATCAGTGTATCATCCTTGAAGGAAATTATGTTGAATAAAAATAACTAATTTTGCCAAAAAAAATGTGTTTTACTATGGTAGGCCGGGGACTTTTCAATTAAATTGTTATATGTTTACTTAACTCAGATGAACCATTTTCGTGCATGACTAAAAAAAATTGAGGCAATGTATATTTTATCGATGTTGTCCTGGTGGTTAGCCACTTTAAAAGTATTTCATAATTGTTACTTTTAACGTGAATTTCCGTTATTTTTTAGCTAATTAGTTAACTCTGATGAAAATAAGCAACTTTATCTCTACTAAAAGAAAAATTAAAAAGGTTCTTTTAAAAAAAATTAGGCGTGTGTATTTCTTATTTCGGCAGAGTTCGCCGCTATTCTAACTATCTGTTTGGAAATAATTGTAGAGTGAAATAGTATGGCTTTAACACACAATGAAATGTTTTTAAATAATATTTTTTTAAATTAAAAAAATGATGAATAAATTTTTAAAATCATTTCCTGATAATAGAAACAAATTTTTTTTAGCACCTTCATTTCTTTCGGATTGACATCACATAATAGACATAAGTTATATTGCATGCCTAATCATAGTCTATTTGAACCTATACAAAGTTCTAATAACAAGAAATAGGCCCCGTAGTTAAAAGTAACACCCACGATATGCTAACGGAAGGGTTTGAGACCCTAAATAATTATTTTGCATCCCCTCCTCTCTTGAGTGGGGTTTTTTTAGAATTGGGATGTTCAACTGCAATACCTCTGCCTCCGAGCTTCATGTCACGATTTCTCAAGCACTTGGATCAAAATATTATTTACTTGAGAAGCGTTCAGATCAGCTGATCATAGATTCCATACTTCACTGTTTGACTTGAAAAATATCACAAAGTGTGACATTTTAAGTAATTTACCACTTTATTAAAAAAAAATATTATACAAATATTTTTCCAACTTCATTTCAGTTAATCTCGTCAAACAAAAATAACTCGCTTAATGCGCCTGCAGGACGTCTGAAAGTAGTAATTTAGAAATAAACTTACTGCTGACGATGCATGGGAGCTGGGCTCAGACGGGAAGTTTTGTACAAATGTAGTATATGTTATAATAGTCATTACACTTATCCCTCGTTCGATAAATACATTCTTTTTTTTTGAGCTACCGATAGGAAATTTCTCTTTTAATTATTTGGCGATTATAATTTTGCGTCATTATATTAACTACATGTGTATTACTTTACACCGAATATCAACGAATCATTTTTAAAAAAGTAAAATCACGCGAGCAAGAATTGAGCAAATGTCAAACGACTTCGATTGTGAATAAAAAAAATTATGAGAAAAAAATCTTATTACTAGTTTCAAACCTAGTTTACAAAATGATTTCATAAGCCATTAATTATTTGATTGATTTTTTTTTATGTAATATTTTCCTTTATTTTAATGCTTACTCTTTATATTATTTGACATGAAATGATTTTGTAAGTTAATTTTTTTTCATTATCTAAGACCATCTGTAATTTCTTTACATCTGAAATGTTACACTATCGTTTAAAACAGTATCTTGATGGAGACAATCACAAATAAATCTCAAAATTTTATAGTATTAAAAAATAGAATCAACAAACTTTATCACATTGTACACTTTTCTCGGAAGTACATTATCACTTTCTGTTTTTTAATTTTGAGAAACAATACATTTTATTTTATGGGGCCATGAATTTTATCGATCCAAATTTTCATGTTTTCAGTATAACAAATGAGTGAAACATTTCATTCTCAAAGTGAACTCTTTATTTTATACCTGAATTTTCGAATATATCACCTTTATTCCTTAAGATTGGATGAAAATTGATCTGTATCTTAATAAGTTGCAATTGATAATAATTTACTCTGCATGTTCATGTGTTACTCTTATGATTTCCTTCATTACATATTCATACATCTGCGTTACACTTTCAAACATTATTATAGAAAATGATTTAAAAAAAAAAAAAAAAACGACGAGAATATACAAGGCTAAAAATTTGTATTCAAAAATAAATATTGTTCAAACATATGTAAATATCTAATATAGAAATATCAAATGCGAAATTTTTTTTTACTATCTTTTACATATTTAAAATGAGTCGCACAATTTTTAATAAGCTTAGGCACGTTTGGAAAATCAACGATAGAAAATATTAGCCAACTTTGTACCAAATACACAAAACTGACTGGTTAAATAAATGAGCATACGATTGTGTATAATTTATCATCATGCTTCACTGTTGGAGCTTTAAAACCCAAAACAAATCTAGATTATAAACCCATTGATATTTTATTCAAAGTTTTTTTTAAAAAAAATCTTTTTTACTCGGTGTTTGCTCCTTTTATAAAGATTTTGTTTTCTTCAAATACTATGATTTATAATTTTAGCTATTTAGAGAATATTTGAAGTAAATTTTTTGTAGTACATCTTTATATTCGTATAATTGTGCTGATATTGTGGATGAGAAATTAATTCTGCCTCTCTCTCTCTCTCTCTCTCTCTCTCTCTATATATATATATATATATATATATATATATATATATATTCTAGTTTTGAAATAAAAAAAAAAGTTTCTTTTGCAAATGCAATTTTTTTGATTGGACTGAATTACATTACATGATTAATTGATGTTAATACATTGGAGAAAACATGTAATACATTTTTATAATCTATTCATGAAAACTTTTCAAGTTTCTGTAACTTTAAAAATAAGTACAAAATTAAATGTAAATTAACAATTTTTAAGAAAAAAAAATATACTATATTTTTACCCTTGTCTAAGACTTAATGTGTTAAAATGGCTGTGGAAGTTATACAAATTCTTCAGTGATATTTAGTATTATAAAAGTAATCAATATTTTCAGATACTGAAAGCAAGATGCCACATTTTCCTATCAAGCACTAATAACTTGATTTCTTTTAAATATCTCATTTTTATGTCAACCCAATTGTACGGTTAAATTTCAGCCAACAATGTAAATATTTTCCCCGTCCTTTTGTTAAATATTACTTATAATTAACTAACATATTAAAATATTGATACACACTGTTTACATTTGAATTCCCATTATGGAGAAATATTTTTTGCAGCTTCAAAAAAAAACATCCTCGAATCGTTTTGAAGGAAGTTAAGAGGCCGCAAAGAACATTTTAAAACTGAATAGTTTTTCAGTTGACTCACCAGGTATTTTTCAGACATTTGAGGGGAAAAAATGTTTTTAAAAAACTAATTTTGTATCGAAGTAACCTCTCTGAAAAACCAAGTATGTGTAAAATGCATATTTCATCCTAATTTCCCACTCACTGATTTCCACATTCTGATTTCTTTAAAGCTCAGTTCAATAACATTTCGAGAAAGAAGTTATAATTTATACATCTAATGTTAGAATAACGTTTATAAGAATTTTAATTCGATTTTTTTCTTCAAATGTAAATATATTTTAAACAGATGTCTCAGATTTCCAAATTTTTTTATAAATTTTTTAAAAAGTATGTATGTATAATTTCAAACCTGAACATTTTTCTACCAAACGATATCACTCTGCAATTTTGATCAATACTCTACTTCAGAATCCTGCACGCAGTACAATATAGATTTCAGTAATTTTGTTTAAAAGTATCCAATTTATATCTCTTTATAAATTTTGGAGATAGATATTGTGAAGAACAAGAAAAACTATTGGCTTTCAGTTTAAAGTATTTGATTTTGTTATATGTATAGATATTTACTGAAGTATTGTGATAGGAGGTATCGAGACAACCGTCTCGTGTAGAAACAAATCAGAGACTACCTGGTTCTTTTCAAGAATCAACCTCGATCGATTTCTCGACGGAGAATCTCTGTCCTCTCATAAAAGCCACGTCTAAATATCAAAACGATGTTGATCAAAATGATGATCAAAGAAATGTTGATATCACGGAGAACACAAATGGCTCTGCCTGACCAGATGCAGAAAACAATCAATTATTTATAATGTGAATAGTTGCATGGAGAGAAACATGCCATCATCGATATATCGATCAACAAACAAAAATAAGGTCGACTCAAGGGACCATAGCACTGTCTAACAACTCTTGCGCGTTGTTAATACTATCACTGAAGAATACAATTCTAAACGAATCTCTAGAATTCCTTGACAAACAAAAACCTTTTGATTTCTTCTAGCACGATCTATAAACTTAAGGAACTCAACTTTTCCCCTATATCATTTTCATAATCAACTGCTACTTTAAAAATAGAGCACTCCAAGTCAAAGTACGGGAGTAATATTGACCTATACAGGGGTAGCAATATCTCACCAGGAATCAAACAGATAGGTCGAGGTAGGCCTGTAGATATTCTTGCCATGTCGCAAGATGGAAATGCGCGACAATCTCAGTGCGTTCCAAGAGTAGTGAAACACGTTACCTCGTGGCAATACATTGTCCTTACACAATTCTTCGCGGATTTCGTCAGTAGATCTGTCAACTCTTACAGATATTTGTTTGTACGCCTTTCTGATCATCAGTTGAACCACGGGACGAATGGACTTGGCCACACGCCTCGTCATGAGATCAGATCTTCCGTTGCCGAGGTCACCTGCATGGCTCGGAGTCCATTGTAACTGTGTGGCACAACCGCTGGTGATGAGTTTTCCAGTTGGGTGTGGCCCTCTTAAGAAATCTGCGAAATCTCCTTGAATATTGTAATACAAGCAGACTGTATGAAAAGATTCAATTAGTTTAAAAACGTTGTTGATTCTTGAATTTGGAGACAGGTTGAGAGCTCCATGCATGAATGAAAAGTTGTACTTTGATATGCGGAAGGAAATCGCTCTGTGGGTGCGAAGTATGAATTTTTTAAATTATGAGTGATTGAAATTTAGAAGTGGGTAGGAGACAAAACCTTTACATAAAAATGGAAAATCGATTTTGGGGGGGTACATAAAAATGGAAAATCAATTTTTTTGGGGGGGAGGAGGTGTATATACTCCGAAACTGTTTAAAAATCTATCTAAAAGAAATTGTTATGCTTTTTACGTTTTATGATAGAATTTGGATTGTAAAGAAAGCGTCGGCAGTTTATACCATCTTTATTGTGGTTTTGTTCCTGTTGAATACTTAAAACGCCAGGGTTCAATAATTACGTCGTTATGTCAAAAACTATACAAATTTTATTTGCAGACACTCGTTAACTACAAGAAATGGAAAACAAGGAAAAACATGGCGTCTCTCGCTCGAGAGTATCAGTTGCTGAATAATCTTTTTCACAGTATACTTCGCGCGCTACTACTGCAGCGCCACACTGTTGCCACTAAGTAGAATACAAAACTCTTACACTAATAATTTTGAGAGGCTTACACAATGGATTCACAACAGTTCCTGTGGTTTAATTTTTAATACTAGTTGTGTAAGTGTGATGGTTTGCTTTAAATTTTCTTTAATACTATATTTTTTCCAGATATATATATATTAAATAACATAGATATTTTCCCTTTCATTCTCAGTTTCATACAACTAAAATGGATTAAAAATTTAATTTCTTCCCTAGAAAAGGAGGGAGTTTAGTCTAAATATTTTCTATTGCTTTTGAAGACAAAAAAAAAAAAAAGGTATTTCAATTTGCAGCAAGGAAGTATACGCAAGTATTTATTCATAAAACTGTCATGCTGGTATCACTGTTCTTTTAAAAAAGTTGATGGGAAATTGCAGGTATTGTCAATGTAATAAAAAAAATTCGGGGTTCTGTTGCCTATTCGTTTCTAATCTGTTCGTGTAACACATCCAGGGGCAGTATATACTATAGGTGGCGCTAGCATACACTTACTTATATATATATATATATATTTCCCTAGTAGCAAACAGAACGCTCGTTTTACCAGATTTACCACTTGCCGATACCTTTTCTCAACCCAGATGGCGCTAGTTATCCATTGACTTTGGTCCACCGCTTCTGAACAACAGCACTTTTTAGTGCTTTCTCCGCAATTTTTTTTACATTCTACTCTGACCTCACTGGATACCGACCATAGAAACTATCTATGACCAGCAAAATGAAATGGATTTTAATGACGATTCAAATTCCACCATCTCTTCCATTTCAACAAAATCCGACGACACCCGCTTCCCCTGTCACAGAAGAAAAGAAATCGAAAATCAGATCCAATTGAACGTTACACTCAGAGAAAGTTCCAAAAGTCAACTGGATCTCTTCAATTCCATGCATGCGGACCGCAACGACATACATTATATATTTGCCACAATTTCTATTGAGAATATGACCAAGGAACTGGAACGACTCGAGGGTGAGTACGCTTCTCTAGCGCCTTGCGCAATTGTTGGCTGCCACACTCATCACTCTCCAAACAAAATTGCTCAAAAACGTAAAGATAACAAAGGTTTCATCATCACCACCTAAAAATAAAACATGTAAAAAGACGAATTTGACTCACTCCTCAAATTTAGAACTACCTACTCAAAACAAATTTCAAGGTCTAACAGTTAATGATGTAACTATTCCTGTCAACGATAATAATGAGTAACAAATAACTAACACACCTCAAAAAACAACGAAAGCTAAAAATTTACCTCCCCCAATAATGCTTAAAATAAGCAAAAATTACAGACAACACCTCAAGGAACTTATCAACGTGATACCAAATCTAAGAACTCGTCTTTCTGGCGAGTACAATAAATTATACACGGACACTTCTGATGAATAACGAAAACTTGCAAATTTCCTAACTACTAAGCCTTACGAATATTAAGTAATATAGCCAAAAATTTCGCGTCCTCTTAAAATTATTTTTAAAGGCTTACCGCGTGATACTGAAATTCAGGATATAATGATGAACTAATCGAATTAGGCTTCAACCTAATAAGAATAAACCAACTAACTAACCGTCGAACAAAACCTCCCCTTCCAATATTTTTAATTACTTTACCAAGAAATGAAATGTCAAAAAATCTACGAAATAAACCGTATCTGCTATATGACCATTACTGTTGATGACTACCGTAGTAACAAAGTCACTCAATGTTTCAACTGCAATCTATTTCACCTCAGCTCTGATAACTGCCACATGACATCCAGATGCATAAAATGTGCCGGTGCTCACGCTACCCGCGATTGTAATGTCACAAGCAAAATTACAGATATTAAATGCATCAACTGTAATGAAATTGGACACTCCACCTCATACGGAGGCTGGAAATTATTCCCTAAACATCCTAAAGGATCGATAATAAAAAAAAATAACGCAATTAACGATAATAAAGTAAGTGAAAACTTTACATTTGCAAATGCTGTTACTTCCAACACACAAATGGCGCTACAAATGAACGAAACACCTCTAATACCTCTAAAAATAACCCATACTTAACGCAAATAGTCATAAGCAAAATCCTTTTAACAGTATCTTCGAAGCAATAGACCAACTCAAAGCCCTTGTTAAAATATTTTCAATAATACCAGGTCTTCTCGCAAATTTACATAAAATACGAACAGCAAAAAGTCAAGCAAACAAAAAATTCGCCATAATAGAAGCACTAATGAAATCAACGAAGAGTAAATGCAACACGACTTTTTTAATTTCATTTAGTTACAGTTTTATAAAAATCCTTTATTTTTATAATCATTCCCTTAATTTTTTAATATTTGGATCTCTACATCTCTTGATAGGCACCTTCTCGGTTGGAATCCAGTTTAGAGCAACCACCCTTGGTGACAGGAATTATTTGGTGATATTTTGCCAAATGGGGCTACCCTGTTGTCCCTTCACTGTGGTGGCTTTAGGTGTGGCAACCCTTTCGAATATGCCATAGGATTTGGGATTCCTGTTCACCAGCTATTTATTTATTTTTTTTTTTTTGGTAATATACTTCTCTCTGACCATGTTTTTTTTTTTTTTTTTTTTTTTTTTTTTGTTTTTTTTGGGTGGGTTTTTTTTATTTTGTTTTCAATTTCACCTTTTTTTTTTTTTTTTTGGTTATATACCTCTCTCTGCCCATGTTTTTTTCACTGTTGTTGCTTTACGCGGGGCTACTCTTCCGAATTTGCCATATGAATTCGGATTCCAGTTCACCAGATATTTTTTTTGGTTATATACCTTTCTATGGATAATTTTTCTCTTGCGTTTTTAAACCCCACGGTCACACACTCACGCAAGTGTGATGGATGTTTTTTTTTAAGCCAATCACGGACAGTAAATTTTTGCACCTCCCTTTCTAAACTGAAAGTCTGCATATTTTTGTTTTCTTAACCAACTAGAAGTTATGATTTTTGGCACTTCCGTTGCTGAGCGTAGACTTCTCAGAGTTTCTAGAACATTCTTTATTGTTCGTTACATCGTTTAGAAACTTTTCCAGTTCTGTCGTGTTTCACTATTTCTGTCCTTGCGCGGTTTTCCTTTTTACGTTGTACATGTTTTTTATTTAATTTCTCCTGCTGGATTAAATTTGCGTTTCTGCGTTTTTAACCTGCTCAACAATCATCAACTCTCCGTTTATCTCCGAAGTACAGGTCTTTTCAATGGCTGCGTGAATGACTTCGACAGAGGTGAGTGAATGTACTTTGCAATTTTTGTCTGATTTACAGAAGGAAGGAAAGCTTCCTTTCCTTGTATGAATTATAAAATTAGGTTTAATTTCGTCCACCTATGCATGTCCTAAATGTGGTGATGATGTGAGTCAAAAAATTCTTTCTTTTCCGCTTCGCGGACTTAAGGTTCCACCAAAAAAAAAAATCGCCAAATTTGTCGATTATTCAAATCTCGCCAAGTGGTTACGCTAAACTGCATTTTCACCTCATTCACACAACACTTTTACTAAACTTCCACCCCTTCTGTGTTGCAGAGATACTCATCTCTCAACCAATAGCAAAGCCGGCTTACATCCAACTACTTGGAATTTCCTATTTTTGAACTTTTTTCTCCCGATTAATTAATGCTACATAGAATAATGAAAAATCCAAATCACCCAAAGCAACTAAATAGACACAAGATTTGGGCTTGAAGAGCGCTCCGCTCTCTAGGCGCCCATGGAAATTCAACGTCAACCTCCAAACACTCCACACAGCAAGCTCCAAATCTATCTTCACCAAGCTACATCACAGTTTTTTCAAGATTCGGGCTAGAAGAGCGATTCACGTTCTAAGCGCCCGTAGAATGTTAATGTCAATGTTAAACAAGGGAAGGGAGACTCGATTGTTGTGGGAAAAAGTATATATGTATATACATACATACATATACATACACATTAATTCTCATATTTTCATGTAATTTTCATTTTTGAAGAAATCTTCAAAATTTATATTACAAATCCTTAAAATTCGAACAGTATATCGCTTACATACGCAAGAGGTATTTGTACCTCCAAAGAGGACGTGATGATTTGCGGAAACGATTCCAACTAGAATATCTCGGACTATTACAGTGTACCAGAAAACGCAATGAAAAATCCCGGTCGATTTCTGATAGCAAAACAGAGACCCAATAGAACGAGTTCTTGGAAGTAATAGATGCCATTGTCCAATTCGTGATGATAAAGAACTAATATGGCGGTATTAAGAGACTGGATTAGATCGAAGGTGCGAAACGAGAAGTGAATTAACTCGTAATTAATTTATGTAATTATGCGTAGAGTTAACGTGAGTATACATTGAAATGTTATGTTTCGTAATATGAGTCTGAAGTTCTCTTCATTGTGAACACTTATTCTGATGCAAACGGCTAAACAAAGAACGGAAGAAGGTCAAGTTTACTAAAACTTTATTTCGCTAAATTTTCTGAGAACAAGTACGGGTATGCTCAGCCTTAATTAATTATCAGCTTTATTGGTAATTTGTCTGCCTGTAGTGGAATCGAAAAGAAGTCCTGATTTTGATAGTGAACGTTAGAAGATTTTATAATGAGAACCGATTCAAGCCGATAAAATATAGTTTGAATGTACAATTCACATTTAAAAAAGTTTAATAGTCATAGAAGACAAGGTCAATTTGAAAGCTAAGCAATTCCTGCAGAAAGTGGTGCTTCGATAGTTGATCGAAGCGTTTGTGAACAAAATAATTCCACAGAAATAGCTACGTATCACAATTAGTAACATTTTGTTTGTTTGGAGAAATAAGATAATTGGTTTCGATAAGCTTTTCCAGCTTGTTCAAAGCAAAATATTATAAACAAACTGATGAATAAAATATCATGAGTCGAAAAAAATTATTTCTCATAAAAATGAGTTCTAATCATATATTTCGCGTCATTTACTAATTGAAAAAAAATAGTTACAAGAAAAGGTTTCAAAATGTAAAATTAAACGTAATAATTTCCTGATAGGAAACGTATACAATTTCAAGGCGAATAAATATTGCGTGACCTGCCTGCATTACTTCGCTTTGCAATAAAAAGTTAAATCTTTCATATTATTAATAGCTTAAAGAGGAATTAACGTTTTCAGACAAAATAAATAGCATTTGGAAACAAATAGCTTTAATTATTCATAGTAAATAATTAAAGGGAATAGATTTTAGTGAAACAGAACGTTTTTGCAAAACCACATCATGGTTCGACAAACATTTAAAATGTTTTAGAAAATTTCAGTAATAACGTAAAATCAACAACATTATTTAAGTAAATGTAAGGTAATATATAGAACTACACATTCTAAGGAAAGAACTCTTACCAAAGTTAATTTGTCTTGTCATCATACTCACAAACATCAAGTCTTTTTTATGTATTATTATTTCGGGCGGTGACCAGCTCCTCTTCCGTAACTTGTGATCCTGTGGCGCTTTCTACTAGCACATACCCAGATCAAGTGGTGAACCAAATGAAGGATCCGCAGTTGACTTTCCAAGCGAACATCGGCTTCGGGGAGATGCTGGGCTTAGTGGACCCACGGGAAACTAAGCAGGAGTGGCGCTTTCTCTACGCAACTTTAGTCAACATACATTTAAACCGTACAGTTAATTATTGCATGTAATTTTTTGTCTTTAAAATTTTTGCATTATTTTCTTTGAAAGAAAATATTACGTTATAGTATGTATATAAGTATTGTATGAAATGATCATAAAAATTCGCTGACAATGCTGTTCCCAGGTTTTAGACCTGTAGGGATGATCCCTACCAGACTTTAGGTCTGCACTTAAATTCCCTCGAAATCCCTCCATTCACCCCACATGTTCTATGACGTGTTTACTGTGAAATTGTTCTACTATATGACCAAAAATACACCGAAAAGCCTTCTCTTGCTTTTAAGCTCTTGTTCTTACTCTCTCATAATCTTATGCTCTGACTGCTCTGCTGGTGTCTCTCTCCGCTACTATAAAATAATTACTTTAAAATGAAATTGGTTTCGACTGTTTTTTTGAAACTTAATTAAATAAGTTATATTTAAAATATTTAAAAGAAAGGCATGACTTTAACATTATACACACACACACACACACACACATATATATATATATATATATATATATATATATATATATTGCTCAATGATATGTTATCAATATTTTGTGATATATTTTCAAAGTTATTGTAATGTATTTCATAAATTATATTCTCTTGGGCATAAAAAGTAAAAATCAATATTTTATATTTTTTATTGAGAACTATTCATCTCACATTAAATTTCTTGATATTTGTGAGACTATGCTAATCAATAAAAGTTTTAAGGAGAGGAAATTTACAAATTTTGAGTGTGGACAAGCATTTTATATATATTTATTACACAACAATACATGTAATGGGCAAATTGAAACAATGCTCAAAAGAAAAAAAATTTGATTTTAAACAAAATTTATATCGTGTACTGATACAAATAATTATTTCTCATCCACAATATCAGTGCAATTGTTTGAATACTAATTTTAGTAAGATGTAATTATATTCTGCAAATATTCACTAACAAATATTATCTAAAAGACTGAAATTCTGAACATATACATCCAGTATGTGATTGATTGCCAAACATTTGTATAATAAATTATGTGGAGGGTGGTATCGGTTTGTTGCAAGAACCAAGCTCATTTTAAAAGGAAGAATAGTTTATTAAAATTATAGTAAAAATTGAAAGAAAAGACGGACCCTCATATCTGTGTGCTTACACCTCGCGCTTCTCCATCTTAATCTGTGTTATAGTTGGCGCTGTTGTAGCTCACCCGGACTATTCTCACATTCGGCCATCCCACGATATCACCTGAACTCAGGTTGTAACGATCGATTATGTCTATCCGACTCTTGTGCCATAGTGTAATTAAACGTTAATTACTCTAAAACTCAATAACTGATCCAAAGACACGCAAATCTGCTCCAACTCAACTGCTTATTTATCAATTACTACAATATAATATTTATTGGATTATAGCTCTCTTTGGACTCAAGGTTAGCCAATTTGAATATCATTGAAATAACACTCTCTTACCAAACCCTTCCAGTTGGGGTTGCTTTTCTCCGACAAATCCTCTGCGACAGCTATCGCCAGAAAATTCTATTGATATTATCGGCCTCTTGTCAGGATTATTCTCAGAGTTAACCTCACTCTCTCACTTTCCTCTAAATTTATCTTTACTTGTGTATCATATCGGAATCACTTCACTTTATTTCCACCTCATCTAATTAACATAATCACGTTTCGTTTTGTTGGGAAGAAATTGTTATTCCATGCAATCAATCTCAATTAAAGTCCCCAAGGTTTCTGAAGAGAAAATCGCGAATAGCCCAACAACACAAGGTGAGCCAGTAAATGTATTATCAAAACAAAAAAAATGTATGTATATGAATAAACATCAAGAAATCAATAAAAAGTCGAAGTGTGACATTTGGCTATTCGCGGTTTCTCTTCACTAACCTTGGGGATTTTCAATTGAGATTGATTGCTTTCGCTAAACAACCTTTGCCCAACCAAAAATGAAACGTGATGAAGAACGTAATATGCAAAGCAGTTAGGAATGAAGTGAAGCGGTTAAATTAAGAAGTATATAAACTCCATCTGAAGGAGTAGAGTAGCTGAAGGAGGATCAGACAGGCGTTGTAGTGAGAGGAGGTGGAATCTAAGTGCTATAGTATAGAAAGGTGGATTTACAGATTAGTATTGAGGTCCGAGTGTAAATCGCTCGGATTGAGAATTGTTCTAGTATTTTCAGCAGTTGTTCCAGATTCGGCGTTGTAGTTGATAAGAGATATTGGTAAGAAGCTGTTAGATTATTATTGGTGGGTTGAATTAAAGTGTTAGTAAACTTAACCTGGAGAGCACTATTATTAATGTCATAGTAGATATCTATTAATAAATGTTGAAAGCTGTTTTGGTGGTTCTGTAATTATTGGTGTCGTATTGTTTAATATTAGATAGTAGTGATGGCACAAGATAACGCCCGGGTCGACCGGGTGTTACAGAAGTAAGAACATGCTCACTTAAATGACGATTAATAAATGGTTGAGTATTAACTATTATGAAAATTCAAAATTTTTAAAATACTTCATAATCTTGAATTAAATGCTTTACATCATATGTATAAAAAAAAGGAATATTTCGATTAAAACTCCGAGATTTTTCGAAACAAAATAGAGGGAATAGTTGAAAGTAGCAACAAACATGTTCGATTTAATGTCGGAAACATTATAGAAGGGGGAAAGGAGGAAGTAGGTATTTTTTTCTGTTTATGCAGAAATTTTTTTGGAATCACTGTTAAGTGATTTAATGTGTTCAAACTTATAATTTGTTTAAATCCGGTTAAAATTTAAAAAGTCTATCAAGGAGTTCTTTTTTTATTACCATTAGTATTCAGATTTAACGCATTTAATACACAAACTAAACCATGTATAAGAAAAGAATCAGATATTAATTTCTTGCGATCTTCAATGTTGAAATCAGTTGGAAATGAAGAAAAACTGAATTTTTAAATTGTATTACAATCAAATGCATAATTACATATATAAAATTTAAAAACTTAATTGTTTTAACATTTGACGCAACAGGAATTCATTATGACCATCATTAAGAAGTTCGTGAAGAACATTCACTGAATAAAACTTAATTTCTTACAGAAATTGATAGGTAAGTAGAGAAGGGTACTCTGTTGGCAGAGATATTCATTCGTGCGCATTTACAACAAAAATCAGGCATGCAATAAGCGCCTCTTATTTCAACAAACACTAGAACAATCACAATGGCTCAACATCAGATATCAATTTTCATAGCTTGTAAAAAAAAATAAAAACCGTCTGCAGTTAGAATATGCTCACGAATTCTCGATCATAAGTACCGTTTGTACTTAGTGAAGAAGGCGGGCGTACATGTTTTGGGCAGTAACAAATCCGTTTGTTCTAGTTTCTGTTCCCTTTTTAAATTTTAATTCAACTTTAAATTCTGGCTCGTTTGCCAAGCCCCATGTGAAGGTTGCCTTCGATACGTTCCAAAGAAGAACAAAGTTCATTTTAAGGGGAAAAAAAGTTCATTAAATGATAAAAAAAAAAAAAAAATGAAAGAAAAAGAGGAGTATGCATTTCTGCGTGCTTACACCTTGCGCTCTTCCATTCTAATCTGCGTTGTAGATGGAGTTGCTGCAGCACAACAGGACAATTCCCATAATCAGATAGAAACAAAGTAAGTATTCAGAGACATTCATTCAGAATGTTCAAAGAAATAATTTACAATACTCTGAAGGAAAACTCGTTTCGTATACGTTTTCGGTCTCCCATAGGGATGCATGGCTGCGAACAGACTCTAGTGCAGGGGTGGCGAACCTTTATGTATCAACCTGCCATTTTTTCTAAAAAAATGTTTAATGAGGTCATAGACGTGCCATCAAATAATTTTGACTTCTTGGTTATTGGGTAAATAATAATACTAAATGCTATCAACTAAAAACTCTTAATTTACTAAAAAAACATTTTGCAATGTCTCGATTATGCACTTAAATTCAAATTAAAGTAATATTAATGTCACTTCTGTTGTTGCAGATTAAATGACAAATAACTTATATTAGGGTTGTACGAAGTTACTTTTAGCAGAATGCATGCTGGAGTCATCTGTCAAATGGTTTCTAAGCCAGTCTGTAATGTTATTCATCTCTGAAAATAATGACTCGCAGGCATAGGTAGATGAAAATATGGTTAAAATAGCACGAGCCAGCTTCTTCAAACAGTTCAATGTGTCTGGTAACGAATTCTCCGTAGCGTAGGATCACTCACGTTCGTTCGTAATATGCTTCAATGTGAACTTCGTGATCGGTGGCGTACCCAAAATATTGTGTCAGATGCCATTGGTTTCCCATCCTTGCACTAGGCTATCGTGACGTGCCCAATATATTGTGTCGCGTGCCATTGGTTCGCCATCCCTGCTCTAGTGTTTCCGGCTTGCGACAGATCACTATTAACATACTCCGACCGTATCTGCTTCTTGGTGAAATCTTTCTGTTAGGTTGATAAAAGTATTTTTTCCCCCTGGGTTCTTAGCTCTTTCGAACAATCCCCGGTATGGCTGAAAAAAAATTTTGTTTGTGAGAAATAAAGATATAAAATCAGAGAAATTGATTTCGATTCGTGAAAAATTAAGACAGGCACAATAAGTTATAGTTTAGAGTTGGCTTGGAAATTAATATGTATATTGCAGGTTTATTTTAAATTGACATTTGACGATCACATGTTTATTGAGTGCATACTTAAATAGGGCTATACTTATTTTAAATTTAATTCTTGAAGGAAAAAGAAACCTACATATTACATTGTGATTAAAGATTTTGTAGAAGAGTAAAAAACATTAGGAGAAGGAAGTTTAATGATGGGGGAAAGGAAATGATAAGGTAATTTAATAAAGTATATCAAAGTCCTTTTTTTCAGTTTTAGTATATAATTTTTTTATCCTTAGTTTCTGCATTAAACATTAGTACTGGTAAGGGCAGTTTGCGCAGATAACTAGGATGTTTCTTTTTAAGTTGTATCCTTTTTTTATGATATAAATATTATTTTTTCAGTATTTATAATATCAGTAAGGCGAAATTCTTTTAGAGGAATTAACGCAAGAAGCGATAAGAAAGAATAGGATCTTGTGATGGTAGAGAGGGGGATATCAAGTGGGAATGGCACGGGGAAAGGAAAGGTGAGGGGGGTGTCAGGACTAGCTGTTGGTAATTGAGGAGTAGGGGCGTGGCTAGCGAACTTGGGATAGAGGGCGTTTTCTTTCTCTTTCTTTTCAAAAGGTTTGAGTTGGAATTATAAGGGTTAAGTGAGAATTAAGTGAAAGTAATTTTTACAAGATTGATATGGGAAGGGGTGGGTGCCGATGTTATAAGCGAATAGTGTTTGTGCTCTGAGAAAGGGTTTTTCATGATTTTATAGTCCGTTGAAGAATTTCCTTCATAGGTAGTCAATATGATTTTTAATGAGAGGGATTTTTGAATCATTATGAAGGACTGTATTAGTAAAGTACCAGGGGGCATTTGTGATTATTCTGAGTATTTTGTTTTGGATCACTTGGATTTTTTATGTGGGTTTCGGCCGAATGTTCCCAGACTGAAGATGCATATAGTATTATGGATCTAGTTATTAGTTTGTTTAAGATCATTTTGTTAGGGAAGGATAGAACTGAGTGCCTATCTATCAAGGAAATACAGTTATTTATTTTTGCTCAGTATTTTTCTTTGATATTTTGAATGTGGGTTTTTGAATGTAAGTTTGGAGTCCAGTGTGACCCCGAGATATTTTACCTCAGAATCCCAGTTGATGTTGGAATTAAAAAGTTTGAGATTTTGTGTGGATGGGAGGGTAGGACCTTTTCTAAAGATGAATGCTTTTTTTTAAATGTATTTGCTGACATGCGCCGTAGGGTGAATTATTTCCCCCTTTTTTCAGGCGAGGTTTTGGAGTTTTTTAATGGTTGGTGGTATTTCCTTGCGTGATGATGGCAGTAGCATCAGAGAATAGACAAAGACTCTGAGGAAAGTCGTGGGTGTAGAGGAAGTATAAAATAGAGATTTTACTGAACTCTGAGGATGCAGTCTTGTATATAACTTAGGTTCAAGAATTCTTGATTAATTTTGAATTTAGAGGTTCTGTTCTGAATAATATTATTTATTATAATAATTAGGAAAGGGAGAAAATTAAGTTGAATGAGTTTGTAGATTAATCCATCGTGCCAGAGGCGGTCGATTTTTGTATGTCTAAAAAGATGCCCCTGGAGATTTATTTTTAAATCCTTCAGTCATTGTATTCGCCAAACGGGGGAGTTGTTGGACAGTACTGTGTCTCGATTCGAAATTAAATTGAGAGTCTGGAAGGATATTGTTAGTAACGGAGTGGTCAAGTAGTCTTTTTTGAAGAATTCTTTCAAAAAATTTTGAGATGGTATTTAGTAGGCTGATAGATATGTAATTAGAGGGAATGGATTTGTTTTGTCCCGGTTCGTGGGAAAAAGGATTATATTGGTATATTTCCACTTTTAAGGAGAGTGTGAAAGGGGTAGACATATGTTAAAAATTTTTGTGAGGTTTGTTAGTATGTTAGGAGGAAAGTATTTGAAGGCCGTGTTGTGAATACCGACGAAGGGTATTCACAACACGGCCTTCGTTATTTCCAGGGTGTGGGCGAAAAGATCAGCCTTTTCTTTGTCTGAGTAAATTAAACCATTAAATCCTACTAGAGGCGGGATATCAAAGCATTTTTGTTAATGTTGTCCAGGTGTAGTTCTTTTAAGAAATTTTCCCATTTTTTTTTATTTTGTGGGTTTTAATTTCTTCATAACTCTTATATCTTAATCGGTTGAGCTCAGTTTTGTATGGGGGATTGTGGGTTTTCTGTCATTGTTTTCTTATTCTGTTTTTATCCTTAATTAGGTTGCGGATATGTGGGGGAGCCCGAGGTGTGATGTGAAGACATTTTTTGGGGTATTGGCAGAGTTAATTGTAATTTTGATGTTGTTCGTGAGTGCATTAATGGCTTCTTCTGGATCGTTGGTATTGTTAATTATAAGGTTTCCGAGGAGGTTATTTTAGAGAATCTCTTGATATTTGAGCCAATTAGTTGTTGGGAGAGCTATTTAGATCAGGTTTTATGATTGCCACTGAGGGCGTTAACGGATTCCTTGCTTAATAGTGAGATGTTTTTAATTATGGAGAAATCTATGATAGAGTTAGAATTAGAATTGTAGGAATAATGGGTAAGTGAGTCTGGTGCTGCTATATTACAGTTATTATTGATGCAGAAATTGTTAATTACCATACCTGATCTATTTGTACGACCCATGTTCTAGGTCAGGTGTTTTGCGTTGAAATCTCCTATTAGGAAACCGCAATTGTTATCATTGAGTATATTTTCACAGTCATTGATTATGTTACGGGTGAGTGATATAATGAAGATATTGTAACAAATTGATTATCTTTGGCTTTCACTTGTATTGCAGTGTTTTCAAATGTGGAGATAGATTTTATATTCAAATGATCATTAATGCTATTTTTGATGATTATTGCAGGGCCTCCACTCAGATGGAGTTTTCATATCGATTTTATGAATAGTGTTGTTCGGGATTGTTATTTTGTCGGAGGGGTTGAAATGGATCTCCTGAACTCTAAAAATATCATTATTGTGCTCTAGTATAAAATCTTTGAATTCATTTCTTTCATATTTAACTCCCTTAACGTTCCAACTGGCTAATAATATTGATGAGTTAATTCGATTTGGACAATTAAATGCTCCAGATTAGAAAAATGAGGGAGATTTGTTGGGAGGCTTTTCTATTTCATCAAAAATGTTTAAAATTAAAATTTCTAAAAATATATACGTCTCCAGAGAAAATGTTTCGTAATCGACAAAGACAACTTTCTGGATTATTTTCCACGAGCGACTGGAATTCTACTTTTTTATATGGAGACATTTCTTAAATAAATTTCGATCACATAAATAAAATTTCGCCTTTTTCATTTAGCTTTGCTCCACAAAAATATTCTTTCAGCTGTAATTAAATGATCCTTAACATCTGTAATAAAATGCTGTTACGAGTATTATAGCACTTTGGATTCCAGGAAAACCACCAGCATTGCTTATATTAATAATTTCTTAGTAATTCAGCATTTATTAATGAATTTGTGGGTAAGTTTCTTTTTCCACTTAATCCTTTTAGACATGATTTTAGTTTGCGAAGGCGGGTTCCAACTCTGAATGTGCCCCGTCCACTCATATTTGGTGGCACTACTTTTGCGCATGTCTTCTACGGCTAAATAACATTGTGAATCGCCATCACCGTAAAAAAGACTTCAGCTGTCTCAAATAGCAAGAGCCATTTTAGTCAATATAATACGCACCACTAATATGATATGTACGATACGATATGCACAAAAATATCCATGTGAGATGGTGATCCAGAACGATTTTGCATACTTGATCTGGAGATACATTGACTCAACATACATTTCATATTTCTATATTTACAACTTTGCCCGTATCGATGGATACAGTTGCTTCTCACCCATGAAATGACTTTTTGAGTTCAACGTTGCCAAGTGCCATCTTAAGATGCACCGCAGCTTGTTAAATTCTTCTCCTGATGCTTCAGCTCTTTTATTTCCAGAAGCCACAGTATTCATGGAATCTTGTGCCATTAGTTGAATAAACATTCAAGATTTTCTTTTTACAGTTCCTGAATGTTGACTTTGATAAGCATGGTTTACCTAATGAAGCACTCATCTTTTTCGAATTTCTGTGACTTTTTCCTATAAATCGCTTACCAGCACAAACTGAATATTACTATCATTTATTTTTTTTTCTTTCCTTTTTAGTGTAAGAAAAGCCATGAACAATGCTGCAGTTTGTGCAGTTCAGCGCCTTTTTGGAAAGAAAATCAAGGCTGGACTCTTGCTTGAGTTCTAAATATGGAGATAAACCCAATGGGCAATTGCGGATTTCAGTGATACTTGAAAGTATTTCTACGCTGTAAATTCTATTACCAAGTGTACTTTTTCCTTGTCCCAAAGTTTTGCATCACTGTTTAATCCATAGTTCCAATTTTAAGTTCATTGCTCGTTCGACTTTTTCTGTTGTCTTACAAGCAAAATGATGATTTCTGTAAAATTTTCTGTTCTTAGATTGACTTTTATTTTCGAACTACCCACGATTTAAATTAAAAGTATTAATCTAAAAAAGCTATTATACAATTTAAGCAGTGATTTGAAACAGAAATAAAATGACGATTTAATGCAAAAATGAAAGTATTGATACTATGTAGTTTAGCAAAGTAGTAAAAATTTACTTAGCATTTTCATTTATATTTTAGAAATGTTACTAGAAAGATGATGCCAGATTTCTCAAATTAAATCTTAATAAGATGGGTTTTTTTTTTTTAAATTATAAGCAATAAAAAATAAAAGAAAAAAATATGAATATTTATGAGAAAACTTCCAATTTCGAAACAGGTAATTCATTTTAATTGTTTCGGTATCGTCTGGTATTTAAATGCTCATACATCATTTTTTTTTATTATAGCTAGAAATAGAAGGCGACTTTAAAAGAGAAAATTTCAAAAATTTAAATGGATTAAAAATATTTGATATTTTCCCCCAAATTCGAGTTTTTAAAGAAGTAAAAAAGGTTGCAACGTATCTGAAATACAATAAAAAAAAACTAAGGATCTAAAAAAATGAATATTATTTTTGAAGTTGCGCAAAGTATGCAAGAAGTAGTTTCAAGACAAAAAAAGAAATTAAAAAAATAAAAAAATAATTTCTTGAAAAAAAAATAGTGAAATGAAATTAAAAAAA
>BMAW01039126.1:0-17102 GCA_019974015.1 Nephila pilipes
CTGTGTATGTCAATAAAATACTTTTTTTATCGTTTCTAATTTAGTAAAGAGAATTGCATAAGTTTGAGGATAAACCAAAATAAAAGTTGGCATTGTCTTTTAATACAAATGTAAATATCAGAACAAAAGAATTCTATTTAAGAGGCTGAACTAAAAGTAAATTTAATAAAATAAAGATAGTATATAATGAGAATGTCACTTTAAAAGGTCGTTAACCTTTATGTTCCTTCTGTAACCTAAGGATTAAAATTTTCCAGAATTAAATTTTGTTCACAGCAGAAAAGTGTGGTGAAATTTCTATTCAGGGTAGGCTTCTCAACAAAAAATAAAATAAGCTTTGAGAGATGCATGTTTTTGGAGATAGTTTATTTTTCCTAAAAATGATGAGGAAAATGCCTTCAATGGAAAATGAGTCCTCACAAAGCCCTTAGACGATTTCTATTTTTTGAGCATTACATTTAAACGAGTTGAGATTCATAATTTATATTCTTTATGTAAATCATTATATTGAAAATTAGCTTTCAGAATTGTGTTAGAAGTACAAGTCAAGAAAATTTTGAGTTTTACAATGTTCGCATTAAATATATGAAGTAAAATTTATATAAAATTAAATAAAGGTAATTTATCCTTGAATGTGAAAAACGAGAATTGAATTCATACTCACGAGCTAAACCAATCAAGGGCTAACCCTGTTTAACTAAGCACGGGAGACATGATTCTCAGGTACACTAATGATCTGTTTTTTTATATATATAAATTGTATTGTGTTTAATAAACACGGATGATGCATTCCCTGGATATCGCAAACATTCTCTTTTAATTTCGACTCTCCTTCTCGCGTGAACCGAATTCTACGTTTTCTTCATTTTTAATAGTTTTCTTCTACTTACATTGTATGTCTAGGTCAAAACTTTAAAAGCTTTTTTCTTTCTCATTTTAAAGCGCTCAACTGATCTGAAATTTTCTATACACGATTGTTTTGAGAATTATTTGAAGAGTTAAATTTTACCCCGAGTCTTTCGCTAAGTTTGCCAAATGGTAGCCAAATCAAAGTGTGAAGTTTGGGGAAAAAACATGTTCAAAAAAACTCGTTTCTTACCGGTGTTATTTTTCTGTCCAGATCATGTCTATTTTTTTTTGTCGCAGCGTAACCAAATTTGGCTCTCGCGTCAGAAGCTTCTACTTTCTGTTACTCATTCATTCCCTTGCAAAATGACAGGCCTTATTCAAGTTCAGCTGTGGGCTTCACTCCTGTTTCGCCAAAAACTATCGGAATATTCGGTGGCTATTAAAATAAATTAAATCACAAAGTCTATCTCTTGTGTGATGTACCAAGTAAGGGAGAGAATGTATCTGTTGAAGTGTTGTCCACGTCACGCGTTAAAGGTTCAAAATGTGAGGTCAAACAATTGTAGTGTTAGTGTAGCTCTGGAATGCATTAATTGACATCAACCATCCAATGGAATAAAAACTGATTTAATATTATTTTAAATGATGTATATGTTTAAAATGATAATAAGGAATCTTATTTAATGGGCGTAATAATTCATAAACATTTCAGGTTAAATGTCCTTCTCGTTATTTAATTGGGTTTTGAAATTTTGAGGTTTACACTCGACAGTTCGTCGTATTACTTTATTGAAGTGACTCTCAACATTTAAACATCCCCGAAAAGGAAACTTTTATCCCGTGCGTCTTCATTATTTTCTTATTAAGTATAATAATAGGCATATTTTAAATAAAAACTATATTAAAAAAAGATGACGAAAGCTGCAATTATCCGAAAAATAATAAGCATTAACTATAGGATATACGTACATTTATTTTCCTAACACATATTTTTGAATCACTTTTACATAATTTTAATTAAGAAACTATGAACAATCTTTTATTATCATACTTGGGCACCTCTCAGATTGGAAACCACTGTTCTATTGTGAAGCAGGTAATACCTGCTTTCGTGTCATTTTAGTATGGTTTAAGGCAACTCAGACATTCAAATGTTTCACATTTTGCTTTTTTAAAATTTATTCTTTGATTTTGCTGCTAAACATAGAGATATTTCGGTGATTCCGTATATGGAATAGTCAGAAGAATTTCATATTTTAAACGCTAAAAATATTAACTTTAAAATTGTATACAAATGTGACACGATCCAGAAAATAAATCTGTATTTGCGTTTTTTTCAAAATGTTGTTTTTTTTAGGATTCTGGCACAATTCCTCGAAACTCTTCAGCTCTATTCCTTGTGCTAATATTTCTCTCACTAAAAAACGAAATTAATTTCTATAAAATGAATGTAATCGGGTTATAATATAAACCTACAAATTATTAGGTTTGCACAACATTTGTGTAAAAGTTAACGAAATTCGAAAAATAGAATTAAAAATTTAAAAAATATATATATTTAATTCAAATTTTGAACTTCTAACAATGTTCAGTGTGTATATAATGTTATATTTATGAGTATTTTGTATTAGTAGTGGAATTTATGCAAGATGCACTTAAAAGTAAGTACAATACTTACAAATGCAAATATAGCTACTGTTTATTAATATCTCAAAGCAATTATTTACATACATAAATGTGGTTTTCTTTGCATGAACAGATAATTAAGTAAATAGATATCTTAATGTTGACTTATTACTTATGTTGCTTTGAATCTGGAAACGTGGGAATTATTTAAACATGGTATGAAAAAAAGCTCTTTTTTTTATTTGTCTCACTTAGTGTTTAGACAAATTCATTACCAAAAAACCAATAAATTGTCTTAATCCATTTAAATTGTGTATTTCTAAAACTGAAGAAAGATAAATCAGAAATAGTTTTCAAATAAAAAAATCCACAAGTTTTAATATAAATATATACATTTAAGTAGCTACAAAAACATACCCCTTTATCCTGCAACATCTTCTCAAATTCGAAAACTGAAATTATTCACCTGCCTATAATCGTGTAAAGTTGAATTTTTATTTTGCAAATATGTAAAGTATATGAAATTTGGAATAAGTCTATCAAAAAGTTATTCGAATGAAAGCAAGTTGTTTGATAAACTATGATGTTTACCGTATGATATTGAAAAGCGAATGTGATATTGTTGCTATATCGTTTTTCTGATTGAAAATTTCCTCCGAAAACTAATCGAACATAACTATGCCAAAACTCGATTTTGGCCTAATTTTTATACATTATTCTATGAGATCTTTAAATGTAATGGTCACACATCTGTGCTGTCGCGTTTCTGTCTCTTATATTTCCCGATAACAGCAGCTTCATTTAGTCCAGCATTAGTGCTAATCAGGATGACAACCCTAAATGGTTACATAGAGCGTATTGATACAGGTAGATTCTGGTCCTGTCGCACGTATGTAAAGTCATCGACCTCTCTTGGGTTTTGGGGATGTAAGATTTTATCCTTTTTCTTTAAATGATGTATGTCATTCCATCTAATATTAGCGTTCAGAAAATAACATAGAAGTTATCTAAACATACTTATCACAACTAATGAAACAAAGGAAAATTAGTACGTGATTCAATAGTGTTTGTTTCTATGAAAGGGAAATTTTGCAAACAACTTGTTACCTTTAAATCACATATGAGTAAAAAGAAAAGTTCATACTCAGAAAACAACAGAGAAACAATCTAAACATACTTATCGTGTAAGTTAAGCAAAGGAATATAATTAAACAATGTAATAATGTCTGTTTCCTTGATAAATTAATTGTAAAATTTAGAAAACCATTTAGCATAAAAATCAGACATGAAGAGGAAAATACTAATACCCAAAAAATAACAAAGAAGTTACATAAAATATTTATAGTAGTTAATTAAACATAAGATAATAAGTAAACTACATATAACGAGAAGATTTACATATAACGATAAAATTTGAAAAATAATTTTTAATGCTCAAAAATTACACACGAACATTAATATTTGAGCTACATTGATTTTTTCTAAAAGTACCACGTAAAAGTTTCTGTTACATATAATGCAGAGATTTTATTACATTTAAAAAATGTTTAAGTCTGAAAATGATAACAAAAAAGCTTTAAATGAAATTGCATCAATGCGATGAATGAATGAAAAATTAGTGGAGTTTCTGTTATTATTATAAAATCTCGAATTATATCAACTTTTTGAGTTCTGTATTGAAAATTTAATCATTTAATTTTTAACTTTATCACTTTAAATTGGCCTTCATTAAGCGAATATATTTAATAAAATTATTATATTATTAGATTTGCTGGAAATTATAAATTTTGATATGCTGGTATATTTAAATCATTAATAAGATATTGAAATAAAATATTAAAATTTTACACATGTGTGGACATGTTAGTAATCAACAATACTTCATCAATTCTTTCTTGGTTAATTAAATTAAGAAAAACATGAGAGAAAAAAAATTAAAAATAATGCACTTCATGTATTGTATCCCGTTATACTAGGATTTAATTAATTTTAATGATTTAAGGAGATAATTCTAATTGTGCTAATTGCCTTTGACATTTTAATTGCTTTAATTATTATGCCAAAATACGTCCATTTATTAAGGTTAATCTTCATATAAATAGACAACATTAATTCATTACTCATTTTTAAGCGCTGAATATTTTACTATTATTTACAACAAAAGACTCAGGTCATTTGATGTTGTTGAGGTTTTCAATAACTGTAAAGAAATTTTCTAACTCTCATAATCAAATAATTCAAAATAAACGCTTAGATAATTACAATAATTTGAAAAAAAAGATACGCATCTTACTTTGAATAATATTTAGATAATTTAAAATAAAGTTACGCCTATATTTTCTAAACTTTTGATTAATAGCATTAAAATTGCATATAAATGTATATTTTACCTATGCCAAACATTTACAAAAAAAATATTCAATTTTTTTCCCTTATCTCTAGTTTACCAAATATTTTCACAAAATTTACCCAAACTATTTTAAAAGGGAATCCCTTTGATTTACTTACAAATTATTGTAAAATGAATTTATCTAGGGTGCTAAATATTCTCAAAATTAATAATTTTATTGGTAAATAAAATGTAGTATAATATATGATAACCCAAAGCATTTTCTTGTTTGTGATTCAATTTGGTAAACTACTTTCCATGAAAAGAATGTTATCCATAAGTTTTCAACGTACATCTTCAAATCTGGGGTAACTTTTATTTGTTATTCCCTTCACTATTTCTCTTAATTTCATGCTAAATAATTCTTGACTGTCGAATCTAAGGATCATTGAAATTTTTATAAGGATGTTTTTCGAAAGCTTCGTTTATGTCAAACTTTAGTGAATATATTGCTTTCAATTTATAATTCTTTCTTTTAAATATCTAATTTGTGTGGGTGTTTTGTTTATCTTTAAGAAATCAATTAATCCTTCATTGTATTGGATACTAAACATATTACTTTACCTTGGAACAATAAGGTTTTAATTGAATTTAATATCCCAGTAAATATTTGTATATTTGAAAAGTTTTTGATTAATAACTTTGTGAAGTATTAGCTCTGACTTTGATTGAGAAAAATTCTTTACTATTCCTCTCAAATAAACTGAAACAGAAAGATTAAAATAATATTTTTTCTAATAAAGATTTAAAGAAACAGAAAGCAATTTTATGTAACACTATTGTCAAACATGAATAGAAAACAAATAAAAAAACACAAATTCTTCCTGTAAATGTATTGCAATGTTTTTGAATTTTACTTAAAACCTCGAAAATAAGTTTTTAGGTGAAAATTTCTACATATTTTGTAAATTAATTTGGACAAAGCGAATTTTTTACAGAATTGTAAGTTGGCTGCCAGATGGCTTCAGCAGGTTCCTCAAAGCAGCCTTATTTGCCTCAATGTCATCTAGATGTTTGCTTTCGATTTCTTAGAACTGGTTTATACTAGAAGTTAGGATTATTGCACCATTTTTAAGTTTTTTTTATATTTATTTTTTAAAATACATTTGCATTCACTCAGTTTAGAGTATTAAAAAAAGGATATAAAGCCTAGGGAGAAAAAATCTTTGCACTTAATATTCGCACATCTATGATTGTAAGAAATATTGCTTTAGCGGATGGTATTGGAAAATGGAGAGTTTCTCGAATTCTGAGGAGATATAATGAAACTAGAGGTAATTGTCATGTCTTCAGGATTTTTTATTATTAATTCATGCCATCAATACTTGTGCGCATTAACTGTAACCTAATGTAAATATTAAGTAAAACTTTTGTTTCTGTATTTTTGCAATTTTTAGTTTGGATTCTATGAAATAAACATGCTTCGATTTTTAAAATGGCTGGATATTTTATCGTTTTCAGAATCCAGAATTATATTTAATGTTATGATTTTTTGAGAGCTATTTTGCCTTATTCAATTGCAGTTCAAGGTACGCTGCTAACGTAATAGAATTATTCCTTTGCAAAAGGATAACGTAATTGTAATTTTCTCCCGAAAGAGAGGGTCAATTTGAAAGGAAAAGGAAAATAATTCGGAAATCTGAACGATTCCAACTCCGAAATAGTAATATTAATCCAAAAGAAACTAGCGAAGGTTTATTGTCTATTTTGGTACTGATATTAATACTTCAAATGGGTGACGTAAATAATGATAGTTAGAAGGCGAGAAAATGAATAAAAAAACAACTTAAAAATGATTATTGTTGTCCATTAAAATACAAATCATGGACCACAAATTATTGGAAAAAAGGTCATTTTCAGCAATTATTTTTTATGGTTATATATCTAACATCGTTAGACGAAGGCAAGGTGAAGCAATGAATAACGATGAATGGGGAAGGATAAAATTTCCATATCCAAGAAGGATACTACATATACTTATATGCAACGGACCATTCTATCAGATGTTTTTTTTTATACAAGGACTAACCTCAAATGTGGTGGTTCATAATGTGTGCAATTAGCTTATAGTTCTACTATAGCAACTAATCTATTGTTTCTTTATCGAATGCTCCAACGCTCGAATGTATCCACGAAAAAAGGAAATATTTATGCGTAGACAAAACAACGCACTTTTGCTGTAGTTAACAATCGTAAACTTAATTTAGTTTTTAAAAAGTTAGTTATTCAACATTTACAGTTTATAATCGTACAAATGTTAACAAATCTATGATATAGATATATCTCTAATACCTCCAACGCGCGAAGGTACCTATTAAAAAGAGACGAATCTGGCCTAGACGAAGAAATGCAATTTTGCTTTAGAGAGGAAATGTAAAGGTTAACTTATGACAGTTTCTAGAAAATTAGATATTACCATTTAAATAATTTCGGGAAAAGATCGTGGGCTTGACAAAGAAGTACAACTGAAAGAATCCACTAAATTCTTTCGAAATGCTGTCATAAATAGATTGGACTAAATATTTCTGACACAATTTAGAAATTAACGTAAAATCATTTTACGGATTTATGGCAATGACTGGATCCACATTGTTTCTCACTTTGAATAATTTAGGTTGTACAGGTAAAAAAAAGTTTCGAATTTCACTCATTAATAGACATGATGTCGAATTCTGTATATTTATGCTCTACATTAACAATTTATATATTGATTATTCTTATATCTGAAACAAGAATAAGCTGATTTAAGAATTACTTAACTGATTATTTCTTGTGTCTCTAGGACTCATAACGATAATAATAAAAAATGGTCGTTGCACTGTTTAATCCAAAAGAGTTCATTTTGTTTATTATATTTTCTTACTTTTGGAATGAAAGTCAGAATTTGCAAAGTATATATCCAATTACTTTTTAAACTGATAATTAACGTAACTTTCGAGAAGGATACAGTTTACTGACAAATTTGGATTTATAAATGTTTACGAACTCAATGTTTTCCTGAGAGTGATTTTAAAAAAAAGAAACATTGTCTGTAAATAGGATATAAACTAGTAAAGTAGTAAGCAAATTATGTCTTATTACTTAGATAAAAATGATATTTTCATTCAAAATCTCAGCTTTTTAATAAAATGATATAATAATAAAACGTATATTTAAAAAAAAGTCTATATTACAAGTTCAATGACTTGGTAACAATTAAGAAGCATTTTTGACAATTAGAAAACGAACAAATCGCTACAAAATCTGAAAAGTGGGATGGAGGAAGAATGAAGTCATATTTTTTACTAAGTATCTCAAAAAAGTTTCGAAATATATATCTTGAAAATAACTATTTTTTTCAAAAATCGCCTTCAAGGTATTCTTACCTCTAATAAATATGGAATTTATGATGCCTAGTTATCCACGTAATGTTTTTTCTCTCATTGTAATAAGTAGGGATACTTCCGCAATATTCAGCTCTCATCTTTGTCTGTCAACACTTACTATTTTCCCCTTCTTTCTACTTATATCAAGATCATATATATACTCATGGACAAAAATAATTAGCGCACTTAGTAGGAGTCGTCAAAATGAAACGAAATTTTACATACGTAATGACTACTTTGATATAAGTAAATGATTAGAAAATCAAAGAAAAAGGATCATTTATTTCACAGAAAAAGGCAAAAGAACGGAGGATTTAATACCCTGTTGAACCCCCTGTAGCGCGAATGCACGATGCGATACGAACGGGCATTGAGGCATACAAGTTCTGTATGACGTCTTGAGACCTTTCGTTCCATATTTGCTGTAACGTTGCCTCTAGTTCGATCAAGCTCGTGGGATGCCCAACTCGCCGTCCCAAATGATCCCAGATATGCTCGAATGGAGACAAATCTGGGGATCGGGCAGGCCAAGGAAGGGTAGTAACAGTGCGGAGACAGTCTTGTGACACCCTTGCCGTATGAGGCCAAGCATTGTCTAGTTGCAAAATGGCTCCTGGGAGCCGTTGCATGAGTGGCAACACATGTGGTTGCAGGATGTCATGGATATACCGCTGGGCTATCATGGTGCCACGGATCAATACTAGGGTTGACCGTGTATTGTAAGCAATGACACCCCATACCATCACACCAACTGTGGGAGAGGTGTGTCGCTGTAAAGCAAAGGCAGGATTGAGGCGTTCATCACGGGGTTTCCACACACGAACACGATTGTCATCACTGCTGAGATCGAATCTGGATTCGTCGCTAAAGACGACCTGGTTCCATTCCGCTGCAGTCCATTTTCCTCGTGTGCGGCACCACTCCAAACGGAGGCATCGATGGGTGGGGGCCAAGAACAACACTCGTAATGGGCAGCGCGATCCCAAATGTCCTTCAGCCAAGCGCCTTCGTATGGTTCGAGAAGACACAGGGGCCCCTAGTGAAGGTTCCACCTGTGCCTGGATGGCGGCCGATGAAGCGGTAGGCTGTACGCGTGTATTTCTTTCGATGTGGCGGTCTTCTCGACGACTGGTCTGTCGAGGGCGTCCTGAGCCTGGTCTCCGTGTAAATGACATCTCTTGGATCCACTGGTCCCAACACCTCCTCACAACACAATCAGAGCGGCCTAATTGACGAGCTACTCGCCTAGCTGACCACCCAGCTTCCATCATGTCGATGATTCTCCCCTTCTCAAACTGTGACAGCTGCTCATAGTGTCTTCGAAAATGGCGTAATGGCATGTCTACCTTCCTTTGTAAACGATTCAGCACACTCAAACAAGCTTTGGTTACCTGTTTTATACTCCATGGAGAACGACGTTAAACACCATCTACCGGCTATACGTAATGCTCAATCACGCTGCATTTCTAATCATTTGCATATCTCCCCGACATGTACCTTCATGCCAAGTTTCGTTACGATCCGGCTATATTAATTTCTTAATAATATTTAAGTTAGTTAATTTTTATTTTATAACGGGCGTGCTAATGGTTCTCGTGCTGATTATTCGTGAATTTATTTTACATGAAATTAATTATTTGTGATTTTTTTTACAAGAATTTAAAACAATTACTTTTATGCTAATGGAGAAAAATACTTCTAATATGACATAGAAAAAGTTTTTGAACCTATATTTACTACAAAAACTCAAATGTCTGTATCTTTTTAGAAGACGAAACTGAATTTGTTTGTTTAAGTTTTGAGAAATGCGTTTCAAGGTACTTAACAAATTTTACTCTTTATATTTTCATATAGAATAACGTAATGAAAAACGAATGCTTAGTTATTGCAAACGAAATTTTGAGTTAAAAATAGACCGAGTACTATGTCATACGAATTCTAAAATCATGCTTCAAACCTTTTTAGGAGATCGACTCATCTCATGAAATCCTTGACTATCTCTTTTTCCTGATGTGAGCATTCCTTGAATTTTTGCTGTGGGGATATTTAAAGAACTGAGCGTTTATATAAAGCATTTATAAAAATAATCCCCATAAATAGATGCTCTGAAAATTCCGAATGATTCAAATGATACAAGAAATCTCATCCGACATCTTGAAAAGCGTTTCTCAAAATTTGTGAAAAAGTGTCTAGCTTTGCCTATTGGAAAGGAGCGAACATTTTAAACATTTATTATAAATGTAGGCTCTTGTCAATTTCAACGTCTTGTCATAAGTAATTGTTTTTAACTGAGTTATTTTTGTATGATAAATTTATGAATCATTAGTACAGGAACTTTTTTTCCACTCAGTAGTTATATTCATTTAATTAAAATACAAGTTTAAAATTTCATTACACAAGTCTACTATATTTACATGATTTACTATCCTGAATTTTGTTTTTAAAATTTCAAACTGAATTATCTTAAACTAACAAACATAGATTAAACCTAGATAGTCTTTTTTTAAATTATGTAAGCGTTTTAAACATATTATGTCTTACAAAAACTCTTGATAGAATAAAAAAGTTCTTGGAGACTCTTTTCGTAATAAAAGTTGTTTATGAACAAAGATGAAGAGCAATTATATCTTTCGAAAAAAAATGAAGCGATAAATCTCTTATATGAAATTTATACAACATCTTACTGCGATTGAATAATCAAAAGCAAAATTTTAATTTTCAATGAAATGTTTTTTATAATATACGTTTAAAAATTTTTATGTAGGAAGCGATGAAAAAGTTTAAAAAAATATCTCTTGGCAAAGTTTATTACGTACGAAACTGAATATTCAGGGTGAATAATTTTTACGAAAGTTTAACGATAAACATGCAATGAAGAATCATATTTTAAACCTTTTTTTTCTAATTTTTCTTCTATAATTGTTTTTCTCAAGTGCAACAGATTTTATATTCTTCCTGAAATGCGAGCTTATTTAAAAGCAATATTTATAGACTGAAAATAATTATACGTTTTTATCAACAGTTTCAATCTATGAATATATAATTTTAATCATTAATCATTCTTACAATAAACAATGGTTGCTGCTGCCTGGCGAGAATGTCTTGAATTTCTTAAACAGTGGAATGCAGGCTCGAATCTTCATTCTACCAAAGAACAATTGACCTTGGAAATCTAAGCTTAAAAATCTTCGGTTTGTATAAAAAGTAACGAAAATATGTATAATTATTTTTAAAATTTTAAAACTTTTATCACATTCAAGTTTTGAAATTATAATTATATTCAGTGTATAGGAAGTTATACTTCCTATACACTCAGTTATAATCCTATAATTATCAGAATACTGAATATAATTACAATATTATGATAATTACTATATTCCTATATTCTGCAAATTTTAAATATATTAATGCAGTGCATGTTATGCAAGATATGCGTAAAAGAAAGTACATAACTTATACGAATGTAAATATAATTGTGACGTTGGGCTATTCGCGGTTTTCTCTTCACTAACCTTGGGGACTTTGAATTAAGATTGATTGCTATAAATAACAATTTCTTCCCAACCCAAATGAAACGTGATTAGTTAAATTAGAGGAATGCAGAAATAAAGTGAAGCGCTGTCGATAGGAAAATATATAAGCAAAGTGAGAGTTGCACGATAGAGGTTGAATGTCACTAGCGTTGAACCTTACAGGTGGTAGGCGAGATCAAGAATGGCTACGGGTGAGAGCGATCGTGGAAAAGCCAAGAATAAGGTCAACTTCAGCCGAGAAAGTTTTGGTAAGCTAACCTTAATTCGGTATTAGTGAGACAGGCAAATGTATCAGGGTGTTACTTTGGAGAGCCGGTGTTCATTTGTCGTTATAGAACAAATCTGAGGAGCAAACATTGTGTGTGAGATCTGTCTAACGTGTTCTTGCATAAGTTATTGACTTCTTAGGATTAGTATATTTAGTTTAACTATGACACAAGAGGTGAGTAGGAATATTATGTCGTCACACAATTACTGATGAAGATATTCTCTTGCATAATTATTTATGTTTATAAATATAATTGTCTTTACATAAACATACATATAAGGGCACATGTATCTCAATCTCAAGATATGACTTTTATTGAATTTAAGACGTCCATTGATTGATGATTAGATTACTGCTATGTCCTTCAAACAGTGGATTACTTTTGTTGCACATCTCAAACTGGGAATTTGCAAAATAGATTTTTTTTTCATTAATAAAATAATAATTATATATTTTCGTGAATGAATTGAGAGCTTTATGAACTTTTCCTCATCTAAATTGAATGGGTGAATGGAAAAAGGATAAGAATTTCTTTAAAAATGATTTGCAAGCTGTGATGATAATATTCCCAGAATATTAATGTTTTTTTTTTCACTCAACGATGGAAAGTCCACTGCATTATTGTATGAAGTGAGATAATATTTTTCTTTTTTTGCGCACAATGGATAGAATTGCATAAATATTAGTGAAATGATTATCTTATTTTAATTCGCCATATATTTTAATCTGTTATCCTTTTCCCAATTACCAATTCAATTAGAGAACCCGGCTTATGCGTGGATCAGCTAGTTCGCAAAAACGTAATTACTTTTCCGTTAGCCGTCAGTTAGCAATATACTACCCAATAAAGCAAGTTTGTATCTCTTTAATTTATGAGTCGAAAAATTTTGAGGAAAATATTTCTAAATTAAACGACCATTCCCTTTATGTAAGTAAGTTAATTTATTTTCAAAAGTGTTTGTATTAATAAGTTCTTAAATTGTTGCCAAAACGTTTTATTTGACGTTGGCATACTTTGCATCCGGCTGATGGAAAAGTGTTAAAATGTACTATAGAAATATTAATAGATTGCTATAGATAATGCCAACATTAAAAAGGAATTGGAAGAGGAATATTACTGTATATATCCCCTAACTTTGATTTTTTTTTAACGTTTGAATGCATCCTTTAAGTAAAAGAAAAAAAAAAGTAACGTGATTAGTTTAACACCCATCTGAGAATCTCAATCATTCATTAAATTCCCTTTCACTGTTTGGGATGTCTGGATGCATAACTTTATCACTTTCAGTGCTTTCTATATCATAATTTACGTCCTCTTCATAACAAAAATTATCCTCGGCATCATTTCAGAATTTTAATTTTAAATAGAATTTTTGAATATATATATATATATATATATATATATATACCATGCTTGTGGCTTATACTATGATCGGCTTGCATTTGGAAGTGGATAGTTGTTCAAAATGATTCATTCGATTTCAAAAAACACGACACAAAGCGAAAAGTTGCGCCTGAATGCAAAGGGAAATATGGATGTGTTTAAAACAAGTATTCGATATAACTTACTCTAGTTACACGTATAATGTCAATTCAATACTTAAATTACTACCTAATACGTTGTAAAGTGTCAGTGGTAATAGATTATAAAGCAAAAGAAATCCATTGTTTTTCACAGAAATTTGTGGGAAATGGTGGTGCATACACTTTATCTTTTACAAACCACCAAAGGAAGAAATCACATGCGGTATCAGATGATTAGACATAGAAATCGCATATTAGGTGACTTAAGTGGCCAGAGACGAGTCATCTGACCCACTAAGACCAATCTAACTGCGACAGAGCTCCGTGAAGGCTTCTAAAGCAGCTTTCCTTGAAATAGTTTCATGAAAAACTCACACGAGTGCCTCCTACTGCTCTCAATATAAAGCTTCCATACTTTCGCTTTGTATCAATGTATTACTTATCATTCTGTGTAGTTTAATTTTGAAAATAGGGAATTTTGAAATCGAATGATTCATTTTGAATAGCTTTGATAAAGTATTTAGCTTTAAGTATTTCTCGAGAATATTTTTACCGCTGAAATTTTACCACAATGAGATAATGAAATAGTTATTATTATTATTAATCTATCCAGGGGACCTTTGATCATCAAATAAAGCTAGAAATGTTCCTTCATGTCTCCAGTAAAAAGTTCTAGTCAACAGAATCAATAGAATGAAATCTACACATTTTAAAATATGCAACATTGTGATCACTGAATCCCATCAGATTTCTTATGAGAATTTTTCATAGATTCTGTGATTTCTGAAGCTCTTCTACATGTAGAGCTTCTGTAATTCATTATATCTTAAATTCCATATTCCCTATTGTTAATGTCGGATTTCATGTCTCGGAACCCCATGATATATGGTGTCAATCAAAGACGTAATATGTTGGATCTCCAACGGAACCACAATAACGTTTAGGAGGGCTTTGAATTTTAAATATATGTTGTGTTGTGACTTTGTATCTAGTCTAGTCTAGTCAAAGGCTAAATTAAACTTTTCACGAAGTCATATGCGTTAGGAGAAGATGTAATATAAATATATAAATTTGAAATGCAAAATGAAGAATTTGGTTGAGGATTTAAGAGCAAGTTTTGCGTAAATAACATAAAATCGTGATTTTTATAAGTTTCTATCTTTTTTTGTGGTTTTTGTATCTTTTTTGTGTTTTTAGATAAAGAGTCTTTAAACTTAATTTTGATCTGTCGATCCTTTATGCAGTCATAGATTCAAAGAGGACTTTCTCCTTTATACAACAGGTGCTCAAATTTTTAAATTTGTATGAAATTTCTTGTTTTCATTTATTTTTTAACTACAAGTAAATGTAATTTATTTGAGTGTTGATTACTTTTTGAAAAAATTATCTACTTCAAGTTAGAAATTTTTACTTTCTTAAAACTCTTATCGGAGATGAATTTTCTATGATTTTTGGAGTTTTAAAATATTAAAATGTCTTAAAAACTGTTCACATTTGTCTTTAATTACGCAAAAATTTACTAATGATAAGTCAACATTACGTTTTTAGGAAAAAAAACATATAATATACTATACAGATATACAGAAATGAGATAAAACTCCATTTTGATAAGATCTTTTAACATATCCTGTTGTCAATTTATATTTTCTCTGTCATTATTTGAAGTAACGGATACATTTATTAAATTTCTATAAAACACAACACTTCTTTTAAAATGTATATTATTTTAATTGACTGGAGCAGTACTAGATATATAATAAATAGAAGAATGACTTGAGTAATTGAAGTTCAGTACTTTTTTGCTTAATTCGATTCACTGAGTAAAAGAAACAATTGAAAATTTCCACACTGTTCTCAAGATAATTGGATTGTCTTCTAATACTCTAGCAAAAACCAAATTCTAAGAAAAAAATGTTTTCTTGCACACTAAAGACATATTTAATGAGGATAGGAATAAAAAAAACAAGGAATTATTCACGCAAATTCAAACACTATGTATAGGGATCAGTAAAGAATGATATCTAATAGTTTGAAAAAATTAGCAATTCTTACAAAATTTAGGGAAACTTTGTTACTGAATATATTATAAGTGCATTAATTTTTTCACTTTTTATCAGTATTTATAAGGTACATATTTTTTGGGTTTAATGTTCAGCTATTTCAAAATGTTTCGTAAAAATATTTTAAAAATTAAATATAAAATATGTACTTTTTTCAAGAGCATAAAACCTATACTGACATTTGTTTTTACATATTTTTGTACGTATTGCTTACAACATTGAGGGAAAAATTTATTAAAATAAGCGTTGAAAAAATTTTCTGAGCACTAAAATACTATTTTTATCATATGATAATTCCTACATTTTAAAAAATAGAACTTTTATGCATATTTTATTTTAAACGAAAAAGATCATTTGATACTTTTTTGTATTTGTTCCTATCTTTTCGAAATTAGATAGGGAATAACAATAAGTATCTTTAATAATATAATATTTTTATATAAAATTTGTTCATCTCGGTGTTTATAAATAATTTGCATTACAAGAATTTCCGTCTTAAAATACACTGCTGATTCGTTAAATTTAAACAAAAAACAGTAAATCAAATAAAACATGCATTATCCTAGTTAAAAAAATATACTGAATATATATGTGTTATAATTTTTGTTATCAATATTTAAATTTATTTGCTGAATGTCTTAGAAACGAAACTATCACAGGAAAAATATAGAAAAATAAAAGTTTTGGTTTTTTTTTTGGTATACTTTTTTTTTTCTAGATCAGAGAAACTGAAACATAAATCTTTCTTTTTCATTCCAGAAGTGGAACAATAGAAATTAAAGAACAGAAATTGAGAAAATAATTTATTACAGAAATAATCTAAATCATCTTTTATGTGATAGTTACAGTGATAATCAAGTTCGATGGTTCAATGGCCATATGTGGCTATATTTTGTGTGTGGGGGAAGATGTGTAACTGTGGTTTTAACTTAAAAATGGAAACAAGTTAAGAACTGTATGTCAAGAACAAGAGTTGAAAACAGAGAAAGATGGTTTATGTATCTCATTGGAGGGTGACCCATATTTACCAAAAAAAGTAAGCCCAACGGGAAAGAAAAATATCATTAGGGTCCCGCGACGTCACAATTCTCGTACTTATCTAATGCGAGTCCCTGAGAGGAAATTATCTTTCATTCTCAAAAAGATATTCAGAATCATAGATGACGTGAAATTTAAAAGAAAATTCTTCAAAATGAAATACTGAAGCTTTCTTGTAAAACATCCTTTTTCTCGTACTATTTATAACATTTTAACAAAGGATATGTAAATGTCTTTAAAATAGAATTTATTTAAAAAATATATGTAATTGTTTTGCAAAATAATTTGTATCGTTCCTTTAATATTAGTACAAAATGTTAGTTATATAAAAGTTTGAAAGTATGTATGTGTGCCCGTTATACCAAATCCACACCGTAGATCGTATCGTTCCAAAATAATTTGCGATGAATCACTAATATTTGGAAGGAACTGTAAGCGTATTTCAGGGTA
>BMAW01039135.1:0-29116 GCA_019974015.1 Nephila pilipes
CATTGCAAATACAATTATAATTTTTACTTTTGTCATTCGCATTTATAAGTAGTTTAAGCCTACCGCACTTTCTAAAGCATTTAATAGTTTAGTCTATACCAGTGGTTTTCAAATTTTCTTCTCGCTATATCCTTTAACCAATTGTTAGGTGTAATAGCGATGGAGAATATAGGATGTGATGTCAAAGCTCGGATACACCGTATTTTTCCTTATTTTTAATTATTGTTACTTTATTTTTAGAATGTATATTATTATGTACTCGATTGACGTCACTATTTCCTGTTTAGTACTCGATTGACGTCACCATTTCCTGTTTAAGCACATTTTAATATTAATTCCTCACCCAGACAATTTGTCAGACTATAAGGCGGCAATAGCCAGTTTTGGTTGTCTGTAAGATGATTTCTGATGTAATTGTGAGTGCACCACATAAAACTTTGTCAATAAAAGATTTTTTAAAAAAAGAAATGGATGCCTCAAAATATCTATCACCAAAAGGGGTTGTAACCTCTCTCTCTCTCCCCATAAGGATTGTTCCTACACTGAGATTTTGAAACTAAAAATTTTTTTTTACTAAATTTCTTAAAATCAGAAAAAAATTTAATATTCTAAATTTTGTACTGCCTATAAATATTCTTTTCACCTTAAAAATAAATAATGAAATTTGAAATTAATTTTGAGATATTGAGCTGTAGTGTTAGAGTAGGAGTTGAACCCTCCCCCGTGAAAAGTTTCTCTCTAACACCCTGGTTAGGATCAAATCCAATCTGAAGAAGGATATTTTTCATTAAATTTTGGATTTCATTACATTAGGATTAAAATATACTATCATCATTAAGTGTATTATTGAAAGTGTTAGTGTTGATTTCTTGAATGGTTTGATTTGTTTTACTAACATCGCTCTTAGAAGCAACATCAGGTCTATTGGCGATAGACCTCGTAACATTTAAGCCTCGATCAAGTGGCGAGGATGACACCTCAGCTGGCATCACCCTCTCCAAATTTAATAAAATAATTAATCAATCCAAGTCTAGATAATATTAATTATTAACAACAGACACTCTTTTATTCGATGTTTCCTATCTCAAATTTGTCCCTTATATGCCTCTCTATAACATTTTACTGGATACTCTACTGAAATAAGTAATAAACGAACTGTGTTGTGCGAGCATTATTATTCTTTGAATATTATGTAAGTTGTTATTTATATTCATTTACAGTAAAAAATATAGTATTTTATAATAGTCGCTTAATCGACTATTTGATTATCCGGCCAATGGTCTATTTCTGTTAATCAGTTAAAATAGCGCCTATTATGCTAATTAATAAAGTGGTTTAAAATTGAGATGAGAAATTCAATAGCAGGGTAAATTTTGGGAAGAATTAATTCAATTTTTGTTATTTTTTTTTATCGAATAATTAATCTCAGAAAACAAACCTGGCACGTACAGGATGTCTAAGTAATCTCTGTAGCTTATAACATATCTTTTAAGTGTATGTGAAGCACATGTTATTTAATTGTAAGCATAAAGTATCGTATAATTCATTAAAATAAAATAATTACTAAAATATTCATCTCATATAAATAACTATTTATAACTTTTAAATTAATAATTTTAACACCTGTGTGGTAAAATAACGTATATTTTTGTTATATCGAAGTAATCTTCTTTAGTAAATAAATAGCTAGATTTCAAAATTAATTAACGTGTGTATATTTATGAAAAGGTCAGATTACCCCAAAAAAGTGAGCTCAGACTAATTTAATGCTGATTTTGAAACTATCGAAGAAATGTGACTTTAGACAAATGGCGCTATTACACATTTTATGGAGGATTTGGAGAAATATTTTTAAAAATTGTTTCTGATAAGGAAACCAAATAAATTCTTATCAAATGATTTGACTGACAGGAATGGGTAATTGCTTCATTTGAACGATTCATGCAATTATAAATAAATGAAACATGAAACGCTTCTTAATTGTTCAAAAATTAAAGAAAAACCCGTATTAAATTACACGGCAGGAAGTAAAACACAAACTTCTATCGAAAACAATAGAGCAACAAATCGCGTAAACTAAAATTTGAAAATGCCTGAATACAAAATTGGGAACTCTATTAAACCGAATTAACAAATTATTATTACAATAAATATAATCATAGTGATTTTATATTATATCGAAATTATATGACGCTATTTATTTATAATGAAATAATACGATTGTGTTCGAAATAGTTTTTAAAATTATTGTGAGGAAGCTCACTTTTTTTAAATATAAGAGGGCGATTCAAAAAATATCCATATTAGGAATGGGAAATGGATTATTAGAAGTGGGAATGGAATAATTCTCACTGTCCATTGATCATATTTCCTTTTTCTAAAAAGTCCATGAATATGACGCCCTTCATATATAAAAAAACATAGCCATAACTTTTCTGATCTATTATACAGTTTTCGTCCTGTAATCTTATAATTTTCTCATTGCTATATGTATTGCATTGATGTCTTAAAGTAATATTTATAATAGATATTTACCAATATTTACATGATTTTTTTTCCTTTAATATTAGGATAAAGAATGGCCTCACAAAAGGAAACAATATCAGTGCTTTGTACCTATAAATACGCGTTATTTACAAGAATAACGTGTAGTAGGGAAGCACTCTTCAGTACTCTGTCTGGGATATACGGAATTCCGATTCATCAAATCGGAATTTACGAATATCCCGGCGGATTTAGTTGCAGAAGCTTGCGAGTTTGGGAAATCAAAAGCCACACGACACTACAAATAGTGCATGTTGGTAAAAGATGTGAAGAAGAGACAACCATCTTAAATATCATGTATTACGAATGTCTTAAATTTTGAAATTACTACAAGATATTTTATCTTTATAAGCATTCAAATAAAGTTCACATTTATTCTGCCAGTGTAATAAATTGCTTCCTTAGATTACTCTATTAAATTAATTTTGATCCTCGGTCAAGTGATGAGTATGACTCCTGAGCTGTAACCTCTCTCTCCTAACTTCCCCACCTCGCCAACAGGAGGACGGGGAGCCAGGACAGATTTAACATGCATCAGCCCTGGCTACACGGTAAGTCTTTACTGGCATCAAGGTTAGAATCCACGATTAAACGAAAACCGGAGTCCACGACCATGACCACTAGCCTACCGCAGCCACAAAATAAAGCATTAATTATATATTTTAACCTGATGTAGCAAAAATATCCTCGTGTAATTAATCTTACATTATAACCCTAAGATACAGGTAGACAATTCAAAAAATTCTTTCGAAGAATAATAAATGTACAAGCAAAATATACTGTGCTTTGTTATGCACATCATGTAAACGTTCTCGTATTTTTGTTAATGCCTAATTGGGATGGGATAATCTTGGAATTGGTGCCTAAATATAAATATAACAATTCAAACTGGATTGAAAATTAAAAGTACAATTAAATAGACAAAAAAATCCGTTTCAAATTAGAGTGAAAATTAAAAAGAGGAAAAAAAATCAAATTTTCCATTCGGATGTAGACATCGATTACAAAATGGACTTGATTTTGTTTTTGGAATTAATTGAAAATTAAAAAAATTAGAAATACTTGCAAATATATTCCAAGTTCTAATTATTCTATAAATAAAAATTGCTTAATTCAAAAAATTACATTTAAGAAACTCGTATTAAAAATAAAATTATAAGATATATTTGTTTTTAAAAATTTACTGAAGTAATGCGAATTTTATAGTCTCTAAAATTATTATTCTGGTAGTAACGAAAGGAGAAATCATAATTTTTTTTAGCAAACATTGACAGTTACAGCCGCTTATATTCTTCTTCGTCTGAAAGGTTACTGCTTTTCTTCAGTATCATTATATAATGTAGAACGAAAATTATTTGCAATTTTAAGGGATAGTTCCACAATAATAGAGTAATCATTTTAAAAACAGTGGGAGTGAAAAGAGAATCAATGTGAATGAACAGTAAAGCCATGTAAATACTAGTAAGTGTTATTCTCAACTTTCTTAATTGAAAATTGTTATTATTATTTGATATTAACACATTCACTGACAATACGATTATAGCATTCAAATATTTACCCCGCCCGTAAATAATGACGGTAGGAACAGTCATGATTATTGCCCTTAGTAAATAAACGACAGATTGAACAGTCACAATATTATGTTTAAATATGAAAATACAAATAAATTGTTCTATCAGGATATTCGTAAGAGCTAAAAAGTTATTCATAAGAGGAATATTTTGAATATGTCGCTTATATTACTCTTCACTGCATAAAATTATACGATAATATTAAAAGGTCATTTTTCTTGGAACTATGAGTTGGGAATTCTTTCTTCATGTGCAAGAAACTACACAAAATAAAGGAAGAAACGAAGGAAAAACAAATGAAAATTGAAAAGAAAAAGTATAGAAAAAAAAATTATGTTTCCGACATATCTTTATAGAATGCTTGATCCAACGGAAATCGGTAAAGATTTAATAATAAAAAGTTGAGGAGGTCGTCCAAGAATTATGAACCCTTCAGTTATTAATGAGCCAGGACCATCAAGACAAAACACTAATCAGTCGAATCTTTCTGAATTTCGACAATTCCTTGAAAAAATTCAAGCAACTGCAGATTATAAGAGAAACAGATATTTTTTACGTTATATAGAATAATGGAGAAAAATGTAAGGAAAGAAACGTTGTTTAGATGCAAGGAATGCGGAGATAAACCCTCATTATGTCGAAATTCTTTTGAAAGTTTCCACCAGAAATTGATCACTGAAAACATTTAATAAGTTTATTTTTAAAATTACTTTTGTCTTAGTTTGTATTTGAGTGCTACATTTGTTTTTTGCAGTTCATATTAGGATTTTTTTTGCATTCAAATTCTTAGTTGTCATTACAGTTATAACTTTTATTTGCATATATGTGATTTAACAGCACCACAAATACAAATGGCGGCTATACCCGTGAATAAAAAAATTACAAAAATGTGATTTTTTTAAATTGTTACACACATTAGGATATTGCTCTATAAGTATTTCGTAAGAGAGAAAAGTCACCTTGACGCAGAAGATAAAAATATGATATTTCCGGCTTTACCCACATTTTAAAACTGTTTCCGTCAACGTGTTAAATTATCAAATTTATTTATTTTCAAAATATATCTCAAAAATTTTTCAAGAACTGTTGCCTGAAAATTTGAAATTTATATTCTTCGTATATGTTAAAGTAATTTTTCTTCAGAAATTGTTGAAATTATGGAGTATATAAGGAAGTACATATATTTAAAGAAAAGTTAATCGAAAAAAAAAAACTTGAACTGGCTTTAAACATTTGTAATAATTTTTGTGCGAATTTATCAAAGGAAAAAAAACTGTGATCACAAGATTTATTTATTGCAAAGATTACTGAAGAAAAGATTTTTCATAAACAAAATTTAAAGTTTCATAAAGTTATATTGAAATTTGGCAAGCTCACTTTAAAAAATTTAGCAGTAGACCAAGTAATTTTATTTTTTGTAAATATAAGTTTATAAATTGGATTTAATACATTTATGAAATTTTCAAATGAATATATTTACATGTAAAAAATGGGAGAAAGTGTCTTTTCGCCATTATGTATAAGGACAGTAACAGGAAATCAGATCAGAATCCCAAGATACATAATTTCAGTAGACAAAGGGTCCTATAAAGTACACAAAAGTACTAAAAGTTTTTAAAAAACGATACAAAAAGTAGATAAAAGAATTTTAAAAGATATGTAGCTCTGCTGTAGTAAAAAAAATAATGTAAAAATTTTCCCCACTTCCCTCATACCAATTGTAATATCTTAAGCAATGTTTCTCGCCCCCCCCCTTCATTTACATCAAAGGAAAGAGTATTAATGACTTCAAAAAATATTTATTGCATGTTTGAGATGGTGTCTCATAGAAACAAAATTCAAAATCTAGGTGTGTGTGGGGGGGAAACGCTAGGTAGGAAGTAAGCTGATGAAACTGTCACTTTATAATGGCTCAATAAGGAGTTTGGGACAGCAATCGAAATACTGTGTAACGAAATGTGAACAAGGTTGTAGAATATGATTGGCTGTTACATACATAAACTGCAGTCTCCAGGATTCGAATACTAGACTGTGCGAGACGGACTATAAACTTTCAATTTTGAGTTGATTTTATATTAGTTTACTAATTCAAAGCTTGAGAGATATAACAAATGTAAAATTTCACTAAAGGAAATTATTTGGAGTAGTGGTAAATTTCAAGGCAGTCCATTTTTATATAAATAAAATTTTAATAGCATAGTTTACCTATGGCATGCACTCTTTCATATAACAACAAAATTATTCAACACACTAATTCTGCATCAACAGAGCTTTTATATCATTTATATATTAATGGATAAAATGGATTACTCATATGCAAAATGAGTCATTTTCGCTAAGGGGGTGGGTGCTGTACAGCACACATAAAGGAAAATTATCAAACGTCGTAGGTTGATTAACGAAAAGAACTGAGTATTTTCAAATTTTGATGCGCATAAAATTTCGGTGGCTGGTGGCTTTTCGACCCCTTGAAGGGGTAGAGAGTTGATGACCTTGATGCGGTAGTGTTGTTTCGAACCCTGGACTAGTGGGTCCGTAGGAAAGTTGATCAGTCACTTTTTTCATACTCTTACCAACCAGGCTGAAAAGACATCTCTTCTGGCTGGTTAAATAAGGCATTTTAACTGCTAATGCTGTTGTAGAAGAGAGTCGCCGCAAAATGTTAACAACTGAAATACATGTCAAACATTATCGAAATGAACACATTCAATTTTCCAATTTAGCAATCAGTTGGCTCAAATCGATAAAAATGTATTATACTAGTAAAAAAAAGTTATCACTCATGCCTGACAGTAAAACCTTCAAAATTTAAGAAATAAATATATAAAAAATACTTTCAAAGCTATCAAATATTGTATTTCAATACTAATAATGACTCTGTGTAACATTATTTCTCTTCAAAAGTCGTAATCATGATAAACGGTATGTTAAGAAATTGTTCAGTACAAATACATAGTCAAAGAGTAAATTTAATTCAAAAAATATTTCAGAAATAGAATTATTAGAATTCTAAAAATTGAAAATATAATCAAAAATAATCATAAAAACTCTTCAGAAACACATGAATTATGTTAAAAATGTTTTTAAAAAGTAACTGAAAATATTTAAAAAAAATAATAAATATAAATAATTTAACATGAAATGAAAGCATTTTTTAATATGTTGATTCTAATCAAAATACATGTATATATTAATCGACAACATATAAAATCCTCCGACTTAAAATTAAATCAGTAGAACCAAATACTCCAATTATGTAATAATGTCGTAAATGATTAAAATAAAAAAATCAATAATATTAGAGCTTTTATTTATTCACAGAATTTTAAAACCATCTCAAAGTATATGCACAAAATTTTAAAAGTAAATGGAGAGATAATTTAATAACTTTTGGAAACTCTATCCAGTAGTCCAACCTAAAATTGTTTCGGAAACTCAAATTTTAAAGCTTTATCATCGCTCGATAACGAGGATTACTTTTCTTGGAAAATTCAGTAATAAATTGTTTACAATAATTTATTTTCAATTAAGAAGGATTCGTAGCCTAATTTTTATTTCTAACATCATATTTGAAAGAAAGCAATTTTGAAATTTAAATACCCAGTTACTTTAAGCGAAGAATTATTCAGCTCTTAGCATTAAATCTTTGGAAATGTCATTTTCAATTATAAAAGCATCTATAGCCAGTGGTGACAATTTGCAGGGTGTGGGGAACGGTTACCCTTATTTTCTCCTTTTGAGGAATAATTAAATTTTTATTTTTAGTCGCTAAAATTAGGAAGAGAATAAATAAAACATTTCTATGAATCATGTTGTTTCATCACCCAATTACCTTTTCTTTATTTTAAAAATCACTTAACAGAAGTTTGTACGAAATGCAAAGCCATGTATCACGGCTTGGGATGAGAATTTGTTCTTCGGGTGAACTATTCTCGTTCATTTTTAAAGACTCGTTCTTTAAGCAGTTCTTTGATCCACTAGTTCTTTAGATTTCTCGAACAAAACTTCAAAGGTATTCGAATGATTGTTTATTAACGTCACACTAAGAAGCAACTCGAGGGCGGAAAGAGACGGACCTTGCAATTTTGAACCTCGATCAAGTGGCGAGATTGGAACCTCCATTTCCAAACTTCCACACCACGCCAACGGGAGGACTTGGGACCTCGTCAGATTTAATATGCATCAGCCCCGGCGGGTCTTTAGTAGCACCAGGACTCGTAACCTTTAGTAACCTACGACACGACAAAAACTGCCAGTTGCGACCATGACAATTAGGCTACCGCACAGCCACAGGTATTCAAATAAATTTTACACTATAAAATTACTATACGTAATTATTTAACATATTTGAGGAAAAATCGAATCGGTTGAATTTGAGAAAAAAAAAGAAAAACACGTTTTATATTAAATTAATACAACGTATGTGTGTCTATTAAATAACGAGTCAAATGCAGTAAAACATTTGTTCGATTTCACATACATTTACTTATTATCCCCTTCAATACACACCTCTCCTCTATCCCTACAACGCTCCATGCGAATCTTCCATTATTCTAAACAGTGCTGAAAGTCTTCTTCTGTCAGCTTTATCAGGATACGTACCGCTCTTGCAGATTTCACCTTAGGAAACAGATAGAAGACGCAAGATACGGCGAATAAAACACCATGATGCTGTACATAGCTAGAAACCTCTCCACAGACAATGCGGAATGACTTGTCATTCCACAATTCGGGTCGTTTTTTCCTTTTTCTTTCACAGAGTTCATCAAGAATATGAAGGTAGTAATGTTGATTATTAGTTTGACCTTCAGAAACCCGGTGAAAGTTTGAATTTTGATATGCTCCTTCGAGCCTTTTTGGCTTTCTATTAAGACGGACTCTTCGTTTCAGGTTCATATGTAAAAAACCACGATTCGCCACACGTTATTATCCATTACAATAAGTTTGGGTTATTTTCAATGTCATTCAAAGTGTCAGTACAAACATTTTTGCGAGCTTCTTGCTGTTCAAACGTGATAATTTTAGGCATCATTTTGGCCCTCACTTTTCGTAAGTTAAAATTATGTAAAATTTACCGTACGGATTCTGGCAATTCTGACAGTCTCAGCAATCCCACGAATACTTAACCGACGGTTAGATAGAACCGATTTTTTTCGATATTGTCATCCGTTTTTGACGTGGAAGGACGACCCGGGCGTGAATAATCTTCAACGTCTTCTCGAAAACGTTTAAACCACTCAGAAACACGTGCAAGCGATGAACATCCATTGCTATAATCTTCTTTGAATAAATTATGTTTCCGCAGCGGTTTTTCTGTTTCGTGTGAAATTTCCCAATAATTCATCGTCATTTTCCCGGCGAAACGAAAAAATAACTCTAATGCGAACGAAGGCTACGTGTATACGGTTTTGTTTACAAAAACGAGAGGTACTACATTCGAAAGATGTAACACGCTTAACAGTTGTCGGTAGCTTGTGTTCGGCGCATGCGCACTTCTGCAGAAACGCCAATTTCGTTATTTAATAGCCCAGCCTCATAGATCTCTATTTAATTATTACTACATAGAACAATTCTTTTTTTTTTTAAAATTTTAGCAGGTAATGAGAAATTACCAACGGTAATTTATTTTCACTATTACGAGTATTTTCATTATATATTTACATATTCAAAATAAATAAATTGAAATAAATGCTGGAAAAAAAGAGATTAGGTTAGTTTTTTTTATTAACGTCGCACTAGAAGCAACACGAGGGCTATTGGCGACGGACCTCGTAATTTTGAACCACGGTCAAGTGACGAGGACGACACCTGAGCTGGCACCCCCCTCTCCTAACATCCACACCACGCCAACGGGAGGACTTTGGGCCCCAAACAACCACACCAACGGGAGGACTATGGGACCCGACAGATTTAACGTGCATCAGCCCCAGCTACACGGGGCAAAATGAAGAAAGAAAGAATTTCAAATCGTTTTTATATCTTAGTGTATTGTGAATTTAAAGCAAAAGCATTTAATATTTTTCTTAGGGGAAAAAAATTCCCTCTACGAGTAATACTTTAATATGCAATTCAATAAGATACTGTGATTAAATTATTAACTTCTATAATATGTCATTAAAAAAAAAAATTACTTAATATATTGATGAAATGGAGGGGAAAAAAAAAGGGAGTTTGATATGCTCAATATACTTAATCATCAAGAAACCAATAAAATTCTGGATTCGTTTAATCCATTATCTTCTGGAGGAACAAACTTCCCAAGTATCATTTTCTGCCTGATCGCGATTATTGAAAAGGTGATCCTTAAATTTTACAAAACTTCTTCCTAAGCCAATTTAGTACAAGGAGCAAAGCATTTAAAATGTACTTAATTGTCTTATTTCTTTGCCATTGGAAGTTATTAAAGTAATCAAATAAAACACTTGTTTCTCACACAGTACATATTATAAATATATTCCTTTACTAAGGATTTCATAAAACTTTTTTTTTATAATTAGAAATATATATCTTGATTAAATTTCTTTAAATGTATGCTAAAATTAAACATAGCCATTTATAACAATATTGAAATACAATAATCATGTTTGAATTTGTATGCCTTAGCAGCTAGTTGCGCAAAGGATTACAGGTTCACATTTAAAATGTAGCAGTTTCCAATATTCTTCATACAGATATTCAGTCCTAGATCATTTGATTAAGAAGTTTGCAATTCTTCCATGAGGAAACTATGACCCTGAAGGTTATCTCACAATTATATATATACACCCAACTCTTTTTTTTTTTTTTTATTATTATTTTTTTTACACGATTTTGAAATAACACTGTTCACCAATGTACTTTTTTTGCATGAACCACCCCCCACAATTTTTTTAAAATTCTACTTATAAAAGTATAATCAGAAGTTGGTTGGTTTATATCCAAACATGTGTGAGTGACTTGGTATATTTCATGGCTTGTTTACTTTGCATTCTGGAGTTATGGGGAATACCCGAATTTTATAATCACTTTTCTTTATATCGGTGTACTTCAATTTGATCACAGCATTTCTGTTTCCAGCCAAACTGAAAAATCCATCATGTCACTGTTTAGACTATATTCATTCGCTTGAATTAAATAATGAATTTTTCTTTTTACAGATTATAAACTTAAAATATATCCTTAAAATCACAATTTCTGACATACATATTTTTTTCCCCACAAATTTCTATGTATTTTTTCATTTTAATAATTCAAGTCTATAATGCCAAAGTAAAAGGTGAATTTCAGCCATTACACATCTGGTTTAATTCATGAGGGCTAGAAATTTGCTACAAGTATGGAAAAACATTTTCTTCCGATTCTGACATGGAACGTGCTTTAAAATTTCGACGTAATCTTAAGTTTTGCGTAGCAGGATATAAATAATTATATAAGCATCATGAGGATAAAAATTTACAGCTGCTAGTACACACTTTGTAACTAAAAAAAAAAAAAAATACCACCCAGAGGTTGTTAATAACGAATGAAATTTTTCATTTCCAAATAAAGCCAATAGTTGTGCTATACATATTTTGCACACATCTACTGAGGACAGCATTTTTGATCCAGTTCATAATAAACGTGCATGCTTGTTATCAAGTAGTGATGAATAGTTATTGGTTTTATTCTTAATTTCAATTTGAATTTTTATATATTGCATGTTCCTATAGACAGAATTTTAACTAAATGCTAATTTTTAATTTTTTTTGTAATAAATTGAAATTGTTTTTTTTTTATAAATATGGATTTCATTATTACTTTTTTTGCACAGATTTTTGGAAAATATTTAATTTTTTCAACTTACACGATAGTTTAAAGTTGTGGAACATATCCCCATATTTACCATATGCTGCATGCATTTTTTACATGGTTTTTCTAAGGAACGTATCTACAGAGTAAAAAAAAAAAAAAAGGAGTTTGGTTTGAATATATATATATGTATAATATATAGTCAATAATAATAATGATAATACAAGTAGAGTTTTCCAATTTTCATAAACCTTCTTTTACCTTCCCTTATTTTTAAACAAAAGTCATCTGAAGAATCCAAAATTGTTCGGTACTTTTTCAATGTCAGATTTATATTTAATCCGATTTTTTGGTCATCTTAATAAAGCAAATTATATCCTATAATCAGAGACAGTTTGAAGTAAAGATTCAAAGACTTTTTTAAATAAATACTATTAGGATGGGCCAATACCTCTACATATCAATAGTTTCTGCAAAAATTTAACAACAGATTATAAAGTACCAATGATTGTTCACACAGTAGGAAGGAATAATTCGTGTCATATCCCTGGTTTTGAATCTTATTCAAAATAACTGAATCAAATATCAAAGTTTTTCAATGAAAATGACCACATTGTAATCTGCTTTAAATTCAAATAATTTCTAGAAATTTTTACAAGAGGAAAAAATCTGCAGTTAAAAACACATTCCTGAATTTAAAAGAAAAACTAATCTGCTGTGTTCAATGATTGTCAAAAAAACTCTGAACATTTAACAATTTTTATTTTTCTTCAATACAAATATTATATAAATTATATTAAGCAAATAACAATATAAAAAGTTGATATTACAAGAAAGATCATTTTATATAGTACTTATTAAGAGTGCAAAAGAGATGCATCCAATGAAGTTACCACAGCAGCCACTAATCCAGCCCCCTTACCACTACCATCCTCTGCAAGAATTAGTTGAAACTAAAAAGAAAAGAAATTAACAGGAAAATAAATACATTACTTACTTTAGCTCAATGCCAGGCCAATTCTTGCACAAGAAAAGTCATAACTGAATGAATGTCATTATTCCAACAATGCGTGTCCCACATAGAAGTAAGCATTGTATGATGGTTTCTTACGCTTTGGTTGCTTTTTATATGTGATAGTTTTAGCAGAGGATTGGAATTATTGGAAAGATGTACCATATGTATATTTTATTTTGATAACATTCTTACCATTATAACCACAAAATATAATAGCTAATTAAATATAATCTTTTTACATTCATAAAACTCTTTGTCAGAACATGAAGTTTAAGGGAATGTAGGTTCTTTCTTTTAAAGGTGGTGTATCATTCTAATATTAAAATGTTCAGTTTTCAATTTGAGAAAATTTTTGTATTACTTTAATTTATAAGTAAATAAAATTTCTCATGAAGGAGCATTTTGAAGACAAACTTTCAAAAATATTTCTGCACATTAAACATAGAAAACATACCTATATAACATCTGAAAATATCTAAACACAATTCTTTTCATAAATATCTTGTAACTTAAATGTCATGTTTCTTTTGTTAAAAAGAATCAACTTTAGATGGAGATTTCAGCAACATTATTTACAGAGTCATCATTAATATAATTATATTAGTATTACATTAAAAGTAATGATTAACAGTTTTTCTATCAGAAAAAGTTAAGATCTCACAAATTTAAAATATATAGATACAGAAAGAAATTATGGTATTCATAAACGACTAATGTTAATACAATTTTCACATCAATAAATACAAATAGGCTCTCATGTTAGTAAATGAAAAATCATTAAAATTAAGAAGAGACATATAATTGGAAAGCAAAGAAGTTTATTTTTTGAAATTGTTTCCACGAAATACACCCTTCTAACAAGGGTATAAAAATATGGGAGTAAGGCAGAATTAATCAAGAATAAAATATTGAACTGAATAGTAAATCACAGTCAAAGTAACCATGTGCTCATAGTTGAGCATTTTGTGACTGGCAAATTGCAAGTCATGCAATGGGTTTGAATTGCCAATTCACTAAAGATTCATTCACCACGGGGAATACTGCAGACTGTGGCATGTTAAATGAAACTGAGTTTCAAGGTATTCCATGTGGTGTGGTTAAGAAGTTAGGAAAAAGTGTGGAACTAGATCAAGTGTTGTCTTCAAACTTACAAGTCCAATAACCTTTGTGTATTCTTTAAGTATAATATATAAGTAGACAGCACGGTAGAGAAATTTTTTTAAGGAAAATATATTCAAACTAAAGGAGGGTTTTTAGTTTGGAGGTATATTCCTAGGATTTTTTTATTCATATAAATTTTGATAAACTACAATAAAAAAAAATAAATTTTTTAAAAAACCTTTTGGTTTGGTGCTAAAGTTGCAATGAATTTTTCCATGTATTTATCATATTTAGGATGGTGTTTAAACAAAGATCCATCAATAGCAATAGTCACATCTTCTTTACCCATTCTTCTTAATAAACTTGAAAGACCTAATAAATGTAAAAGTTAAAAATGTGATAAATATTAAAAACTTTTCAATAATATAATTTTGTAACTAACTTTTAGCATAGCCTATAATCTATTGAATTAACAAATCAGCTGAGCATTTTAAATAGCAAATATAGGTTAAAACATTTTTAGCTTGCACATACTGAAGAATAAGCAATAACACTTTATATAATGAATTTGAACAGCTTTAAAAAGTACACTGAGAAATTTAGCAGCCATTTAGCCTATGACATATACTATTTGAAATAAAACTACAAATATAATTTAAGTTATTCTAATTCAACAAAAAATCATGAATTCACAAAACTCTATTATGAACAGAAATAGTTTTTTTTAATTCATAAGAAAAAAAGTGTTTATATATTTTGAATTATACTTGATATATTGTTGGTTAAAATACCTTACACAAGAATTCTTATCAATTGTGACTTTAATAAATAATAATACAACACAAAACAGCTGAACATATATTTGAAAAATTTTGAAAGCATTTTAAAAACTAATCAATACAGAATTTCTGTTCAAAATGTATATATGAATATCAGATGAACAAGGCCTTTTATAAAACACAAGAATTGAGAATATTTCTTTAAAGACAGTCTAAATGTCAATTACAAACAAAGTTTAAACTAATAGTTTCAATAAAATTTAGTAGAAGCACAATAAATATATCTTAAAATGGGAGGAGGGGGTTGCAGAACATCATAGATATAGCAATTATTTTTTCTTTTGAAAACAAAACATTTCTTGAAGACTAATTCTAAACTCTAATTTTTTATTCTAAATATGTATTTCAGAGTTTTTATACCTTAAAATTGTTTATAAACTTCTGAAAAATGCAGCTAATTTGTTTTTATTAATTAAATAAACTAAAAAAAAAAAATTTCATATCAAGCTAACTATTAAAAGCAATATCTGTATTATAAAAGAATAATTAAACTGGACATTTTAAGTAACATTAAATTTTTTAGAAGCAAATAGCAAGAATGAATAATAATTATTACATAACAATATTAAAAAGTCTATTATTCAAATAATACTACTTTTCAAGCAAATTTTCTAATCAAAATCGATAACAATACGAAGAATTATTGATGTACATAAATTGTGAGTAGTATTTTGCAGATACCACAAATATATTCATCAAAGAAATGTTACATGAACAAATGATACAAATTACGCAACTCTAAAAAATACAAAACAAAAATTAATTCCTCTTTTTATATAAAATAAATTAAACTTACATATAGATACAAGAAGTGCCCCTCTAACTGATATGACTGTGCAAACATAATGTACTATTTCAGCATCTTCAAGTGTAGCTTGTAAAAATCCCTTACTTTTTAAACTTTCTAAAATTTTCTGCAAGTTTGATTCCCTAGGCGCAAATTGAAGTGAATAAATTTAATATGAAATACTAAATTAATAACAAATATTTACATTTTTAAAATAGGAACAGAAAATTTTGATAAACAGAATCAATGAATGTCACTTATAACAAACAGCTTGTTAATTTTAGTTTAAAAGTATTTTTAAAAACAATAAACAATTCATTACAATCAAAAAGAACTTTTTAATCAACAAATTTGCTGGTTAGCTCTTTATGTCAGAAATTTCTAAATATAATCACTTATATATTTTGGAGTAAAATTAAACATACAAATTTCATTAAAACTTGAATAAATTTTCTGTGCTATGTATTATAATTTAGGTACAGAAACTACAATAATCATAAGAGCTGTATTATCAACAAAATATTTTGTCTGTAAAAATAAAACTAAGCATTCTTTATTTTGATTTTAGTTTTCAAACAGAACATGTTTCAAGATGAGAAGGGGAAAAAAAATCAATTTCTGTATAACACAAATTTAACTTTCAAAATTCAATGCATTTCTGTATAAAACCTTATACATATTTACAATTTACACAGATAGAAAAGGTATGTGTACATTTCTATAATACAACAGCTAATTATTGCATTCTTCAAATTTGTTTTTTCTACTCAAAATTGTTGTTAAACACATCAGCGATCCTTGTTAATTCATTAAATGTTTCCAGCTACCTGTATCTACCCTGACTCAAAAATCTACTAACCGCAGTCAGTACAACTTTGTTTTGAATCGCATTTAGAAGAGGTTTATGCCCAAGAGTTTCAGCCACTCTCCATTCCAATGCGCTTCGACAGATTTCAAGTGCATTTACTCCTACATTATTAATATTAAAAGGAATTATAACTCAAAAATGCAACTTGACAGAAACATCACTGGCCCAGGATCACTCACTACAGCAACTGCATCAGTTTTCCTTTATTTGACTTAATTTTTTTAAAAAACAAATATACAGCATATATTTAAACACATGTAAAAATTTTAAAACCAGAATTCCCTAATTATTTTAAATCAAATATTAAATAAATTGTTTTTGAAAATTTTATTGATTTCAGTAACAAATGAAAAGTATAAGATTAGAATGCATTTAGTTTTTATTATTTCAAATATGTTTCTAGTTTGCACATATATATATATATTTAGGAAAAATTTAATACATTTATAAAAGTTCTGTAGAAGAATTCATAGGTAGGCACACATTAGAAGTCAACTCTTTCAAATAAATCTTATTTTTAGGAAAAAGGTTGATGAGCTAAATATTTTTGACACAAAATTAGAGCCCTATTTTATAAGAATTTACTTTCACAGTTCTACAAAAGGAGGGTAGGAGTAAAAATAAAAACTTAAAATGAGAAAATCATGTCGAAATTCTGAAGCTAGCAGAAAGTTAAAAACTTTCAAGGATTCTGTTAGCATAAAAAGATAGTCAACCAAATCATGAAATGTGTGCAATAAACCTTTCCATAAACATACATTAAGTCAATATTCATCAGAAACATATATTCAATTACATGTAAAAGATCCTTTACATATCCTCTGCAAAAAATGCAATGGGCACATAATGGATTTTTGCTTACCTAAGGAAATAATAAGGGTTGAAGTGGTTTTCAATCACCATTCAACTAAATAAATTAAAGAAAAAAAACTCTTCAACTAGGAACATCATTTGCATGGAACAAGAATTATGACAAAATGAATCAGCGAAATTTTCAAATTAATCAAACATTGGAGAGAACATCTTGTGATAGATTCAAGAAATAAAACTTTATCACTAAAAGTGAAAGAAACTGGAAACAAAGAATTTGATTACTTTCATAGATGAATCACCTGTTGAAATTTTTCTAAATTGCAATACATAACACTTTCAATGAGGACAAATGACCACAAAAAAATAAATTCTTCAAAATTAGGAGAGATACTGAAAACTGTAAACTATTGGAGATAACTAATTCTGATTTTCATAAACTTATCAATAATATGACATTTAATAATAATTATTACTTGTATGTAAAATATTTTACATTAGTATGTAAAATATTTTACATTTGTATGTAAAATACATCGTAATAATTTTACATAATTTTCAAGGCTCCTCCTTTTGCAAGTTAGTGGCAAGATATCATATGGCTAAGTGACAAAGACTTTACTCCATAGAAATTTAAGAGAATTTGAACAGAAAATTCACCTGATTGGAGAATATCAATGTAATTTAAAGAAAGGAATTCAAAATTCGGTATTTTGGGCATACTAGTTGAGTTTAGTTAACAGAATAAAATGAATGGATAACACAAGATTTTAAGCAGTAATTCCAGAAATACAATATTAAAATGTTACTCCTACAGAAGATTACATATAAAATATTAACACTGATTGAATTACCATTAAAAATAACTATTGCATTATTCCTGAGAGCAAACCTGGGTCAGCATTGTACTCTTAGATAAGTTTTAAAATAGCAGGAAGAAACAAACAGTTTAGAAAGTGGCAAAGTAAGAGTCAGATAAAAACAAATAAGCAAAATAAATTAAAAATGAATTTAAACTTAAAAATGAATGCAAGAGAGTAAAATTTTTACTGGTTGCATTGGTAGAAATATTCTGACTTATTCCTCAAGTTTAGTTAGGTTATAGCATCACTGGTGTTTCTTGCATAGTGAGAGGGTGCTTTCCTATTGGTTGCTGGGTGAGCTCCTATTGGCTGCTGTGAATGTTTGTCAATTTGAAGTGTATAATCTCAGGAATCAATGCAAAAAAATTGCAAGATGAATTTTGAAGGATTAATCTAGCAGAATTTCACGAGGTCTGTGCAGAATATGATTATTTCAGATGGAAGTATATTTTTCGATGGCTTGAATAGTTCTATTGGAGGAGTTATCTATTTTTATGAAGAAGTTTCTTGCGAGTTTTTTGATGAAGGTCTTGAGTGTTGGGTATTTTGAGTTTCTGATATCTGCATTTCTCATATACTAGTGTGCTTTTACTATCATTCAAATTATATTAGACTGTGATTTTTCCAGACTATCCATGGTTGTATTTGCACAATGAGACCAGACAGGGCAGGCGTAAGTCTAAGTATCAGTGTATACATAAACAGTTTATTACTTCTACTTAATGTAGAATTACATGCTATAAGGGGGTATATTTCCTTAACTGCAATTTTATATTGCTTTTTAATTAGTGTAATGTGTTGTTTGAAAGAGAACACCAGATACTGGGTGCCTATTTTACTCCCCTAATATGACACGCATGTATTACAGTGGGAATATTTTTTTACACTGAGTCACCACAGGAAAGGGAGAAGCGTAAGTTTTTAGTTTAGTTTTATTATTGTCGCACAAGAAGCAACACGAGGGCTATTGGCGACGGACCTCGTAATTTTGAACCACGGTCAAGTGACGAGGATGACACCTGAGCTGGCACCCTCTCTCCAAACATCCACACCACGCCAATGGGAGGACTTTAGGACCCGACAGATTTAACGTGCATTAGCCCCGGCTACACGGCGGGTCTTTAGCAGCCAAGGATCGAACCCGCGACTAAACAAAACAGCTGGCCACAAATCCAAAGTCATGATCACTAAGCTACCGCGGCCAAAGGAGAAGTGATTGTCAAGTATAGAAGTGGCAGGCAGAGGTGCTAACCACAAGACAGTGGTTAGCTGATCAGGTAGTGAAATGAAAGGAAGACTGATGAAATCAGATTGAAGGGGAAGGCAAAAAAGCATTTAAATTACTTTTTTAAATAGAGTTCCAAATGTCAGAGAAAGCACTTAGAATTTTTTAAAGGAGCTTATGTTTGAATTACAGGTAGGATTTGAGATTTTAGAAAGCTCCTATGGATCTTTCAACTTCATCTACATTAAAAGTTTTAAAGAATATTCGTTTTTGAAGAATAATATATTGTTTTAGGGAGAATTATCCAATGTGAAGGTGGTGGTTTGAGAATTTGGTGCAGTGGAGTGATGTTTGAGAAGGTGGCGGGAAAGTTTCATTTTGTTTCACTTTTTGGTGCACTCTTCTCAAGCGATGGTTTGAGAAGGAATTTAAAGTTTAAAGGGTTTTGGGGAATTCTGCGAAATTGGTTGTGTGTTTGCCACCACAACTGCAACATTTTGATGGAGTGTTTAGGGATTTGGTACATTGATTATAAAAGTGATTATCAACACATTTGATGCATTTAGAAGAGCAAATGCAGAATTAGGAGTGATGAGAAAAAGATTGATAGTGATAACATTGGTTTGGTATTTTCTTTCATAAAGGAGCTCAATTTCACTGAATCCAATAAGGGCAATTTTGAAAATTTCTTTGTTGTCAAGAGTTTTTGCAGTTGAATTAAAAGTAACAAAATAAAATAAATTTCAAATTTTGAATCTATTAGCTGTCTATTCGATTCTAATGAGGCATTTTCTTTTTTCTTTTTTTGGATAAATGGATTTCTAAAGTATTGTATGAAGAGAGTCTGATATGTTTTTTAGTTGTTCATAAGTTTTCCACCCACATCTTAGTTAATTGAGGAAATTATTGAAATTAGACTCTTAATACAAAAATGCCATATAATTATATGTAGAGATAATCAAATAATTTACACTTCAATTAAATCAAACAAAATAAAGTCATTTACTCCATAGTATTAGAGACATCTGCAGCTGTAAAAGTCCAACTTTCCATGCTACATTTAGATAACACATTTTCCTCTATTAGAAGGGAAAGCACTCTTCTAACTATATCACCAATATATTTTCCAGCAAAAAGCTTTTCAAACCTTCAAAAGTATTTTTATTTATAATAAAAAGCTTACTTTAATATTAAAATGGAAAATTCATAGGTAAAAACATTGCTAGTAAGGATTCCGAGAAGATAATATATAATACATTTTGACCTTTGCAGTCTAAATTAATTTTCTTTCATTACCAGTAGTCTGATCCAAATTAATTTTTGTGTTTTATCAATTTACTGTCAACCTAACAATTTTAATTGAGTTTTAATATATTTATATGCTATGTAAAGTAAGATGAAATTTAAGTTAAGGAGCTGTATTTATAACTTTTGTAATAAAAATAACTTTTGTAATTCTAAAATGTTTCATTGAGTGCAACCTTTGAAGCAAATCCCTAAATTCCAGGTTTTCCCACGGACCTTTCACAAATATCAATAGTTTCTCTTCTGCAATATACTAACTCCTATCAGAGAAGACTTAAAGTCCTTATGCTTTCTTTTTGGGCAAGGAAGTGATGATGGCCCAGGGTCAGTTATGACTTTTCTTATAAATTCAGTAACAACATTCCCCATTAGCAAAGAAAATTATTCTTCACTTTTGCCTTGAAAAATTCAAGCTTTCATCTAAATTGCACAAATAATTCTCAATGCCAAGAACACTTGATAGTTTAAACACTTTATCTTTCTCCATGTTTTTCAACTTTTTTTTCACAAAAATATACATTTAAAAATTTTAAAATGAAAACTAAAGAAAGATTACACAAATTTAAGTTTACAGATATGAAAACAATTACAATAACGAGTTTCTAACAAGATGCATTATAGCCACACCTGTTGAAACTTTAACCAAGATCTCACAAATATAATAATGTACTACGTTATGCAATAGTTAAACAAAATATAATTACTAACAAAAAGAGTCCTAAAACTGTTAAATGATGCAAAGTTGTCCTAAAAATCCAACAATTACTCATTTTGCATTAAACAATAATAATAACAGTAACTTCTAAATTTAAAAACTGCATCCAGCCACACTCGATGTTGGACTTGAATAATTATAAAAAAAAGAGAGATGTTGTTGAGTCAGACACCACATTGGACCTCAAAGGGTTAAAATGAAAAAGGAAAATAATTTTTCCGAATAAAATTGATAGAATTGAACTAATAGGATACCAATATTTATATGCTATTAGTTTTAAACATAGAAGTCCCAACATTTGTTTTGTTGACTCTGAAATAACAAAAAATTAATCTCATTCTTATTTAAATTAAAAACAACGAAAATCAAACTTATAAGAAACTTATAATTTTTAAACATAGCTTCCTTCAGAAATATGTAAATCAGATTCATACAATAAGTAAAAACAATATGAATCCAATAATTTTTTCAAATGTTTTATTTGAAATTTGACAGTGAAATATTACACATACTTAAAAACAGATGGCCTAGGAAATATATATATATTTACTTGTTTTTATAAAATTCACTATTTCAACAGAAATAAAAGTGAAATCATATAATGAAGCCAGCTAACATATCAAAAGCTACAAAATGTGCATGAATATAAACAATAATAATGGCTTTGGATGACATTTTTCAGAATGATCACATTATACTGACATTGAAAACAAAATAAAAGCCACCAATTCTTAAAAATCTATGAAAAATTCACAACTTACGTAAAATTGTTAACGAAAAGAGAGGTTGATCGACATCTTTGTCGATTTCAGTCTTCATAAAATCTAATACCCCATTATCTCCAAATGCACCCCATTCAATATCTATAATTACCTAATAAAATAGTTAAGGAAATAAAAATGTTATATTTCTTAAACCACAATAAATTATTTCACTCAAAAAAATAAACATATTTTTAAAGATGAAAGGTATTAATTCATGACATATTCATTTAAAACATATAATGAATATTAAGTACTAATTAATACTCCTTTCACAAAACATACAATTGTCAATGATTCTTCAAACTGTAAATAAAAATTTACATTTAAGTTTTTTGGAAGCTTTGTAGTTCATTACAATGATTTTTACAAGAAAAATTATGTATATTTTAGCTTTCTTAGCCTATGATATCTAAAAATTTATAAGTAGATATTTTTGCATTTGCTGAAAACTCAATTATAAAAACAAACTATTATTTAATAAAGCAATCAGATTAGATTTTAACTAAAATAGTATTGATGTATGTATCTGCTTAAATATATGAAATAATCTTAAAACATAGTTACATAAGTTACTCCTTTTTAATCTATTTGCAATTTTTTAATTTCATAAAAATTATAAATGATATTTATAAATCAACTATGTTGATAATTATAGACTTTTCTTTATCACACTGATGTACATCTCCTGAATGAAATATTTTTATCCCATTAGGTAGCAAATTGTTCAGAGAAGCACTTGTAATTTTCTCTTAAATATGTAACAACCTACTTATGATTACAGCTGAGACATGAAAAATTCACATTTGATATGGATTTCAAACATTTCATATTAGATAAACATGTAATTATTTGTACTAAAAAAAATCAATTCTAATAATTTTGGAATACATAATACTTTGGATTGTTCTACAAATAAAGTGAAATTTGGAGTTTATAGCACAAGAGTCAAATCTGTCTATGGTTGCATTAAATCATGTATAATTTGATCTAGATATAGGAGAGATGGAAGAGAAAGGAAAACTGAATTGACAAGAAGGTGGGGGGGGGGGCCCAAAAATAGAGAAGGATCACTAAGATATCATGAGGTGTATCACACATATTTATCAAAGATAGTAAAGCCCTTGGGGAAGAAAAAGATTACTAAGATACTTCAATGCATAAGAGTTCCCTAATTACCGAAAGCAGGGAAGCCTCTAGTTTAGTTTTAGTTTAGTTTATATTAACGTCGCACTAGAAGCAACACGAGGGCTATTGGCGGCGGACCTCGTAATTTTGAACCACGGTCAAGTGACGAGGACGACACCTGAGCTGGCACCCCCTCTCCTAACATCCACACCACACCAACGGGAGGACTTTGGGCCCCGAACAGATTTAACGTGCATCAGCCCCGGCTACACGGCGGGTCTTTGGGGGCCAAGGATCGAACCCGCGACTGAACGATAACCGCCGGTCGCTAGTCCACGACCTTGACCACTAGGCTACCGCGGCCCCAGGGAAGCCTCTAAGGAGGGTTGCACTATGAAGAAAGCTTTTAATTGTAAATAGTTATTTGTTTGAGCTTAAGGAAAGGATAGTTTTAAAATTAAATTTTCAATATATGATTAATCAATAAAGTTTTAATGATAAACTAAGTTCACATGCATTTACTCTCAGGATTGAATTTCTCACAAGGAAAACCTAAGCAATTTATAATCTAGGGACCAGTCAGGAAGGGGGAAAAAAAAAAAAAACGTGGTTAGTTCCATTTTATATGAAATACATGCATCTCTCCAAAACTCTTTAAAAACAAGTAGTCTCTGTCCAGGAAGCAATTTAGTAATTTTTTGATGTTTTAAATGAGATTGTGTGTGTCGGTCTATTTTACATGTGTAATATAGCTAAATATTAAACTAGCTTAACTTTTAAGCAGCGATTTCAAATTTAATATTATTCAAGAAAATTATCATAGTTGTGTGACTACAAAAGAGCTAGGGTTTACTGGTTAATAATTGCCAACAGACAATTAATCCACCAAAACTATCTGGAATTGAATTAAGGACAAAAAGAGCAAAATTAAAAGAACATGAAAAGAAAAGCAACTAAATTTTGGAGGCATGGTTGTTATCATTTTCCAAGAGTGGTAATTTTGAAGACCAATCACATTGATATAATTTTGTCAAGAACACACAAGAAAATAAAGTTGCAATAAAAGAATGCTTTGAAATCAATAATGAAGTTTCAGTAACAGCACATTTGTAAAAACACATGAAGGTGAGTATCAACACACTAAGCCTCCATTGGCCTCAGCATTGTAGCCGTCTTCAATGTAGCAACCTCAAGAGTTTTCATTTGACCCAGATCTAACTAAATGGATAAACAATAACAATTTACATGATTTTACATCCCAATATGAACTGCATCAGAATAAATATATAGATTTTTCGCAATCGATGAGACAGTATGCAGATAATTAGCTCGTCATTTAAGGGAAACTATTCTAATAGCAAATAGGTGAATGGTAACACTCAGGTCCAAAGTTAGTTAATTTACTCTGATAAGAAGGAAGGAGTGTTTTCTGTGGGCCTTGTTGTCTCATTCATTCCAATACATTAAATAAGCTTTCGTAAAAAGTTAATTCAATGATTGGAAGAATGAATAGTCATAAAAACCTTAGCTTCTCATAGTTTGCCATTTAGAGTGTGTAACTAATGAAACATTTAGTTCAAACAATATGATAATTATATGATGATACTGAAAGTATTTCTTTGTTTCATCCCTTTTTAGCCAATTTCATCGGGCAATTTAGGAATCCAATAAGTAGACAGACATTGTACCTCTAAACTATTTCGGATGAGATCCTGGTTGAAGAAAGTGAAAACTAAAATCTACTAAATATTTTGAAACTCAAAATATTATTACCTAATTGTGGATTCGATGCCTGACATCTAGCATATGGATTAACTGTCATTTATCTTGTGCAATGTTAAGGAACATGGGGAGCTTTTTAAAATATTCAAATTTTTACCTAATATTGGACATAAAGCTCAAGCAATGTTTGAAATTGAAACATACTGTAAAAGAACCTCATCTCAATATTTTTAAATGTAGGGGACAATCATATGATAATGAGGCTAATATGGCTGATATTAAGAGTCTTCAGGCTAGAATACTCTGCAGTTTGTCCTTTTGCTTTTTTTTACACCCTATGCAAGATACTTGCTAAATTAATGGTCCTGCCAGATAGTGATCATAATCTTCAGCAATATTATTTATCAATTTCCTTCAAAGCTTTACAATTATCTTTTGACATCTACAGCAAAGTGTGAAGTATTGAAAAAAATTGCACCTTTACAGCAAAATGCCAATGTAACATGATGGTTGAGCAAGATTCAATTACCTTAAAAAAATTTGTGCTATTATGGATGCTTTAAAGTAACTCAAAAGTGATGAAACCCAAAAATCAGGACTCAAAGTATGCTAATGCAACTGGAAAGACTTAAAACAGAATCGAGCTCATGGGATAATTTTGGGGATTGATATTACCTCCGATTACACAAACAGATCAAATATTAGGTCTACTGGAAAGTTATATCCTTTTGAGAAGTAAAAGAAAATAAAATTTTTGATACATTTAATACTTATTGTACAATATAATTTCACTTGTTACGAGGGTTGGTCTATACACTTTTCAGATGGGTGCCTTGCGAGTAGAGTGAGAAAAATTTGCTCAATCGAATTGCCATATGCACATTTGTTTGCTCGGAACGAAAACACACCCATTTAGGAGTGGATGATAACTGGTGACAAAAAAATTATTATTTTTGAATACATCCTTAGAGAAAAAGCATACTTGCAGCGGGGACTATCTGTCCCCTCCACCTCTCAATTAAGATTGAGCACGAATAAGAGAACACTGTGCATATGGTGGGACGCCCAAGCACCAATACATTTTGAGGTTTTGAAACCTAAATAAAACTCAATTCGGAGAGATACTGTCAGCAAATGGAGGGTTTAAACAAGACACTGAAAGAAAAGAAACCAGCAATGTTCAATATGAAGCACATTATCATGATAATGTCAAACCACATGTTGCTCTTTCGATTCGTCCAAAAATCAGAGACTGGTGGATGCAACAAAAATTCCCAGCCTAACTCCTTAGTTTTAACACCCTCTAATTATCACTTGTTTAACTCCCAGAAAAAAATTTTGAAAGGAAAAAAAATTCAAAACTGAAGCATATGGCCATCTAGTACTACTTGAGTTCTTTGTTTCTAAAGACAAAGCGTTTTTCAAAAATGGTATTTACAAATTACCATCATGCTGGCAAGAGTTTAAAAGTAACGAAGGAAAATATATTGTACAATAAATATTATTAAATGTATGAAAAATGTTAATTTCTTTCACTTCACAGACAGATTTGTTTATTTTTTATTGTGTTCTCCTTTTCCCTGTTTGTTAAAATGACATAATTTAACACTTTCAATTAATGCTCTGTTGTCTAAGAATGAACTCTAAAAACTAAAAGTATTTATTGTTTTTACTAGTGAAATTTTGATACTAGTAAATAATTTCTTTTGAGCAAATCGTTTGATTCTGTCTTATTTTATAGAAAGAATTTTAAGTTTCTTTTTTTTTTTTCATATACAATTTAAGATAAAACACTGAAGAAGAAATTTCTTTAAAAAAATTTGAAAGACAATATGTTATCAATTAAGAACTATCTACTATCATATATATATATATATATAGAGAGAGAGAGAGAGTCCATTTGTATGTAATTCATACAAATGTAGTTTTACTTGCCACCTTGACAAAATTTTAAGCATTCAACCTTCAAAACTGAAGGAAAGTTTCTGCCTATACAAGATTTTGAAAAACCACCCTACGGAGTGAAGAATGTGTAGGAGAGATACTAAGTATACGTTTGGCATTTATTTATATAGAAAAATTTATAAATTGTAAGCATTTTCCCCTTCTAAATAATATAGAAAAAATGCAAGCAATTAAAAATTTAACTTTTCACAACTACAAGATAATTAACTTGAATATAATTCTTTAATGCACAGTCTGCTTTTATTTCCTCCCCTCTCCTCTTTCCACCTTAATGATTAATGGCATTTCCGATTATTCGGATCTTGATAACATTCACAGTACAATGCCTTGCTATTGGGAATGTAAGAATAATTTATTAAAAAAGTTAAGGAAGAAATGAATAGCTGGATTTCTACAATGAACATAAATAACTTTACTTACTTCATCTATTCCAGGATGTTTACCTTCCCACTTTACTATTCTTTCAACCCTTTCAAAGTAAGCAGCATTACAACCAGTTCCTGAAATGAAAAACAAATCTTAACAAATAATTCCAACCATTTTAAAAATGCAGATATTTGCAATAATGAGAACTTAAAATATTACGCATATGTGACATGAACAGTATCCACTTTTCAACCCTTTCCCCTAAATATAATTAAAGTTGCAAACAATTTATTCACAAAACAATGAATTTAACATTTATAAAAGAAAGATGAACTGAAGAACTTAAAATTGATTGATTCAATTCTATTTCTTTTGTGATGTGAAAATTATAACAAACATTGAATTCACATTCACCCAAGTAATCAAAGATTAGCCAATGAAGTGCATAATGCCCTTCCTTCATTATTTAATTCTACTACCACTGTTTCTTCTTAAATAATTAATATATACTAGACTCCAATTGAAGAAATGTAAGAAATACTTTATCTCTGAATGATAGATAATATTGCCTTTTCTTGAATCTCATTCAAATCATCAATTCTAAATTTTAGGATCAATTATGAACTCTTAGCTTACCAATTCACTTATACTGATTCAATCACTTCATACAAACAGCCACTTCTTATCTTAATATTTTAACTTTGAATCCCTTCAATATTAAAAATTAATTGCAATACTATAATACAACTTACAATTATATATCAGAAATTGATGAAATCACATTTCATTTGGATGGGAAAAAATTGCAATTTTCTGCAATTAAAATTATAAAACTCCCCAAGGTCAATGGGGAGAAAATTGTGAATTACCCAACATCAAAACGGAACTGAAGAATATTGAATATATGTAATTCCTTCATATACAAATAATTGCTCTAATTACTAAAAAAAAAAAAAAAAAATTAATGTGTCAAATAATTATATTTCTAGCATTCTTTTAAATAATTCCATTTAATATTAACAATATTTTCCAATCTTTTTGTACAGATAAATTCCTAAGGATAATTTACCAGTAAATCAACTTTGCATGGATTTAAATTAAATGGACATTTTATCCTTTTAGTTAAGAGAGGAAACCAAGCACACACATACACACAAATTGAAAAACAGTCACACTTCCTTTCTTAAACACTATTCAATAACTGTCCTACTAGAAAAAAAAATGTTACATACCAAGAATCATACCAATAGCACTTCTTTTGTCTAGATAGGAACCCATCATCATAGTTCCTGTTACATCATCGATGATTGCAACAACATCTACATTTACACCCTAAGGTAACAGAAAAATACTTTGAGCATTATTATGGTAAAGAATTGTAATATTGAATGCTATTTAAAGTTTAAAGAAAAAAGTACCTTTTGTTTTGAAAAAGCATGTTTCAGCATTTCGACAACTTCTTTTCCAACGACATTTTTACATTTAAAAGATTTTGTCCAAGTTATTAAAATTCCTTCATCAATACCAGTTTGAATAATTGGAAATGAAAAGCAAAATCCTAGTTTAAAAAATGTAAATTTCCATAAAAATTAGTTGATTGATCATTAGTAAAATTATTTCATACACTTGGCATTTTCTTTTTAATGTTTTAAATTCCATTAATAACTTTTTAAGATATTAAAATTAATATTGTACATATATATTAAGATGATTAATCATTTAAAAAAGTGCAGATAGAATTTTATTGGTATGGTGATTAGAATT
>BMAW01039139.1:0-21213 GCA_019974015.1 Nephila pilipes
TATTTACGAAGGTAAACAAAATTATGTACATAATCGTAGAATACTTTGTAGGCTTTTGCTTATATAATCTTACCTATTAAATTTCAGATAATAAATGGATTTTCTATGAGAAAATAAAAGCTCCAAAATAAATTTGTAGGTTCCTGTAAAAATGAGTTCTTGTCCGTATTTTCAATATTCAATTCAAAATAAGTATAAAATAAATATTTCTAATTAAATATTCTTTAAAAAGCATAAATGCAATCTTGATATTAATAACAGGAATTTAAGAATATTATACAATTTTTCCAGATTCTCGTAAAGCTGTCGAAATATTTCTTAAAACATTAACGCTGTTACAATGAAATTATCATAAATATGCATATATTTGTGCCTTAAATATTTTGGATAATAAAACAGAATCTAAGCTTCGCTAATTACTTTCTTTTAAACACGCATCATTATTCCTCAATGATTTAAAACAAATATCCCCAATACCACAACATAATTTTACTGTAAGTGGATTACGTAATTAAACCGTCATCTAACGAATCGGGAAGCTTGTTGTTGGCCACAGAATTGTATACCGATATTAAATCGATATCTTACAATATTTGGAATAAGAAAATTACGAAGTAAAAAAAGAACTGAAGGCAAACGCTTATGAAGCTTGGTCATATTTAAATCTGATGGGGGAAAAAAAAGACACGTACCAACCAAGTATAGCATATATTCAATAACAACGTTTTAGTAAAAATATATATACTCATAAAATACGAAAGGTGAAATTTAAAATAGTCAACATTATTATGGTACTTTTAAACTGAATAATGCACATGTGTTAATCAGTAGTCTAAATGCGTTTCTTAATCTTATGTTATTAGCCACCCAAGGACAGGTGTCGCCCTCGTCACTTGACCTTGGTTTCAAAATTACGAGGTCCATCGCCAATAGCCCTCGTGTTGCTTCTAGTGCGACGTTAATAAAAACTAAACTAAACTTCGGGTTGACTATAAATTTGCGTACCAGATCCCCTTTAAATTTTTTAATACCTAAATTAGATTGTTTATAACCATGTTCATTTAACCAACCTAATTTTACGATTCTCTCCATAGACTTAGTACTAAATTTGTCTATATTCTTTTATATTATACTTGATGGTTTTAACTGTAATGTAAATATAAACACTTGGTAGTTTTAAATGTTAACTAGAATATTATTCAAATATCTTTCTAACGATTCTATCCATAGGCATAATGTTAATTTTTCTATATTCTTTTATATTCAATTTAACAATATACCGTTTCCATTCTTTTTTAAGGACATTTAGCTTAAAATATATTCAGTTTATTAATTAAACTCTTCCTTTAATTTCAGTTGCCTTTAGCTTAAAATTCAGTTTCACAATTTATCGTTTGCTTTAATTTTAGTTCCATTTAGCTTAAAATATATTTCGTTTAAAAATTTATAGTTTCCTTTAATTTTAATTCCAGTTATCTTAACATACATTCATTTTAATAACTTACCATTTCCTATCATTTTAATTATATTTAGCTTAAATATATTCACTTTAATAATCTATCGGTCACTTTAATTTTAATTTCATGTAACTTACATTTTTTCACAAAAATTAATGTAAATAATATGACTGGCAGTTTTGGGCACTTCTCCGGGAAGAAACTCGGACGATATTGTGGATGCAATGTACGAAAGGTTGGATGATGAATCGTATGATCGAATAAAAACGGTACTTACAGGAGATTTCAATATAAACTTTGCAAATGGACAAGGGGAGGAATTTATTGATGACTTTAAAACAATTAAGATTTACAAACTAATCGAAATAACATGCTACACGTGGAAATACTACAATCGAAGCTATATTTTCTACAAATAGTTCAAAAACTAAATTGGAATTGTGTAGAATGTACGTTAGTGTATTTTGCGTTCACAAAAATTTGTATGTAAGCTTCAAATAAAAATAAATTACTTTATTTAAAAAGAAATATTTTTAACCACTTTCGGTATCTAAATCTGTTCTGTGCAATGCTCTGTATAGAACATTTTTATCTATACAGATGCATACACATTTGTACAAAATGAAAGTTAAATGTATTTATATAATTAAATTGAACTGCATTATGTACAAAATTTAGTAGGTAATTAATCACACAAAATAAAATAGAATGCGTTTGAGATGCTTCTTACAATTCTTTCAACTAAATGATGTACTTTACTTAGTCAACAATTCAAACGTAAGATATAATCTCAAAAGTATTATAAAACAAACAAAACTAATAAAAACAAAACATGAAATAAAGTTATTTTAAAACTATTTTAGACATAATCTAATACAGCCGAAAATATAATAAACATATATATTACAGTATTTCATCAAAAATCGAAATTTATGAAGCATAATAAATTAAATGGTGGATTTCAGCTATCAGCTAAAATTAGTATTCCTTTAATTATAAATACCAATAACACACAAAGCGTTATTTAATCAAAGCTGTTAAATTCATCCAAATATGTTTAAATTAGCTCAAAACTAACGTATTAAATCTGATTTTATGACAGAATTAATGAGCACAGAATAACTAATTTGAACGTAAGCAAAAGACTCGCCGTGTAGCCGGGGCTGATGCACGTTAAATCTGTTCAAGGCCCAAAGTCCTCTCGTTGGCGTGGTGTGGATGTTTGGAGAGGGGGGTGCCAGCTCAGGTGTCGTCCTCATCACTTGACCGTGGTTCAAAATTACGGGGTCCGTCGCCAATAGCCCTCGTGTTGCTTCTAGTGCGGCGTTAATAAAAACTAAACTAACTAAACTAATTGAACGTAAGCATAATATTTTTCCAAAACTGAAAAATTCAAAAATCTGGTTACTCTACGATATTTAGTTTATTCATAAACATAAGTTTCAGCAATTCCAAACAAGTTACTGTATTTTAATTTACAAGAAAGTAAATAAATTAATTCAGATGCAAAAAAAGTAACTTTATAACTACTTCTTTTAGAACTATTTGGAATAAATCTGCCCAGAACGATTAATTAATATGCACAAACAATATTTTTACCAAAAATCCGACGGACTTTGAAAAAAAAAATTATTTTTCCAATAATTTTCTGATTAATCTGAATCTTGTGTTTATATTGTAGGTGATATTTCATTGGTTTTTATACTGAATATATATATCTATATCTTGAACTAGATATTTTCTTTCTTAAAAAGATATACTGAACTCCAAAAAATGAAAACAATAATTGATACTGCTTGATCAAACCTCTCTCTTTAGTAACAAATTTTTTTTTAATTATATCAATTTCCTTAAATACTATCTGGGACATAGCTACCAAAATCACATAATTAATACCTGCATAACAATATTTGACCAAAAATCTAAGCTTACAAATTATTGATGAAATAATGAATCCGAGGTACAAACTTAAATGATTTAAATAAATTATCCAGCATTTCAAGAGCAGAATTTCTAACAATACAATTTGATGTATCAGAATGAATTAAGATTAGCACTATAAAAATTAATCAATGACAATCTATAGATGTTAATATTTTCTTTATTAAACGAAACGAAAAGTTTGAGATGAAATTGTGACAAGCGAATATGTGAAGCATAATGTGATTTGAAAAAGAGCTTTTTATATTTGAACAATAAGCATTTACAATATCGCCAAAGCTTGCGGTGAGCCTGCCATTACCCCGAACGTTCTCCGAGTAAGAGCAAATTTGTCTTATGCTTCAAATAAACCCCCATTTTTCGGGATTGATATCGGCTGACAACCCAAGGTACCCTAGTGATCTTTCTTTTCCCATGGGGTTTACTGTCTTTGGTAAACACGGGTGACGCACTCTTGGGATACCCTAGCGATCCTTCTCTATTTTCGACCCTCCTTCTTGTCAATCACTTATCTATTTTTCAACTTCACGTCTAGACGATAGTTTAATCTTGTTTGGCGCAGCATAGCAATATCTGGCTCTTGCGCCAATAAACTTTACATTCATTCACATTCACATCGGCTGAGAACCAATGAGCTGAGATTAACGGCAAATCAGGCGTGGATCTATCTACCTCTAGTTTTAGTACTCGAGGAAAATGCCCCCTCACGTGCGACAAGTCGAGAAATAAGATTATTGCGTTGCAAGCGATCAAAAATTCGTCACACATAATGCAATCAAGACTTGGCATAAAGTGATCCACCAAAATTTATGCCAACCACAGAAAATGGAGGTAATTCTTCCATTCGAGCAACTGGCATAGGAGCAGTAACTTGCACATAAGGCGATGCATTGAATCGTTTGCACAAAGTGCATCTTTTTAGTATGTTTTTGACAATTTGTCTTCCTTTTATGAACCAAAACCTTTCGTGAATTTCAAACAAAGTTTCGAAAAAGTCTACTATGAAATATTTTGCCTGTGTGCATCCCACATCAATAAGTTCATAAACGGATGCTTTGTAGGAACAATAATAGGATGTTTCTGAAGGTAATTAAATTTTGATTTTTGGAGTCTTCCAAAAAGGGATAATTATTCCCTCTTTGTAACGGAAAGGATTTAATTACATAATCGACGAAGTTTTTAGAATAGTTTTGCCATGCATTAAACAAGACAGTTCTACTGTAACAACTTTTTTTAGACAGATTTTATCCACATATTTTCGGCACCATCAAATTCAACACTCAGTTCTTAAAGTCTTTCAATTATGTCTCTAGTGCTGCAGATGAATCAGAGTACCCAACTGGTAACGCGATATATTTTTTTCAATCTGCTATATTTGTTGAGGTCCATTAACAAGGACACTTTAGACTGAACTTCGCAAGCAAATGATGAAACTTCTTCTAGTTCAGCTCTTCTTTCTCTGGATACTTGTGGAGAAAACTTACTATTATAACCATCTGGCCACTCTTCCTTCGTCAGTCTCAGCCACTTTGGACCTTGCAGTCAATTAGCAGGATCTGTGATGGACTGAATTTCAGAAACTCTATTTGAAACGAATTCTTTCTATTTTGAAGCTGCCCTACTAATCTAATGCGGAGTGATTAAATAATCACTCCACAAATATATTTTAATGAATAGAAATTGCATAGAATTGTTTTAAGATATTTATAAATTTTTGAAGCAATCACACTTTAATAATTCATGTCAAGGTAACGTTAATCATTTGAGAAGTACTCTTCTGTTATAAAAATAGTTTTAATGTAACCATCGGAAGACATGTAGCGAAAATATGACACTGCTTCGAAAGCTCTAGGGCTTGCGTCGGAAAAAAAATATGCAGTTCTAACCCTTTCACAGATTCCAAAGGAAGAGAAGTATTTTCATCCTATAGTTGACTTCCAATAAATAAATTTCACTGCACCAAATTTCTAGTTTTTTCTTCAATTCAGAAAGAAAAGTTCATCATCCCAGTAAATACCATTTTCCCACACTTCGTGCATTAATAATTTTATAATGATTATAAAAGAAGAAGCGATTCTTACTGGGTCAAATATTTTCGATGCCGTTTGAAGTACGCTACATTTTGAATTTTTCAAATGATAATTCATCTTAATAATGGGCTGCAAATCTGATTGAAATATGTCACCTTCAATGTTCCAGATTATTCCTAAAAATTTTATATGGTGTTCTTTTGTGACCTTCACTTCAACCATATCTCTCTCGAACCATAAATATTTAACTCTTTCGAATTCGTCTAAAACTTCTTTAAAATCATGCTAGCTTTCTTAAGAATTTCCGCAGATCTCTGAGAAAGCTCTAAAGCCTTTCCTACTCTTTCAACGCCGTAAAATAAATCATCCACATAAAGAACGGTGTTAAGCATCTTCGGTTGAAAATAATCCATGAAATTTGCTTAACATCATTAAATTAATTTATTACCAAGATGCATAACACATAAAAACATAGACTAATATTCGCTACACAATTTCAAACATATCTAGGTCATTACTCCAGCTAGGCAGTTACAACTTCCTTATGGAGCCTCTCGTATGGAGTGTAATGCCTTATATTTTTTAGTTTCAACAGGTGTAGTAACCTACGATAGTTTAACTGCTCTTTTGGTAGCTTAATCCGCTTGTTCATTCCCCTGTGTGCCTATATGTTTTCACTTAATGCAGTCTGACTTCTCTTTCTATTGTTACCTTCTGGAGAACCTTCTTGATATATTGGATCAGTAGGTGTTTGTTGTCTGGATTTTGTAAGGGAAATCGGAATCAACCTGGAATTGTTTGTGTAGATGTTGACTCTCAGTGTTATTGAAAATTTATAACACCATTCGATAGCCTTCAAGAGCGCCTGTGTCTCCACCTGAAAGACCATATTGTGGTCTTCCAGCCAAAAGAGCACCTCCTCTATTTTGCAACCGAATAGGAAGTCCACAAAAGCAGCTCCTGATTTGCTATTTAGGCCTGATGAGTCCGTAAAAATTTCAAGTCCGGTTCTGTACGGTATTAAAAGGTCGCGATCTAGTTAAAATCTTTGCGACGTATGAAGACTCCAGATATGTTGAGTGGAGTTTTAACTTTTACGTTCCCAACCCAATTGGTCTCTAGAATGGGAGGGGGCCTCCTCGGTGTGCAGGATAAGGAACTTCGAGTATTCCACATTCGCCGCATTATCTAAAGGCATGACCCCTGAAATTACTTGAAGAGTTAATGTTGATGTAGTCTGGTAGGCCTGAGTGATTGCAACAGGAGGCCTCCACTGAATCACATTTAAGTAATTCGAAAAGGCTTTCAGCTTTCCCCGATGGTCCCATGCACCATGCCCGTACATGGCAAATCTTTCGATAGCTCCCAAAATAGATTTTAAGGAGTAGATCTGGGTGCCTACCATAGAATTTTCGTGCTAAGATGGATAGCCTGTGTGTTAAAATATCGATCCTGGTTTTCATTTCCTTGAAGGGCTGGTGAAAAGTCATAGCGTAACTCCACGTTACTCCAATGTATTTTATGAACGGTGCTACTAAAATTTCATTCCTTCTAAGGGGACATCGTGTTGGTTTGTCTAACTTGAGCTTTCGTAGGAAAGTTATTGGAATGCAAACGGTCTTGGTGTTAATGAATGTTAATTTGTGTCTGCCACCTCACAGCCGAATAACGTCCAATGCTATGTTACCTTTTTCTTCTAATGTCATGTTCTCTCCTCAGACTAGTAGGATGAGGTTATCGGCGTACGCTTGGTGAGCACCCTCTACTCACGTATTACTCTCGACTTGCGTACACTAATTTGCGATCTCTCAGGTAATCTTTTATCACTTGGAACAAATTCCGCAGGCATTTCGTTCTTGCCAAATAGTTTATATGACTGCCACGTACCAGACGCTATCGAAGGCTCCAGTTACATCTGAGACGATAATGATGCACTGATTCGCTTTGAAGTGTTTTAGGAACTCATTCCTCAAGGCGAAGTGAATGTACTCACACATGTGTGAATTCAAAGTTCTGAAGCCAAACTGCCTTAGATTGTTCATCGATCGTTAATCGAGCTGAAAGAAGGTTCTTTGCATGAAAGTAAGCAGATTGGGTGGAATGATTTTGGGCTTTTTGGGTCTTTGTTGAGCTTACCGAAGAGAATCAGTTGTTTTTTTTCTTCCTAGTTGGAAAGTGACCCATGCACAGGCGCTTGTTGTATAGGAATGTTAGGAGCCATGGGGATTCCTTATCGAGAGTTATTTCTAGATTGATGCCGTCGATTTCTGGTGCCAGTGATCTTATTACCTGCTTGACTTCGGTTTCAGCGAAGGTTAGAAAATACCTAAAGCATTTTAACATAAAATTCATAAATTACACACGTCAAAATTCAATAGTTATAACATTTAGGACACCTTTTACACGCACAGTTGTTCAAAATAAGTTTCAAAAATTTGTATTTAAAGAGTATAGAACATAGAAAAATTTGTATGACTCGAGATTCGAATATCTCGTTTCGACTTAGTTTTTTTTGTTTACAAAGTCGAATTCATCCGTATATCGGAAATATTGCCAGCCAGCATCTCAAAAAAGATAAGTACTTATTAACTATTGCGTTAAATGAGTATAAAAAAACTCTAAATAAAGTGGTATGAAATACAAACTTTTAGGAAAAATTCTAATAATAGACGAGAAAAAAGTAATATATTTTTTCTCTCCTTTGAAAAGAAAAATTAACAACATGCTCTATGACGCGCATGATTACACATTGTTGCTACATTCAGAAACTTTTAACATAAACTATTTATCATTCTCCCACATTGCAATGTAAAAATTAATTTGAGCATTACAAAAATTGTAAATGAATTAGTTAAAAGAAAACCACACATTAAAACAGCAAATTTAGGTGGTGAGGATTACCAACAAAATATCTCAATACAACGTAATACACTGAAACCATAGAAATAAAATACTATCACTAACAAAAAATAATCTAATCAAAAATATTGCACTACAATAAACTATGAGAAATCAAAAAAGTTTTTATAAGGTCAGGCCATTTGGAATTCGAAATGTTCTTCCAGTTTTCGTAATATTCAAAAGTTTTTAATAATTGGATTAGCAAGTCTGTTTTCAACTTCTCAGAAGATTCATTCAAATCGGAACTTGAATGAATAATAGGAGAAATTTCTTTTTCATTGGAAGAAATCTCAAATAGGTAGAGATTTCGGGCTGCTCTAAACAGTTCTCCATTCCGTAGCACGTCACTTACACTATCAGTACGGTATACGGTTCGAAAATTCTAGCAAGCAGCCAGAACAATCTCTTTTTCTAACTAAAACAATGTATCTTGTTTTGAGATCAAAAACTTTAGATACCTTCTTTCTTTTGATATTTTAAAGCTCCAAAACATTTTCGGCGAAATCTCTTTCTACAAGCTTTGCGCAAATTTTGGTTGTAATGCAGTCTGCATTTAAAAAAACAAATTTGCATCTGACCATATCTAAAATTAAAAATTAAATCATTTTGGATTTCTTTTGAGAAATTTGAAGATGAGGGCTGTAAGACTGATACAACTTCGTCATTAGAGAGGTCTATGACTAAGTATCGTTTCATAATTATAAATAACTGCGTGCATTTCCTCATAGTTCAAACTTACTCTTTCTAGAACTTTTCGTAATACTTTTTTCATGATACCAATCAAACGTTCCCACCAGCCTCCCCACCATAGGCAACTGAAAGTATGAACTTCCAGATAATGCGCTCGTCACTCATCTGTTTTGACACATATTTAAAATCAATTAAGGCAAAGGCGTTACTTCCACCAATGAAGATTGTTCCACTGTCTTTATGGGGCCGCGGTAGCCTAGTGGTCAAGGTCGTGGATAGCGGCTGGCGGTTTTCGTTCAGTCGCGGGTTCGATCCTTGGCCACCAAAGACCCGCCGTGTAGCCGGGGCTGATGCACGTTAAATCTGTTCGGGGCCCAAAGTCCTCCCGTTGGCGTGGTGTGGATGTTAGGAGAGGGGGTGCCAGCTCAGGTGTCGTCCTCGTCACTTGACCGTGGTTCAAAATTACGAGGTCCGTCGCCAATAGCCCTCGTGTTGCTTCTAGTGCGACTTTAATAAAAACTAAACTAATCCACTGTCTTTATAAACTATATAGTGTCTTCCACGTTGAGAAATTCATCGATTGAAAGCCTACAAAAAGGTTTCTGTTGATAACGAAGTTACAAATTCTAGGTAAGCGCAACGGTATACTGCTCATGTAATAAGACATATCCACGCGTTCTTTTTGTCCCTAAGGATTAATGGGCCGTTAAATTCAAATCCAGTGATTTGGAAAGCTGCATCATCTTTGACTCTGTCTGTTGGCAATGGTGGGGGGGGGGAAGAATTCACATATTTACTTGAATAGCATTTACAAACAGTACAAGTCCGTTGAACAGACGAAACAATTTTTCGTCTGGTTAAAATCCAATATTTTCTCTAAGAGAATTCTAGTTGTGAGATACTTCAACACGTGTGCTTGTGTTCTATTTTTGTATGTTCTTCCATTATCAAAATTTTAACGATGAGGGGATCTTTTGGTAAAATGGCTTAAGCTGTAAAATCAGACGTTTCACACATCTCTTTCAAATATAGCACATTTAGAGCGTACTATACCATTTTCTATAAAAGGATTTAGAGATTCTAATCTCTTATCATTTAATCCTCTGAAAGCACTACTGTGAATAAATCGAATAATTACTTTTTCTACATCATTCAGTTCATTAGCATTTAACTCGTTTTTCTCTTGTCTATATAGTTATTCACAAATTGATAAATCCAGGCCATCATTCTAAACATTTTCTATAATTCGGAAAACGATTAGTTATAAGATCACAAGATTCTACATTAACCATGGATAAAAATATCTTCTTTTTCTTTTCTTTGGCAATTTCATCTACGTCGCTTATGAAATCATTTTTGGCTACTCTTCTGGAGGTAAATATAGCCAATTGGGTCCCTCCCACCTTTCCGATTCCACTAAATGTCGAGCATATCAGCCTCTGATGGATAAATCGGCTGGATTTAAAGTTCCCGGAACATGTCTCCAAGATTCCTTATTATTCAACCGTTAATCTTTCGAATTCTATTGTGGACAAATATTTCCCATATTTTATTTCATTGTATCCATGCTAAAATAATAGATTAATCGGTCCAAAAATAAGCTTTATGGTATAAGAATTCTTTCAAAATATTTGATTCAAGACACCCTGAAATTGTGGTTCCAAGTAATTCTAGTAGCGTAATTGTTATCTCTCGTTTTCAACAAGGACCTGTTCTTGCTTTAGCCTGCAAAAAAATTGGAAATGGACAGAATTTTTTTATTACAACGAGAACGAATGCCATAGCTGAATAAACAACTCTATTTGCATCACAGAAGGAGTGTGAAGAAATATACTCTTATTGATTTTCAATGCTTATCCAATGTTTTCGTATTTTAGTGATCCGTCAGTTTTAAGCCACAAATCTCTTACATAATCTGTCTCTAAGATCAATGCTTGATTGTAAAAATTATTTACGTATCTCAGACGAAATTCCAATTTATTTTGATACGAAATTTATTAAGAATGGATGGAATTAGTTCAATAAGATTCTTTCCCTTTTCAACGCAATTATTTATACTAGACTGCTTCACCGAAGCATCAAAAACTTGTCTAATTTTGGGGGTGGCATTTTCTTTAACAACAAGTTTTTGAGGTAAATAATAACAAGATAAACCAATTTCCTTAATTGGGATCTCCTCCATAATTCCCTCTTGTTCCCATTCTTTGAATATTTCATCATACGCTTCAAATTGGTTTTCCGCTTTTAGTCGTTTTACAGTATTATTTAATCTCTTAGTGGGTACATCAAAATTATCTTGCAATGGTACATGGTTTTCAAGCCACGGTAAATTTACTTCAAAGCGACCTTCATCGTTTACACTAACAGTGTTTAAAAACGATCTCTAGCAGCCTCGTAAAACTCTAATTGATTCTTCTTTCCAGAAAGTTCCAAGATCCCAAGCCAATCGAGAAACCATAAATCTGATATTCATACTTCTTGGTTTAACATTAATGTTACCAATAATGTTGCGCTATTTGAGACCTCAGAAACTGTAATTTTATCCATTAACTGTCCAACCCAGTTTTATCTCAGAGGCTGAAAATCCCAAAGTGAGATGTTGGAAACATCCCGTCACTTACTTACCTGCTATATATTAGCCCTTTTAAAATTTCGATTGGTCTAAAACTTCGATCGTTGATACTTACACCGTTTTTCTTTAATTCATCCGTGCATTCTTCAGAAACGTTAGGAGGTATAGTATCATAAATTACATCTTGACCAAGGACTTTTAAGTTTCAACGTTAGCTTCTATCGGGACATGAATATGTGAAAATATCGTGTTCCATTATACCGGTTGAAGTGCCACCAAATAATGAATGATATAGCTTTATTTTCTTTATCAGATTTTTCAAAATCCATTTCTGCCGTAGTGCTAATTAAAATATACGATCGCTGGGAAGCCGAATTTATAATAGTTCGTACTTGACTTGAAAATCATTACCCCTCAGAGTAGCCATTAAAGTCTGAAATAGAATATTTGGAGTATTTGATAAGTTAGCTAACATTTTATCTCTCTGAGGAATTCGACAAGTGTCTTAATTTCAGAAGTAGAAATACTTTGACATTTGGAATCAGTGTGACTATCTCTATGCAAAAGTACATGGTGTCTTCTGCCACAAAGAATACAGGACGCTTTTTTCCGGCATTTAGTTAACCTATAGCTCCTATCTAGGCAGAGAAAATTTCTCTAACTATTCTGAACAATAATGTTTTTCTTATACTGAGATTTTTCACTTTTTGTAGCAGTCACAAGATTTATGAGAACTGGAACAAAAAAATACAACATTGGTTTTCTTTTGCTGTTGAAATTAAAGAGGGTGCAAAATGAATTGGTGGAAATTCTCCACGAACTCTAAAATTAGTGTCTTTCGAACTGTAACTTTTAGCCATCTTGTATTGACTTGTTCCAAAAGATTTATTAGCAATATACACTCGCTCTTCTCCCTCAATTTCACCCAATAAAATAAAAATAATCTATCTAACTCTATTCGATAAGAGGAATCTTTATCTATTTCTACATATGAACCTAGTTCTCTGCACTTACGATATAGAACTCGAAATCTTTGCCATGCTCGAAGAGTTTCAATAGGCAATGATGATTCAACAAGCGGATATAACACAGAAGCGTATTTATTTCTCGTGACGCCAAGAATTTCTAATGCATGAAGTTTCGATTATAAACTATCATGCAATTTTATATATTTATATATTTAAGGGAAACTTCTTGTTTGAGTTTTTCTATAATGCATGGTCTGAAAGTAATACTCTAACATAGACTTCTATTAAGAGATTTTCTTTCTGAACTTCTCTGTTATAATGGCGCCCGTCAAATTATGATTACGCCAAGTCGTCGACAAACTTATGAAACCTATCTTTGATGCAACCCACTTGGCGATATTTCTTACCCCTTGGCGATTCATCATCGGGCGACGCTATAACAGAGAAGTAACTTTCTTCCCCATAACTCCTTACAACTGCTCTGAAACTTTATGAAGCTTTCACCACCCGGAGGGAAATTCTTAATTAATTCCTCGGCGGACGATCCTTTCTCGATTCAATGCTGTAAATACGCAAATTTGTCATGATTGTCTTAAGTTTTATTGGTATCAATCTTCTTAAATTGCTCCCAAAATCCTAACCGTTATTGTTTTTAATAATTCCGTCAAACAGTGGCAATTTTAATTTACGATACAGAATCATTGAGTTTTTAGAAACACGATTTACAGAAACAATATAATTACATTATTAAATAAAAAAGCTGAAAGCTTAAGATCTAGCATTCACCATTTATCAATATAAGATTCAGACGGTTAGAGTCGGAAATAAGGTGTCCCCTAGGCGATTGGCGACTTTTGAAAGCGTTAGCGACTTTTGGGAGCGATAATGATTTAAGCCTGGCGATTTAGGTAATGGTAACCCCTAAGCATATTCAATGCTTAAGTCACGCACGTTTTGCGACCTATCCAGTAATTCGCCAAGTTTCGTCGCCAATCGCCTAGGACACCCTATTCCCGATTTTAACCGATTTGGACTCATCAAATTCATTATTCACTACATTTTTAATTTCCTCAAAATTTTATAATTCTTCTCTAACTCCAAACTTTCTAGCATTTTCTTGGATTCTTCTTCTAATAATTTGGTAAAAACCTATTTGAGTGGAGCCCCTTGGCGATTTTTTTTGATATCGCGCCAAGATGGCGCCAAAGCGAGTGTTTCAAACCCGGAGATTCCGAAAGAGAGAAAAAAAGATGGCGTCGTGCCTGGAAGGCAAATTCTGAAGTCAGCAGGCGTATTCAATGAAAAAAAAATGCGGAAATCATCGTGTTTAGAAGACAAAACAACGCATTTGGAATTTCAGTTTTAATGAACTTAAGTAAAAATACATAGTATAAAGAAAGAGGAAACATCGAAAAAACGAATGGATAAAATTTACTGACCTTATTCAGGAAATAAATCTGCACCCACGAGCATGAAAACAGTAGTTACGAACTGCTTTAAAACCGTTGTTATTAGAAATTCTACTGCTTTCTAAAAGCTAATTTTCTACCTTTCGGGAAAACTAATCAAAACGATCCATTTTCGTCGGACGAATGTCTACAAACCACGTTCACCATACCAATCGTAATCGGATTAAATAACAACTTTCAAATATCTAATTCTATCCAAACGCAGATTTTCTCCCCTTTCGGAGGAACGAAAATGGTACAAAACGATCCAATTTCAAGGCTTCCAACAGACGCTGTTCAGCCGATCACTCTTCTGAAGAAAACAAATTTTATGGAAAAGAACCGTTTCCAAAAGGAAGCCATCCGAAATTCTATTGCAGATTTTCTTTCTACTTCAGCAAAAAAAATTATTTTAAACGATTCACTGGACGTTGACATTTTCAATGTACAACGGATTTTCAAAAATCGCGATACCTCAACAATCAACAACGTTTGTATCCAATCCAGCGTAAAAAGGAGAAAACAAAGCGTCGAATCCCCTTTTATAGATTTTCTAGGGTTACCAGAAACAAACCTGCATGGTAACCACATTGGCGATGTATCGCCAAAAAAAAAAAAGTTAAAGCGCGCCAGGCCCCATCCAAATAAGAACTAAACAATAATTTTAATTTTGAAATATTTTCATGCTCTTATAGAGTATTTTCACCAATCTCAAATTCATTCAACGACTTAGAAAATAACCTTCTACACTGAGTACGTTTTGCCTTCATCGCATCCACTATACTTGTAAACAAAAAAAAATCAAAAATAATTTACTCACGAGATACCAGTCCTGTCGCGGACGCTAGGTATATCAAAAGGAATAAGTACTTATTCACTAGTATGTTAAATTAGTACAAAAACTCTAAATAAAGTGATGTGAAAGACAAACTCTGAGGGAAAACTCTAAAAATTGATGAATAAAAAGTAATATAGTTGTTACTTTTCTATTTCACCGACGCAAACATCACCAATAAAATTTATTGGCAACAACATTTTTGTTGTCGCCAATAAATTCTGCTTGAAGATATTTGTAAAGTAAAAAAATGTAAACAATGCTTAAAATCTCGCCAAGTAGACTTTATTGGCAACACACATTGTACACATAATGGTAATAAATGTTAATTCTAAGAATTTTTTTTTATTTAGGAGGTATAAATAGCTTAATATCGTTTAAAATTTTGGTTATCGGGAATAGGGGGTCCCCTAGGCGGTTGGCGACAAAACTTGGCAACTTCCTAGATAGGTCACTAAACGTGCGTGACTTAAGCATTGAGTATGCTTAGGGTTACCATTACCTAAATCGCCACGCTTAAATCAGTATCGCTTCCAAAAGTCGCCAATCGCCCAGGGGACACCCTATTCCCGACTTTAATCAAAAAAATTTCAAATGGGTCTTTAGTATCCCTTCTCCACTTAAATTCTGCGAGATAACTTTCCGAATGATGACGTGCAATTCCTCTGTGTTTCCTATTTTGCCATTTTGCGCTACTCCATAGTCTTTCTTTTACGTGTGTGTTCCAGTTTCCGGGACGACGAAATTGTATCTATGACTTACTTTGAAGTGTTCAAAATTTTTCAGTGCATTAGGATTTCCACGAATCAGAATATATATTGTTGTTCCTTTTTCGATATGTTCCTTAATTGCATCTAATATAGAATTCATAGATCGGTTGGGTAATTTAAAAGAAAGCATTTGTTTGATTCACAGCATTGAGGTAGAATTCCTCCCGCATTGTTTTTTCGCTTCATGAACATACTTTCATCGACTTCGACAATCATACCAGGTCTCCCTATTATCGGTTGTTGACGTTTAACCAAATAGTCCACATAGACTTCGCGCATGTAATTATCCCAGTCCACAACTGTTCCGTGACTGATTTCCAACTGTTTTTAGCACCATTTAACTGAAGTTAGCTCTTCACTCCAACAATAAATAAACCTCAAACACTTCAAGAAATTCAATTTCGATGAATCAAACCATGTGTCTTTCCAGATACCTAGTTTTACCACCTAGTTACTAAAGTTTACCACCAATAATGCATTGCAATTCCGAAGAGTAGACAAGATTTTTTTCATATTTATCCAATCTTGTTCAGTTCTTAAAAGTTCAGTTGCATTACTTCCTATTTCTTTTAAGTCTATAGACAAATCTTTTAATTGAAACTGTAATTTTTAACACCTTAAATAAGGCACTATATTTATTCAAATCTAAAACAAACTGGAAATCGTGTACTGCTTCTTTCTTTCGAACGTTTGAAATTTCTTCCTTAACTCTAGATCTCCGTTAGGATTCTCAATTTCGATTTTACCAGGCAAAACTCAAGGTGGTCCGTGCCACCCCAATGAATTTTTGGCTAACTCTGAGGCCTGAATACCTCTAGAAGGGATATCTGCGGGTTTTTCCTTCCCTGGACAATGAGACCATTGGTCTCGTTCAGTCAAAATTTGAATCTCTCTGACTCTATTTTTTACAAATGATTTGTAATTGTCAACCTTACTCTTTATCCAATACGCGCATTTATTAGAATTGGTATAAAAATAACATTTTGCTTCAAGTTTTAAACATTTACTCACCTGTTTAGATAACCTAGCAGATAACAAATATCCGAGTAATTCCAAACGAGGCAAAGTTAATGATTTCAGAGGAGCAATTATACTCTTTGAACATAAGAATTTAACAATAACTCTGATATCATGAGTAATTCCTCGAAGAAATATCACGCATCCATATGCTGCTATGGAAGCATCTGAAAAGAAATGAATATCAAATGAAATAAAATAATTCAAATTGAACTCAGAAAAGTAATAACTAGGGATCTCGACGCTATTTAGGTGTTTAAGTTTGCTACACCACAACTGCTACTTGCAGTTTAGTGAGAATGGAAGTTTATCGTCCCTGTCTATTTCAGCTGCCCGAAGTTCTTGGAGAAGTATCTTTAGTCTAATGATCAATGGTCCCATGAATCCGATCGGGTCGAAAATGCGACCAAGTATCTGCAATATGAATCTTTTGGTGCTGAAATCATTGGCAAGAATGTTTATCAATTTGCTAAAATCAAAAAAGATCATGTCCTTGTCTTGATCCCAGGCTAGTCCCAGAACCTTCGTAAGAGCACCAATTCCACCAATGAGTTTCTATGCCTGCTCTCTTCCAAGCTTCACGAAATTTTACTGAATTTATTTGCCACTTTCTAAGTACCATTCCAGCATTTTTTGAGATTTATATGCATTCGTTGGTACGTTTCAGAGCTGTTTCTACCTGTTCAGTACCTCCAACAAGGTCATCGACCCAGAATGAATTTAAAATTGTTTCATAAGTTTCTGAGAACCAGTCTCTGTATTTTTCGAAAGGAAATTTCAATGTTGGAGCTAGCAGGTAAGGACGCGGCATAAGTCCGAACAATACACGAATAAAATTCAATACAATAATTTTATCCAAATTTAAATTTTCTGTCCCAAAAAACTGGTAAATCATTCAGTCTTCTGTATCTGTTGAAATTTTCAGAAATACTTGCCGTTTGTCAGGTATATATGCAACCGCATTTTCTTGAAATTTGATCAAAGGTTCAAATAAATTAGGGTGTATTTTGATTCCTGTTTTAGACAATCATTCATGAATATTGTCCTTCATGAGCCGCTCCATTGAACACGATCATAAATCGACTGCTGACTTTGTCTTCTCGAAAGACAGCATGATGAGGCAAGTAAAATGAAGAGTCATCAGCCAACCCTTTAGTCAAACACCTCTCAACTATTCCTTCTTCAAGGTAACCATCAACAACCTCTCGATACTCTTTATACAACATGGGGTCTCTTTTAAACCTCTCGGCCAAACCCTTAAAAGATATCAATGCCAACTCCCAATTATTTCCTAACTTTTCTTGTATGTCATCTTACCACAACAACTTAACGCAATATCTATTTTCAACTAAGTGAACCGATTCATTAAACTCCTTTAAACCTTCCTTGTCTTCCATACTATTTCTTCCATGTGTCGATTTCTCCTCATCTAATCCTTAAGCTTTTCAACTCCCAAAATCATCTCATTTCAGCGGAGACCGACTCCTATTCACTCAGAACGAAGTGAATCAGTAGAATCAGTCACCTCATCATATCTAACTTGTAGCGACCATCCAAATATTGTTTCTGTAGCTACTAATGACGAATTTAATCCCTTTATCAAATCTCAGTAACCCTTTTCTAATCCTTTTATCAAATCTCAATAATATAATCTACTCAAACTAACAATGAAATCTGACAATTGCTAGACAACTCTTTAAAACCAAATATCAAAGCTAATCCCCTATCCTCCATTTCAGCACACATATCCCGATCTGTAACCCGAATCGAGGCTCTCGATATTCCGTCTATTTCCAATACCTCTACTACCATTTCTCTTCCGTCCAAAATATTTCGCAATTTCATCTCTACTTTGAGATAAACCAGTAACCTAGGATTCCTATCTCCAAAGGAATAAATATTCAAAATAAATTTTTAGTTCCTTGGTTCTTCTTGTCTTTTAGTCTTTCGCAGTTGTTTATTTATCCTACACCATCTGATAGGATTTTATGGGAACAGGTGGTTTTAGTAACTCCCCTGCCCCAATAAATTTTCCCGATCCTGTAATTTTCGATCCCAACATCTCAGAAATACTTTTCTTGACAAATAAACGTTCCCTACCTTTATCAAACAAGAAAAATATACAATCCGACAATTTAGTCTCAATTATTTCTGTTTTCGCGCATTGCAATAAAATCCTTTTTTATTATTATTATTATTATTAACCATATAATTAGTGGTAGTAGCTGCGAATTCTAATAAATTTTTCTCCGAATTATTTTCCTATTTCTGATTCTTAAAATCTTCTAGTTCGCAATAAATAGCTCGAGCGTGTCTGCCATGACAGAAAGAACAGGCAACTTATTTGCACTTTTTGACACAACAATTTAAATTACAACATAATAAGCATCTCTTTTTCATGCAACAGTTTCGCCCTCTTATTTTCTAGTATTCGAATTTTCGCACAGATGAGACGGATGCAATTGACCGCAAAATAAACATCCGCTGGCAGATGTATTAGTTAACATTTCACTGGCTGATGGGACAAATTTATTTCGATTGGACGCACCGAACTGACGGCGAACGAGTTGTTAACATCGAGAATTCAAATTCCGAGGCAGGAGGAGGGAAGCGATTCCATGCGAAAAGTTCTCTCACGCGCACTGAGAGCGTTATATAAAAAAAAAAGTCATCAATTCTTCCAGATAGTGATTAGTACTAGAAATCAGAGTTTTGCAATATTCGAAAGCAAAATTACGAGAGAAACCTTTCAAAATTATTGTACTACGCATAACAGTATAAGTATCTGATTTCACACCTAAACTATCTAAAGAACGAATTTGCGTTTGACATTAAAAATATAAATTTCTGAACTCTTGAAAATTACTAAAATTTTTAAGGGATCAAGTTTCCCAATTTTGACTTATGGGTATTAATTAACATGTCATTCTGGCCAAACGAATCCTTCATAGAGTGATTCACATTCTTCGATAATTGGATCAGCTAAGAGATTGTCAATTTCTAGCTTTAAAATTTCTTTACTTGCTGGATTAATCCTATAAGGTAATGCTGCAACTGGGAGGTGGTCAACAGTATTGATTCGGTGTTGGGCGTTAGTGTTGGTTGTATCCTTGAATCAAAGCATCTCTTGAACTCTTGCTGTAAACAATTTAGCTGTTGACGTTGTTCGTTGGTTAAATATTTACCTCTTCTTAAATATTGTTTATGTAATTCTTTTCTTAGAAATGGGTAAGGAGTTTTCAATCTCTGAAGATTCTTTGTAGAAAGGATACTGGATCTGAGGATTTACACAAAAATGCCAGGTACCATTGAGATAATCTGGAACAATCCCAGTACATTTGAGAAGGTCCGTTCTCAAAAGAGTTCTATATCCTTCGGCTTCAGGCAAAACGATTTATTCTGTTGGAAGCTTTTACCTTCAATTGTAAGATTCATAACAGTAGTCAAGGCAATTACGTTATTCTATATTTCTCCAGCGAGTGTCAAGGAAATGTTCTTGGGTTTAAACATTACTTTTTATACTTTGTAGCATATAGTGTATGTTTTCTCCAGCTATGATGCACCGGTATCAGCACATACTTCCGCTCCACAAATTTTGCGGACGACTAAACTTGATGGAGATGTTAGTGATTCGAATGTAAACAAATTGATACTATTTAAAGAAGCTTTCCCTTCTCCTTTAGATCTTGAGCAGCTAGGACATTAGGATTGTATGTATCCAAGAGTTCCCTTTCCATAACGTTGGATGGTTCTCCTTTCTGGTGGAAGGTTCGTGTCCTTGGGAAAATACATTTCTTCCTCTTTTTCGTAGTTAAGATTCTCTAGATGTCGCAGTGGACTTAAATCTTCTCCCTGGTATCGAGAACTCACTTCTAAAATTTGGTTTGTAAGACGTCGCTGAATTGTTCTTTACTCCATAACGAGCATTTTCACAGACATCCAATTTCTCTACTAATTCCTATGGCTGGTTCCATTCTGCCCATGAATCGATAAAATGTTCTTTGAGATCCGAAGGTGTTTTTTTTTCCCTGAATTTGGTCGCTAATAATAAGATATTTTGGCTGTTCAAAATTCTTAGTGTTTAGATCTGTTACCCATCCTTCAAAACATGAGGCTAGTTCAAAGAAGCTCTCCAAGTAGTATCTGCGCTTTTTCTTAATGTCGCGAAAAAAACTGTCTAAAATGGTCGGCAGTTGACCTGTATTTTTTAGTAGCATTTTTTTAACTTTCTGGTAATCTTGAGAATCTTCTTCATCTTCTCTAGTAATAAGTTTCGCTATTTCTGCAGGCAGTGATCTAATAAGGTAAAGAATCTATTTTGATTCTGGAACACCTAAAAGTTTTAATTCATGTTCAGAAAGTGTTAAATGCAATCCAATTTAATCTTCTTTTGGGTTAATATAAGGGATAACTTTAGTAAAATCCATTCTGGGTTAATCTATTTCCTGAACTGTAGCTTAAGTTTGAGAAGTGATTTTTCATTCAAGTTAAATTCATAGTTTTTCGAACTCGAAAGACACTCCTTTTCGCCTCGTTTATTTTCAGCAACTTTTTTAAGTTGTTCTTTTTCAACTTCACGCCGAA
>BMAW01039153.1:0-43755 GCA_019974015.1 Nephila pilipes
AAAAGAGCTGGGTGTATCTTTAAAAAATTGTAAGTGAGAAGGAAAAATATGTATTAACAAAATAAAGCCTATGTAGCGGACTGAGAGTAAATACTTTTAAAATTGAAGCTAAGTAAAATAAAACTTTGCTCTTCCCTGATTAGACTGAGGCATTTTATTTTGTGCGGTCGAGAAATTATTCGATTATGGAACTTTCATACCGGGAAAGAACACGTAACGAGATAATTAGTGTAGACAACTTGTAAAAGAATTTTCAGATGTTATTCATTGCACAATCGAAATGCAATGCATGTAAGAAATATTAAAAATAGCAATCATACGACAAGAAAGAAATTTGTATTTTTATAATCTCTCTGTTTACGTATCTAAAGCAAAGTTAGAGCAATTTATTATCATACATAACTGTAACACATAATTTTGAGAGTTAGTCTTAACTCTTAAGAGTTACATATTTAATATTATAATTCTAAATAAATCTGTTTACAAATAATTGAAGATCAGCAAATCCCATGAGAAACTTTGATGCCGATGAACCCTACAGTAATTATCGTTCCAAACTATCCCTTAAAAGTCGCAAATGAAACATTCGAAACTCAACAGCGTTATCTGCACAACTCCCCAGAGAGATAGCAATCCACGAAACACAGTACATTGCGAGGAATTTAAAGTAATCATCCGCTGAATTTCATTAGCAGTGAGAAACAAAACTTAGAAAGTTGTTTCCGAAATCAGTGTACCAATTGCAGGTAATGAACTGTTAAATGCTCCAACAGTCTTCATCGCAAAGGTTCCATCATCTGGGAGATTCCGTGTTAAAGGCGAACTTCAAAGCGATTTCTCCAATTTCGATCGCAGCGATGTGAAGGGAAACGACGCAGTTTTGCTAATGTTTTCTTCATTGGATATGGTGTTATAAGATATTAAAGTAAATGTTTAGCAATCTTCTCTACAATCAGAAATTTAGAAATAAGGCTGCAGTGCTTGGCACAGTTAAAGCGTTTAATTTATTCGTTAGACAAGTTATTTGGCAATTATAGATGTTCAATTTTCATAAAAGTTTTATGGTTGATTAAATCTAATGTTTATTAAATTCAATTTTTTGATAATTGCAATTTATGGTATTATTAAAAACGTAAATATTTTGTAGGTTACTAAATTTAAAAATAATATGCTTCTTTTATTCAGTGATTAATTGGTTCTTTTCTATCTAATGTCTAGCAAAGGTAGTAAATTATTAAAAATAAGCAAATATTTTTATTGTTTAATTTTAAATTCAATATTAAAAGCATTTTTTAATAATTTACTTTGATTAGAAATTTTACTCGTAGTTATAATATAAAAAATTGACTTTCTCTAATTTAAAATCTCAACATTAGTTGTTCTCTTGAAATTCCTGTCTAGAAAGACAATTTGAGTATTATTCAAATGTGAGTTAGTGGTTTTGAATTAAATACAGAAATATCTTAACCTATTTATACATCAAAAGTGGCCTGTTATACATTATTGTCTGTTAATAGGATATCATAACAAGAGAGAGTCAGGAAGTAATAAAAAAATTAAAGTTTATTTCTGTAAATCTCTGTGTCCTAATACTTATTTACTTATTATCTGACATTTATCTAAAATCTTCCTTATTTTCTAATGTAGGACTCCTTTTAAATGTTTTGCCGCCATGGTTTCCAATCGTATTATAAAAATTATATTTTTAAATAATGAATTATTTAAGCAAATTAAATAAATGGCATATTCCTTTGCAAATAGTTTTAGTAAGCGAAAATATATAAACACTTATAACTACCCGAAATGCAATATTATGAAAATAGCATCCAAAATGCGGTAAATATTTCACGTGCGTATACCACGAATGAGATATGTAAATGATTAGCCTTTTATCATAGACGTACATCGAGAGTGTCTGTAACGGCATCAACAAGCATCACGTAAATAGAGAATTGAATGCCGCTTAGAAGTACTGCAATTACTTTTTCATAAGTTGTCTTACGCAAGCAGTCCCATTATACCTCGAAGAATGCAAGTGTCATTCGAATACATTTCTAAGGACAACTAACGAAGAATTGTTGTCAAAAGAATTTGGAATTTGTTGAATAAAGAATTTGGAATTTGTTGAAATAATAATTCGTATTTTCCTTCCGACAAATCGGTTACCGTTTCAGACGTAACCTAAAAATAGTAACGAGGATTTGCAGTCGATGGGTGCAGGAGGGAATGAATCACCGACGGCATCGATGAAATTTATCTTGCCGCACCACTACACGTGATGACAAGCATATTGTGCGCTTGTAAGTGATGGGTATATCTGCCTCATTATGGGTTCATTGGTTAAAAGTGTGATGAGACGATCTCACAACAAAATGCGGTTTGCTACACAACAATATGTGTCCATAGCAAAGTTGAATACCCGCAATTTCTCCATTGCTGCGATTATATTTTTCTCAAAGCCACTGGATTTTGCATCTGCAATGGTGTATTGGATGGCTGGAATGTATAAAGAATAACACGACATTGTTTTTAAAGACGAATTCCACATTTGCTTGCAGGACCTCGATAATCGGATATGTGTCTAGGGACACCGTGGATAAAATTTGCTTAACTGTTGCCATATGCATCGTCATATAGGTCCCTACGAAAATTTCTGGTTTGAGGTATTATTGGATTCCTTCCGCACAACCCTAGTAATACGTTCTGGTGTTATAATGACCAGCCAGTGCTGTATCTCTAAGGATTTCCAGCCTGGTTTCCTCTCATTCCAATAGAATGGATTGTTTTCTTTGCATTCGGCCACATTCTAAGTTAAAAGTGCGAAAACGCCCATGACACTATCTGTTCAAGACTTTTTAGAAGAAAGACAATCTTCAAATCTCTCACTTATCAAAAACGTGCTCGGTTATTGGAGAACGACTTGCCCGGCATATGATACCCACTCCTTCATTAGATATATTTGACGACATGAAGATGCACCAAGAACTTCCATATTACAACAAGTCACCTAGAGCCTCATTCATTCAATGTCTAGGTGTGTAGCAGATATTATAGCCAGCCGTGACAGACACACTCAGTACAGATTTCATCGTTTTCCTCAAATTTCATTAGTTGAACTGTGTGTTGTTTCTTTAATAAATTCGGCTCCGATACATCTTGGTTTCTTAGTGTTTCATAAGCAGCAGTATACAAAGATAATAATCTAAATATTGTATCAGACGTAACCTAGAAATAGTGACTTGGATTTACAGTCAATGAAATCTACCTTGCCGCACCACTACACGTGATGACAAGCATATTGTTCACATGTAAGCGATGGGTATATCTGCCTCATTATGGGTTGATGCTTTGATAGTGTAATGAGAAGATCTCACAACAAATGCAAAAGGCAGAAAGCCGTACTTTCATTAGTTAAACATTCGAACTATGTATTGTTTCTTTAATAAATTTGGCTCGGATACATCTTTGTTTCTCAGTGTTTCATAAGCAGCATTATACAAAGATAATAATCTAATTGTTGTAATAAAAATTATCTTTTAATCAGATAAAATAACACAAGTAATATATAAAAAAAATTAAGTCAATTCCTACTTAACTCAACAGAGAGAAATTTTATTTTAGTTACTTTTTTATTAAATAATTACAATTAATATAAATATGTATATACATATGACAGAATCACAATATTAAGCAGCAAAAGAAATTTTTTTTCCACGCTTCGTCACTGACGATATTTATTCCTAAATTTATATCTCGCTAAATATCTTATATAAAAGAATTCTTTTTCTCCTATTTAAAACTAAAATTAATTATTTGAAAATTAAATAAGAAATTTTATGCTTCGACGAGATTCAATCCGAAGGCATGAAGATTCTACGCCAACGCTCTATCCAATTTGCCATTGAAAGAAAAATGACATAGTAGAAGCATTGGCTTGTTTCATAATTCATCCGGTAAATTAAATAGTTAGAATGCAATTTAGCCCAACCACCCTTGGCGACAGGAATTATTTGGCGGTATCTTGTCAAAAGGTCCACTTCGTGGACTGAACGTTCAGCCAAAAAATATCGCCAGGTTTGGCAATTTTTGCAATCGCGCCAAGTGCATTTTCTCCAATTAAATAAATTAATATTCGAAAAATCTGTATTAACATCACGTGTCATTCACTACAAGTGTAAAAAAATGTTTTTGAACTTGAGTGTGAAATGTTGATAAAGTATTTTAATTATTATAGAACATTTGAACAAGATATATATAGCGAGACTGTGAGCTAATAGTAGGAATAAAAAAAAAGAAATACAAAAATTCTTCAGAGTCTTAAATATTGTTATAGGAACATTGAATTATTTCTGTATTTTTCATTTCCGTTCTAAAAATCTATAAACAGGATTATACTTACTTATTTCACATCCCTCTATTCCTCCTACATCTGTAGAGTTAAATTTCCTCAAGTAAAACCAAAAAGATTTTACCTGGGACCTAAAATTCCTTATGGAATCAATGTAAGGAATAGTTTCTGAAATACAGATATTCTAAATTATTTTTAAGATTATTTTAAAAAATTCATTCCTTGATCTTAAAGCAAAAAACAATAATAAGGTACAAGCGATAAATACGTACTTTCTACAAAAGACTTGCGAATAATAATTTCATATTCAACGAATATAAATTAATACGGCATTTAAAAAACAATTACTTCACGCAATGTCAGTTCATTAAATAAAAAAAATCTTACCAACCTGATTAAATAATTATTTAAGGGAAAAGAACTGAATGAATAAAAGTATTTTAAATCATATTTTTTAAACAGTTAGTTCATAAATGCATTATCTGTTTTAGAACTAAGAACTTTCGTCACAGAAATCAATAAAAAAAAATTAAAATAAGCTTTGCTAATTTCATTTTAACACATGGAAACATTTTATTATTTCTGTTAAAATCACGGAAAAAATAAGTAATACTCAAATTTGATTTTAATTAGCGTAAAGTAAGCGTACTTCTGAGCTATAGGCTTCCCAGATGTAATTACTACCATGAAATATTTTTATTTATATTTTTTACTTCTGATATAGTTTTATTTTCACCATTGAAAATTATAAAAGTACAAAAGTATTGCTAACAACAAAAGGAATCGAAACAGACGAAAAATCAATTATGCATAAATAATCTGCATAAAAATCAATTATTAAAATAAATATAATAGTAAAAAAAAATCAAAAAAAGTTATATGCAGAGAACGGATTTAGCCACCAAAGGTGTGCATTTTTCTTAAAATTATTCCTAAATTACTCAATTAATTATACAAATTAGAGTAAATGATGAAATATAGAGAAACAGACAGTTGTAAACTTTTCCAATATTAAAATTAAAGGAAACGATGATTATAAAATTGAATACATTACAGCTGTATGTAATTAAAATTTAAGTTATCGATAAATTATTAAATTGAATATTTTTCAGCTAAATGTAATTAAAATTGAGGCAAACGTTAAATATTTGAATAGTGATCTGGTACGCCGAAAGTGATCCAACTGAAACAATATCCCCTTAGGTGACTAAAAATAAGAGCAAACGATAAATTATTGAAGTAGACAATAATGATCTGCTTGGATATTAAAATAAAGCAGACGATAAAAAATTAAATTAAATATATCTTAGCAATGCAAATGTACTTTCAGCAAATTAAATGTACTTATTATAATTATAATGTCACTTTTTCGAATCTAACACAACATATAACCATCATTATCTTACACTCAAGCATTTTCGTTGATGCTATTTCCTCAAAACAACATGTTGACATGTGTCTATCATCTATCAAATATTTCAAAAAGAGGTTCTCCTCATAACATATTATAATATAAACAGCGTTATTTGGTACTGGTCACGTGCTGAGAATATTATTTAATGCAAGGTAGAATATACACGCCTCTAAAGAAGTTTTACAGAAACATTTATAATTTATTTTGGAAAAGTAATACAAACATTCTTTATACAATTAATTTTCTGAAACATTCATTTCAATTTAATAAGTAGTTTATACTCTACATGAGAACGGATTTTATTACTTTTTTGTAAACTGTGCTCTTTATCGCAGTGAAATAACTTGCATAAATAAGGTTCCAACAAGTAAATTAGGTTCAATGTATCAAGAATAAACTACAAATTATATAATGCCACTTGAATATTTAGAAGTTATTAATATAATACAAAATTTAAGTTTCCTTTTCATTACCATATGTATTAAAAATTCTAACAAGCTCTTAACTTGGAAACATTTTACGCAGAAATAATTTTGTAAATAATAATGTATTAATCCCCACTAAGATTAAGTTATTGAATTATTAAATTACGTGAGTAAAAAAAGGATCTTGACACATTTCCATTTTTTTTATTAAAATAAAATATTGTTAAAAAGGATTTTCACTAAGGAAAATTCTGTGATATTTTATCCAAAAGATCATGTATTGATTATATGTTATTCAAAGTATTACATTTATTTTATATTTACATATACCATGAGTGTTTTAAATATTAATTAAAAATATTGTATAATGTAAATATTTCGTTTTTAAATTATTTCTTAAGATTATACTTTGAATTTCTTGGAATTGAGCATACATTTTTCCCGATAGATAGCGAATTTCTATCTTAACGTTTAATTATTTATATTTTTTGCAAATGATTTTATTTCTTGTGATTGATTACATGTCATACAATAAAATCATTTTAAAATCTCAAAGTACTTTAGCCAAATATTCATGGAAATGAAATTAAGTGCATCTCTCTCTCTCTCCCCGGCTAATAAACAATAGAATTATCTTATACATATATGAAAGGGGCGATATTTATTAATACTAATTGATAAATATCCAAAAAAAGTCGCCACTAAACACTAAAGTAAATTTTAAATGATTTATTTTGAGGTATATTAATAAGAAGCAGTGATTTAAAAGTGAAGTCTCCATGACCATAATTTTGTTACTTATTTTCTCGTTTTCAAAGCTCGGGTTATACATTTATGCTACTTATATCTTCTATGTAATGCACTATAAACTTTTCGAAATGCTTCTATTTCACGCACTTATAACCGCTTGTGTTATATCTGAAAGCTACGAATATGTGCTACGTAATTCACTATTTATTCTTCGAAATAATCCCTTTCCACCCTCGCATTTTACCCAAAATCTATTTATATCTTCAATGTGATACACTATTAACTTTTTAAAATAATCCCTATCTACACACTTGCGCCAACGCATGATTAATAGGGCAATATTTTGGAAGAGAATCCCTTAGGGACTTACATTCGTTAGACAAGTACGGGTATCATAACCCTGAGGAAACCTAGTGATATTTTCTTTCCCATTACGTTCACTGTTCTGGGTAGACCCAGGTGACGAGATCCGGAATGCACTTGTGGTTCTTCTGTATTTTAATCCTTACTCTTGTCACCCAATATTTATGTTTGTTTGTTTTCCATTTTGAATGTCTGAATCACAGAACTCATACAAGACACACATGATTGACGCAGCTTAACCAGAATTGGCTCTTTCGCCATAAACTTAATATTCGCTCATTCATTTACTCGGAAACGAATTCTAATGGCATCTGTCAATACCAGGCCTTAAAGATAACTTTTACTTCGTAATGAAAACGAAAGTGGTATCTTTTATGGTGATCTTACATTTTTTGGGAGAGGTGAAAGCTGCAAGGTGAAAGCTTGGGTGAAATGATGCCTCGTTGCAGTAGCCTTCTCCTTGAGGTCGCCATGATTTTGAGATCTCAAAACACCAATAATTCTTGGAAAAAATTTAAATGCATGCATTACGTAGAAGACACAAGTAGCTTTAAGATATGGCAAGAAATATGAAAATTGGCTAAGAAATAAAACTTAATTGCTATGGAAGCATTACTTACATTCAAGCTTCGTTGTACAGGACAATTCACTTTTGCTTAATCGTATGACAATTTCAATCAGAGAATTACACTTTAGCTTAATCCTCTGACGATTAGGCAAATTAACAGTTTTTGCTTTTTTCTAAGCTTCGATCTAACAGTCGCTGGAAGTGGCGCCCCCCCCCCCCCCCGAGTTGCTTCTGAAAATATTATACATTTTCTGGTGGTGATACAGATAGCTCACTTGCTTTTAAAAAATAATCCTTAAAGAATTGTTTGAGTTATATAAATTTAATATTTACAATTGTAATTGGCTCTTTTAAGCAATTCAATACATAATAAATATTAGAAATATTAGTTTGTAAGATTTTGGATAAAATTACCGAAATAAATACAAGCAATTTAAAACTTTACGGAGCATTTATTGTTGTATTTATCTAAAACTCTTTTTGTGTGTGATACACTTTAATACTTGGAATTATTCATCATATATATGATGTATTTATCATCAGAATTATTTAGATGTCACTTTTCAGCCATTACAGAAAAAAAGAAGAAAAAACTCCTGTCAAATTACGCAAGAAAAAATAACTAGATCATTAACAATGAGATCGGTAACATTTTCCCTCAATACGCAAAAACATTTCACGTTACCCGTAATGCCATCCATATGCTATCAAACTGAATTTTATAGTGGGTATCGTTTGTAACACAAACAACGCAGGTCAGTACAGGCGAACAAACTCTTCTTGTCAGCGCGCATTGAGTAAAAATTTAACTAGATGAATAGGGCTCATCTGCAAACATTTGGGTCTAAGATTTCGGATGAACTGAACTCGTATGAGAGCATTATGGTACGCTATTCTAAAGTCAAAATGACTAATTCAATAACCATCAAAATGTTAAAGCAGAAAAGTCATGAATTACGCCTTTAGCTTTACTCTGACTTAGCTATAAGTGTATCATCGTAGAATTTCTCTAAAATTGATCTTTTAATAATTAATTTTAGATTAAAATTGTTAAGAATAAACCGGTACACAAATAATTATTTTTATTTCATTAATGTATAATATTTAGCTGCAATTATTGCCACGAGTTTCTCAAACATTGATAGCACAGAAGTTCGATGCTCGTCTACAGATTGAGAATTCTGAGGTTCTCACAATCCAGTGCATGTAACGACAGTTCTTTTTCTCAAAAGTTCAATTCAAATGTGTATGCATGGTCTTTTTTTTTATATAATTTCTAAAACCTTCCAGAATGTTCTTTATGCTTCCAAAGCTGTGTTCTGGAATATTCCTCCATGATATATAAAGTCATGTATTCTCAGTTTGAGAGAGTTCTCATCCAAGTGTAGGTGTTCTCAGTTTATTAATAAACCTCTATTGTGACTTCAATTTAACTTGGTCAAACATCTACGTAAAAATATATTCATTTGAATAATTTATCATTTTCTTGATTTTTAATATCCGAAAAGAATGTTATTGCCTACTTTAATATTTAATCGTTTGATTCAAGTCTTATACTTAATTTAATATGATTTTTATCACGTAATCAGTTGTTTTGTGACCTATATTGTGAAAAGTTGATATTGTGTTTCTTCTGGAAGAATTTTAAGTTGTTCTATGTAATTCTATTTCCCGTGTTTATTGTTTGAAGAGATATAAAATCGAAAAAATACTACAAATGATTACTGCCGGAGTGGTGAATTCATATGAATATATACATTCCTGGACGAGGTTAAATGAACTACTTCATCGTTTGAAGGGTGAATTATACACAGACGTCCTCATATCAGTAAGGCACACAGAACGCTAAGTTAGCTGTTGACTAACTGCAATTGGTATAATAATACTAATTTTTGTTGTTATTAATTACTAGATTATGTACATATGAGGCACACTACAATTTTACTCTAAGAAATTTTTTGAATTCATCTATTTAAATAACAATTGTGGATTATGTTATTTACATTTTAACTTTAGTTAAGTTCAACTGCACTAGATCGAAAAACTATAGTTTAACGAATAAAATTTAGATCTTATAAGTGTTCAGCTACAATGACATGAAAATAATTAGCTATTTATCATAATCAAATGCAAAGGATGCTAGTTAATTATTTAACTTTTGTGGATTTGAAATAAAACTGGTTATTTAAGATATTAGAATTCACTATTTGTCTTTGTAAGAGATCATTTTTTAATAAAAGTCGGATTTAAAAGAGTAGAAATGATTTTCTTAAAAAAATAAGAAGCAGTAAGTTTTATTCTTTCTTAATTTCCTCATCTAGAATTAGTTTATTTTTTTTCGATTGATACCCATTATCGTATGATTTGTTGCTTAAATTACCATTAATAAATCATTATTTGCTTATTTAGAAAATTTCCATAGATTAATATGATAATTTTAACGTTTAATACCTAATTTGTATTCATCTACGACTACTATTAATGAAAAAGTCTGAAAAAAAATCGATTACAAATCAATTCAAAATTATTGCATAAGTTTCATTTTGACTTGTACTCCATATATTTAAAAATTAATTAGTGAATCAATATCATATTGCTTTCATTTATTTTTTTATCCATCTTCCGGTCTATTGCGCACTTTATTCCTTAACTGGGGGTGTGCAGTGTCACACAGCTGAACGTGTTCCTCCCATCCCCCCTCTTACATGCTTAGCTCAATAGAATGAAATCTTCCTTTAACTTCCTGTTTTGAGTGACCTTGAGCATCCACCTCCAATCACAATGTTTTAGCGCTTTCCTCTTGTTAAAACTCTGCAATCTTCAAGAGCGTTTTGAGAGACTTTCTCTCCCTTTCAGAATAACATTTCTCGTCAGTGTTACTCGTACATAAGGCTTTAAAGTTAGGTTCAAGGAGATTCATTCACCCAACTGATCCGCGTTACACAGAAGAGCTGCTAAAAATTCTAGCTGAAGTTCAAAATGATTTTAGTGCAGAAGATTTTGTCTATATGAAAGACTCGGAAACTTCTTCATTCGACAATGGTTTCTCTGATCAAGAAGTAACAAATAATACCGTGAAATAGCATTCGAAAAAAAATGTACAAATAGTCATCCAGTGTAACCAATAGAAATTTTAAAAGGAAAGCTAATAACACGGTAAGATTTTCTAGAGTAAGACCTATGAAAAAATTGACGATTCCAGTCCAAATAATGTATTGGAACAACTTTTTACCGGTGAACTGTTACGCATAATTATGAAATGAATAAATTTTAGGATTGAAAAAAAAAGAAAAAATATCTATGATATAATTAAGGGTAAAATTGACATCAGCATTGATGAAAATAGGAAAGGAATTGGATTTTTAGAATGTGGAACTGAAAAGAAAAGAAACAAATTTCAAATCAGGAAAACATGTCATTTGGGCCCCTAAAAAGTCCACGTTTCCTTGGAATGTTCTTAAAAGTTATGTAATAAATGTGTTAAAGTAGATGAGGATTAAATTGTTTGCTTTTAGGAAATCCCTGATGGTTGAGGTACTGCCAAAAATTTTCTGTACTGTGCTATATTGAATTTTCCCCTTTAGACATTTGCTGCACATATATTAAATAAATTAAACACAATACTTAATACATAGTACATTCATTTGAATTATTAATGAAATAAGATTGACAGCAGTATGATTTTCATCAAAAAATTTAAGAATCTGGCAAAATTTTTTCGGAAAAGATTTGTTTCACTTTTAAATGTAAAAACTTTTTTTTATCTTAAATTTTAAAAACGTCCATGTGAAATAAAAAAGAGGGTATTTTAATTTAACGATTTTTTTAAAAAAATTATAATGAAGAATGATCCATGAGACCGCAGATCCCTTGTTGTCTTACTTTTTCACCATTACTGTTATTAGTCAAAATGATCAAAAATTAAATGAAATATCCAAATGTTACATTCTAGTAATAGGTATGATTTCAAAGAGCAATATAAATATTTAAATTATTGTCTTGATCAATGTAGGATTCGCCGGACTAAAAAGAAAACTATTATCCTAAAAAAAAATTTTTAATGCCTCTTAGTCCATCATATTCTTGATGTTACACAATTTCAAAACAATTATCCCAAGTCATTTCTGAAATAGAAGAACGTGCGTACGCTGATCACTAAAGATAATTACAATAATATCCATGCATCAAGAATGTTCCGTTCTGCTTGCCAAGCCACCAAACAAACCACGCCACCGAGCGGAGGAAATACAACGATGAGGAAGTGAAGAGAGAAAGAAAAGAAAGAATGGCGGCTACGACCGGTAGCAGGACTGAAAAATGGCATGAAACAAAAGTCAAATGTTTAGTGTTAGTAAGTTTTGAATATTATGTTAATTGTGAGTGTTGTGTGGCTGTTAACAATAAATAAAAACTTTAGCCTCTAAAGTTGGACTATTGATTGTGTATCTGGTATTAATGAAATCTTCAGAGTTAAAACTAAGAACCTACCACGAAGAAACGAAATATTACTGTCAGTATTTAGGAAAATTAGATATTTTTCCAAGCTAACATAAATGATTAGAAGAATCCATTACATTAGTATCGTTTCTTAGAATAAACCATTACAACAAAAATTATTCTAAGAATTTTCCTTTGAGACACTATAATATCATGAACCCTATTCTATCAGTAAGTTATCAAGCCAAATATAACCCTGGAAGTTAATGAGACAATCCGCCTTAAAATTTAACAACCTTTTCAGTAAAAATCCCCAAAGGGTGAAATTCATAAATAAAAAAATATGCCCCTAAGACCTTAAAGATATCTTCTCAGAATTTCAATCAGCCATTGGAAATATTTCCACGAAATAGGCCTTCAAAATCAGTTTGCTGATATTACTATTGACTTTTGATATGCCCTAGAAAATTCCTTGTATCCACTGTATCTGTCGAATAGTTCATGGTTATGGGAAAATTAGAAAATACTCAGTGGAATGGAAGAAGAAAGTTCCAGTTTTAAATCAATGTTTGTCTTAGTGCTTTTTGAGAATGCTTCAATAGTAGGCAATATTTTCCTAAATGTGAAAGGAATTTGGAAACTTTAACCATAAATTCTCGCTCTATTCTTAGAAAGGGAGCATTACATCGATTATTTAATTTAATATTCGATATTAATTGAGTTTAAAATAAAATAAGTTTATCTTCCTAAGAAGAAAGGATAATATTATGGTTAATTTGTTATTTTATTTTCAATGATTTGTTGATACCAAATATGATTAAAAAAACATGCTAACCTAGATATTAAACATAATTGCATGAAATTAAACTGTTTTGAAAGCGGAAATATCTTTTATAGCTTTTCAGTAAATATACTCTCTTTAAAATGGGTGAGTACTTTATGTATACGAATAAAAACTTATTTTTGGTTATGGGGAAAAATTTTAACAGGATTTAGATATGAGAAAACGTAGATATGATTTAGATATAAGGAACGTAGATATGAGAAAAAGTTATGAACCAAATTAATTTAAATTTTACATTTATCTTCCGTATGTAGTTTTTAAGAACTCCTACTTCTTTTATGGTTGTAAAATGGATACGTTTTTAATAACAAAGGTGTAAATCACGTATTGTGATAACTTTTTATTTTTATTTTTCATTGTTATTTGATTCGAAACACAATAAAAATTGTAGTAATATAATTTTCATCATGAAAGTAGTACCATCCTAAAAAAGTGTTATGATGAATAAGATAAAATTCCCAGAATAATGATAATTTTGTTTTCTTTTGAGTTATGAGCGTTAATCTGATAATCAATTTATGTATTATTTTCACCATGTTTTCCTCTCCAAATTTTTTTTTTTTTTGAATTAAAAGTATTTATTAAATGCGTTTTTCATAGTTTTAGGTTATATTTTATCATTAAAAAATATTTTGATAGCAAATATCAATGTACTTCAAAAAAATTTTTCCGATGGTGTACGGATACCTTAAACTGTCCAGCTCTTTAATAATTTTTTTCAAAATTTTAGGTTTTAATGTCTTAAACTTTTGAAATGTTCCACATTTTATGTTAAATCAGAGAACTTTTGGAGCTTTTTCTACGTTAAGTTAGTAAATTCGATAGTTCGTAAAATAGGTAGTTTCCTGTTAGGGGAGCTCTAGGGATTAATTGGCAGAAACAGCACGTTTCATTTTTATATCTCTAGTTCATATGTATTAAATTTATTAGTAAAAAGGATTCTAATAAAATTATCATTCTTTTTTGGAAATGAATTTTTGGTCATTTCTCTCAAATTCCACTTAAATCTTAAATTCTAAATTAGGATCAACTAACAAAGTCTTAGCTTAACAATTCACTCGTTATGATTCATTCAATTTGCACAAACATCTGATTCTTATATTAATGCTTAAGATTCGTCTAAATCCAAAATATTAACTGTATTCTTTAATACAACTTTCAAAGATTTATCAGCCTGGCGTTACCTTCTACATTCCTTCATTTTCCTACCAATTCTATTTCGTTGATATATCACTACCTTTAATTCAATTCACTTCACTTCTACCTTCATCTAAATTACCTAATCGCGTTTCATCTTTGAAGGAAAGAAATTATAATTTCGTGCAATTCAAATTATTAGAAAGTCTCCTTGGTTAGTGAGCAGAAATTCACGAATATCAGGTATTTCTTAGTCTAATGTTACACCTATATCTAAAAATAATTCTTATGAATATTGTAAATGTTCATGTCAAATTCTGGGGATCTGAAACATTTATAAAATTCATTTTTTTTCCATTGAAATGCCTGGATGCATGTCATTAACACTTTTAGTCATTTCTATTCTAAAACTTATGTCCTTTTCCTATACAATATGTTAAGTTACAGAATTTTTTTTTCTTGTCTTTTCCCGTTAAATATCGGACTCGAATGTTTCAAAAATTTTTGAAAAAGAAAAAAACATTCACTACAAGCATTTACTTATGCTTTATATTCGGAAACATAGGGTAAAAATATTACATTTTACAGACACTATATTACATTATAAAAAGACAGCAAAATCCTCAGGATTGCAATGTCAATGAACTCTCCCTTAATTAGCGAACTAAGCAAAATTCTAGTGGTTGCAGACGAAAGACCCTCCCTTCATATTTCCTGCAACCTTATCATCACTACTCCCCTGACGACCTGGAACTTCAAGGAAAGAACTTGTAGCACAGACCTTAACGGGGCTCCTTCGCGGAATTTCATTATCTTTTGGAAATAGTCCCAAGAAATCTGCTCCAAAAGTAGGAAATGAACTGTGAAACGATCCAGAAAGTCTTCATCGTATCAGCCTAATCTTCTGTGCAATTAAGTTCAAAAAGCAAATTGGGAAAGATTGCTCCGACGTATGCTTCAACGTAGGAACTGTTATGGTCTGTGGGTTCTTCCAAGCATGACGCTGTTATGGTAATGCTTCCGTGTCATATCTTTCGGTTAGAAGGACGCTTTGAGATCTGGGCCACAGCCAAATGCATCAAACGACTGATTGTATTCGGATAGGTAAGGGTATCATAAAGTATTAATTATTACTAAACAAGTGATAAAAAAAAATTAAAGTCAATTAATACTTAGGTCAACAAAGAAATTTTTTATTTTAGATACTCTTTTTATTAGATAATTACAATTAATATAAATATGTATATACATATGACAGAATCACAATATTAAGTGGCAAAATAATTTTTTTTCCAGAGATGGCAAAAGAAATTGTTTTTCGCTTCGTCACTGAAGGTATTTATTCCTAAATTTATATCCTGCTAAATATCTTATAAAAGAGAATTTCTTCTCCTTATAAAACTAAAATTAATTATTTGAAAATCAAATAAAAAAAAATTATGCTTCGATGAGATTCGATCCGAAGGCATGAAGATTCTACGCAGACGCTCTACCAACTTTGCCATTGCAAAAATCACAGGCTTGTTTCTTCATTCCTCCGGTACATTAAGGCTCCCGTCTACCCGCCATTTTGATTTCATGGACGCAATGTTAATCCTATAGAATTTCGACTTTAATTATCAGATCTTTACTATTTGATCTATTTGAATGCAATAAAGTGCATCTGAAAGAGCAAAAAATAATGAAGGCTTCTGTGGAATTACTTTTTTCCTCCGATTTTTAAAAATATTGGATAATATTCTTTAAAGAACGAAAAACTCAAAAACAAATCATTAAAATAAGAATAAATTTTTTTTAAGAATCTTAGGAAAAAAGTAATTCCACAGAAGCATTGATTATTTTTTGCTCTTTCAGATGCACTTTATTACATTCAAATAGATCAAATAGTAAAGATGTGAGAATTCAAGTCGAAATTCCATAGGATTAACATTAAGCTGACGAAATCAAAACGGCGGGTAGACGGGAGCCTTAAATGGTTGGAATCCAGTTTAGCCCAACCACCGTTGTCGACAGGAAATATTTGGCGATATTTTGCGGAATGTAGCTATTCTGGACCATTTACGGACATAACATTCAGCCAAAAAAAAAAAATCGCCAATTTAGGTAATTTTTGAAATCGCACCAAATAGTTGGGCTAAACTGTATTTTCAATAGTTAAATTTAATTAAATAAATTAATATTTTAAAAAAATGTATTAACATCAAGTGTCATCCGCTAAAAGTTAAAAAAAATATATTTGAACTTGAGTGGATGAAAAAAAATTATTTTATTAACGATTGAAAATTTGAACAAGAAATAATAGGGAGAATGGGAAACTAATAGTAGGAATTTAGAAGAAATAACCGAGTTATCTAGATGAAAATTATTCTGTGTACTAATTGATCATTTGTGCATAAAATGCTGTAAATTATATAAAAATGTTGGATTTGATTGATTTCAGGAAGCTTTAGACCTAAGCAACGTGCAATTTGGAGAAGATACACCTCAATCTATTGAGCTTAGAATGATGACCTTCCAAAGTTAAGAAACGATGTAGATATGTATAACCCTGGATGTTGATTATATAGAGAAGTCTTAAGAATAATAAATAAAAATTTAATTTCTACCACAAATACTTTCAGTAATTATTAAAACTTTACGATATTGTATGTTATTTCAATCTACAGTTCCCGGAAACAAAACAAATCAACTTTAATCACTGTAATATACAACATTATGTATATATCAAACTAATAAAAATAAGGTATATATTAGTAAATCAAACAAAATTTATCTGCTCTTTAGAATGATTAAAAAACATCTAGTAATATGTTTTGTGAAACGGTTACTAAATCGTGTCCTGAATCAAAGATTATAGATGAAGTTCTATTTATCTTCATCAAACTGTTAACTGGATCCGATTGAGGAATAAGCACTTCTAAGCAGAATATGTGTTAAAATTCTTCTCTTAAGCCAACGCTTTCACTTCTGGATACCAACATCTTATGATCACAATAGTACTCTATTTCCTCTAATCGCTAATCTCACTCCAATACTTCTGATTTTTTTGTCTCATTTTCCCAATTCGTTTACCTGCTAAGTTTGATGAAAGCTGTGATTTCTCTGTTTTGATTGACTGGTTTTATTAACGTCCCACTGGAAGCAACTCGAAAGCTATTGTCTACGGACCTCGTAATTCTGATCTTCGGTTAAGTGACAAAGATGACGCTTGTGACGGCACCTCTCTTTCCTAACTTCTTCACCACACTAAAAGAAGTCTTGACAGATTTAATGAACATCGGCCCCAAGTACACGGCGGGTCTTTAATGGTATCAAATCTCGAACCTACGACTCGATGAAAACGCTCGGCGCCAGTGCAAGCCCCTGACCACTTCCCGTAGCTGCCACCCCAAGGGAGAGGAAAGGTTCACTACTGTATCTGAGGGCCTGTGCTTATCTAAAGCAGCTGACCCCCTGAAGAAATTCTCCTGTTTGGTTCCGTTTAGTTGTACTAATTTCGCACTAGAAGCAACACGAGGGCTTTTGGCAACGGACCTCGTATTTTGAGCCTCAGCCATGTGACGAGGACGACACCTGAGTTGGCACTCCATTCTCTTAACTTCTATACCATGCCAACGGAATGATTTTGGGCCCTGACATATTTAAGGTGCATCAGCCCCGGCTATACGGTGGGTCTTTAGTGGCCAAGACTAGAAACCGTGACTCAATGAAAACTGCCGGCCGCGAATCTGAAACCATGACCACTACGCTAGCGTGACTCTCCACTTCAGACAAAGATTGCTAAAGCATTTATCTCTTTTCTTGGCGCATTTGTTTCTGTCGTTAAGGGTGTGATCTATGGAAGGACTCTATCATGTAGCGACTACTTTTACGTAATAATTTCATAAGTCCTTGATGCTCAAATATTTAAAAAAAATTTATTTTGTTAAAGTCACGCATCAATTTTTGTTCAGTGGGAAATATAACTTGGAAGTGTACCTATGAATTTTAAAGTGAACATTTACTCAATACAGCTTAAGATTACTTAATGCGTCATTTCTAAAGTAATTTTATTATAAAAGTACTATAAAGGACCTGATTTTAGACGGTGATGGTCTGGTTTTAGACTATTTCAGATGCTTATAAGGCTATATTCGTCTTATGTCAAAGAAGACGAAAGGAACCTGGAACACATTTTCAGACCAAAAATTGTTCCAGTTTTCATGACAATCTGTGAAGTTTTTACACGTACATTTAATTATGCTGTGGTACTCTTAAAATTTAGGTGCATACCAAAATGCTCCAAATTTCACTTGAAACATATAAAGTTCAGATCCTATTTATCATTAAGATATAGGTGATGAAATATGGAACACATTTTGCCTTGAAAAAAAAGGGATTGATTAAGTTAGAAATGAGTAGTATTAAAAAATGTGCTGCTCTCTAGATGCTAACGAAGTCGGAATATGAAATTAATCATCGAGAATTTTACTATCGGAAAGTGTTCCTATTCAGAGTGCATTGCTTTAACATTAGGCTAAGATATCCTTAACAAAGAATGCTCAACACTTTTGTAACAAAACAGTGATATACTTAAAGTTACTTCCGAAAATCTCTAGAAACAAAACCTAAATTATTGAAACCATAATCTCTTCTGACACAATTAATCCATTGATACATTCACTTCCTAATACTTTTTAACCCTGATAAAACCCTAATATTTTCAACACTTTTGAAAATATTGTTACGAATCTCGTGCATGCTTGGAATGTCCAATCCATTTCGAAGCCAAAACTCGGAATCTGACCGCATAACAATGAGTGTCCGATCCATCATTCTGTGAAGTTTCTTTTTGCTCCTTTGTGCATGCCAAGAAAAACCAGGAAACCATGCATCAAGTCGCTTTGCGTGTTCTGTTGGTCGGTGGACTTTGAAACGTTGATCTTTACGTGATGGTTTTTTAATGCTCTTTTCCAGTTCATTTATTTTTCTCCCTCTCTGTATTGGTCCACATAATTTCTTTTGAGGTCTCGCTGTACATTTTGTCTGTATGATATTGTGATAATATTTAAAAATTTCTTACAAACATGAAAAAGAAGCAATTACATTACTGTTAGGAATGTTACAACTCATTAAATAAGTTATTTACTTATAAATTACAAATGAAATGTTATGTTAGAATTAATCAGTTAATCAAGGAGAGGTAATCCCATTTCTGGATTAGATTAGATTGGTTTTATTAACGTAGCACTTAGAAAAAATTAAAAAGTTATGCTGTCCGGACCTCATGATTTTGAACATGGGGCAAGTTATAAGAATTCCAGTTCTGAGAGTATTTTTAATGTGAGTTTTTCTAATTCCATGAATGAAAGAAAACTCTCAAAATATTGCAGAAATTTTAAGAACAACATTATTGGCGTGAATCTGAGGTTTGAGGAATATGAAGTGCTTCTCAATAAATCAGAAAATTGTGAATGAAAAATCAGATTAATTACATTTTAGAATATTTTTTATATTGTATATGTAATATAATTACATTTTTACTGAACCCTATCTTTGAATAATTTCATAACCATACTATTATTCATTAAAACGAAACAATTTGTTTTAAAAAAATACAATGAAAACATTTTATGGATCTGTTCTTCAACAATTTTAATCCAATTTTTGAAATCCTCAACCTTAGATAAACTTTAAGTTTATCTGCTAGCTTTTATTAATTAAATGTACTTAATAAGCAAATCAATGCTGCCTTACAAGAAAATTATTTTATAATTAATTCTATATGTGAATATGTAATAATAAATAAATAATCAATACTTGTGAAATGATGAATAAAAGAGCTATATTTATGGCTCAGACTTATGTAAGGTATTCTATAAGCTCCCGTAATTACGATTTGTAAATTCACTGTACCAAAGTAACAACCTGTAAAACTACTAATGTTTATGGTAAAGGTGAAAACAATTCTAAATTAATTTAGAAAAAATTTTGAGATTACATTTAATACAGATGTTCCATTTGTCCGTCTATATCTTGGAGGCAAATCCAAACTATTTTGTGCACATTTTGAGAAATGCATTTAAAAATGCTGGGAATAACTTGTATCATATATGAAAAATGGTATATTTAAGATTATTAAGATTGTTTAGAGATTATTTTCATATACATTTTTCTCTAAGCATTCCCACAATAAAGTCAGGAAATGCTCAGATATAGGAAACAAGGTTCTTTGATCGAAAAAGACGGTGTAAAATACCGTACGAGTAATGATTCCATGAAGAAAGCCAAACATCAAAGTGTTTTTGGTGATACGATTCTGCTCAGGAAATCTTTGGCCCATATTTGTGGTAAACATAAGTTTAAATCCTTTCTGCGTTATATTTGGAATACTTTTTATCATTAGCATACAAATATTGTTCTGAAGTTTGTTTCTTAATATAATAAATTCTCTAATTATTTGTGTGAGCATTTTCGTTTAACCATTATTTGGATCAGATTTTATTTTGAGAAACCAAATAATCGTAATTTGTCAAATAGGAGTGTTATGTATTTTGGAAATAAAACTTAAGCTTCATATAGAATCAGTCGCATATGTATTCAACTTCTAGATAACTAGATTCACGTTAAGAAGAATTCCTTTCCATCTTTTTACCAAAATGGATTATTAAAAGGAAGGAATATATCGTATATGATTTAAATTTTCTCCAAATATAATGATAAGAGTCTTGCAGCAAAATTAATAGTTTTTATAAAGTAAATATTGTTCTATAACTTCCTATACTCTTACAATTGAATTGTTAAGTTTCGAATGTAAGTATTTTTAAGAACAGCAAAAATAGGGCTCAATTTCCATTTTCCTGACTAGCCAATAATATTTCCTTTTCATCTTTCAGAAAGAAAATGAGAAAAGTATTTAGTGAAATAATCATAAGCTGTTTTTTGGTAAATCACATAATTATTTCTCTCATTATAATGCATTTATCATCAGCAAACTCTTAAAATACGTCATGTAATGATAGCTATAAATTTTACAAATACTAAAGACAAGAAAGGAGCATTATAGTATAATAGTAAAAATAATTAATACATAATTCAAAAAACGTATTAATTATTTTTTTAATTACCAAATGAAGCATTAAATTTATCATTATTATTAAGAAATTTATACCCATTAAAATGGAATAATTGTTTAGTTATCTTTTAAAAATGTTTAAAGATATTTTTCTCTACTCATTTGAAGAAAAGAAGTTTTCATAAAGATATTATTATTGTCGATGGAAGATTAAACCAGAGTTTTATGCAAACAAGCCAGTTCCAAGTATGTTCCAGGATTTAACTAGATCAAATCGATCTCCCATAAAAATACTGAGAACGTTTATTTTATATCTACTTATTTCTGAAACGTTTATTTTATATCTGCTCAAATAATGTGAATAAAAACTTTCTTATCAATATATCTAATTAAAAATTACTCAAAAGACACTGTGACCCTTTAAGAAAATGTGAAATAAGGCAGGGTAAAATTGTAATCTCGTATATATATATATATATATATATATATATTATATACGTGCATCCACTCGCTTCCGCAGTTAAAGCAGAATAGAGAGAAATTTTCCCATTTTGAAATTTAAATGCTAGTATTTAATCAGTTTACGTGTTACTTGATTTACGGATATTCAATATTTTTTGGCAGTCAATAGCTTAGAAGAAATTATCCTACGGTTTTGATACAGTGGGAGATAATGATTTATAGTAGGTTATCACATAAATTAGAAGTTTTAATTGTTTTGTATCAGTTTAAGAATCCCATTAGAGGTGTTAAAGTACAGGAAAAATTAGAAATTAATTTAAATTTTAGTGAAATCATTATATTGATATTTATATTTATAGTGATATTTATATTGATGTATAAAATTTAAATATACAAAAGTACATTAACTAAGCAAAAATGAATCAAAATTCTAAATTTATTTTGAAGTACGTATCATGTAAAAATATAATACTATAAACAAATTTGAAATTATTTAAAATTTCAGTTAAAGATAACTAAAAACTATAAATGTAAGAAAGGAAATATATAAATTATAAAACAATAATTATGTGTAAAACACAAAAAGTAGCATAGAAATATTAAAATCCTTGAATAATGAATGTTTAAGAATTAAACAGTTTTGAAATATTACTAGATAATACGGTACATTTCATACAAGTGTTTATGATGAAATCTTCGCTTTAGCAATAGCTATATATAAAAAAGGCATGAACCTAAATGCAAATAATTCGCAGTTAATATTCCACAGAAAGAGAAAATATTTGTAATAAAATAAAGCTTATATTTAAAAGCATAATTTAAAAATAAATCCAATTGCAAAATTACAGAATGCATTGCGAAAAGTAAGAAAAAATATATGAAACTTTTTTAAAATATAAAAAAATAGTTTTCCAAAAATTTAACTTACACTGAAAATGATTAGTCATCCCAAATATAAATTTCAGTTCGTAAAAAAAATAATAACCTGAAAATTAGTTTTGCCATTTTTACAACAAAGAATAAATAAAAACAGTATTTCACTCTATAAAAACATGTCATACTAAATTCTTCACAGAAAGTAATTTTTAAAAACATATAATAATAACAAAATAGAACAAACAAATAATATAAATTACAAATAATTAATAATATTAAAAATATTCATTAAAAAATCAAAAGAAAAATAGAAAATACAAAATGAATCAGTTTCATAATTATTATATTTTAAATTGATTTTCAGAAATTAACAGAGCAATAAGCTAACATACATTTACAATATAATTCATTTAGATTATTTAGAATATCTATAGATCTAGCAACCAATATAACAATACGCAAAGTGTAATTATAAAGAGTATTTCTAAATGTTAGTTTATATTCTAAATATTTCTAAATATTTTCTAAATATACACTTAGCTAATTTCAAACAAAGATACTTTGTTCACTAAAAAACGTAATGATCTACTTTGTCATAAATATAATTACATATTTCTTGATCCACAATTTTTAAATTAATATCTTTGTTACCGGCTTCACAAATATTTTTATTAATTTGTATAAATGATGTATAAAAAAGGGGGAAAAATAAATCAGGCTTACACATTCGGATGAATTTATTTTGAAAAATAATTAGATTATCACAATGTATGTAAGCAATATTTATTTATTATTAACAATAAAATTTTGTTCTTGTAAGTATAAATACACATTATCAGGCTGACCTTGTGGTATGGCTATAATTTATTTATATTTTATCATTAAAAATTATGTAACTTTTTTTTAAAAAAAATTGTGAAAAACTGAAATTTTTCTTAAGAAATGGAACAATCATTTATTAATTTTTAAAAATTAACAAGAACTTTTATAAAAAAAAGGGTAACTTTCTACGGAGTTAAATAGATATTCAAAATCACAACTAAGTATTGTGTAAATATATTTATCATAATCAAATTTAACAATATCATAGCTATTTTTAATATTAACTGTTTTATCTAAGTCATAAATTGTATTTTGTATTATATTTTGTAAAATTTTTTATCCATTTTTTTCAAGTAAGAACTAAACCTAATGTAACGGTTCTGAAATTAATAATTTTATTAAATTAAGATGTTAAGAATTTGAGGAAATTTAAGAATTTAATAAATTTATGAGTTTAAAAAATGAGACTAACACTAATAAAATTACTATGACCTATTTTCGTAAACAAATCTTTAATCCAATTATTATACATATATATTATGTGTATGTGTGTAGTGTGTAATGATTTCATTTAAGTTTCATTTCATTTCCTAATTGATTATACACTTTAACTATCATAGCTAGACATTTAGCTCCCATAAAAAAATACCAAAAAATTCTCCATCATTTGTTCCGAAAAACTCTTACTTTAACTTTCCAAACAAGGGAAAATTTCTCTCTTCTCTCTAACCACCGATGCCAGTAGAGGTGTCTTGTGTTGCGTCCGTCTCTATTCCGATTATTTAAAGATTCCTTATTGTGCCACGACTAAACAGTAAAACATGTCTTAAACTTCGATAGTTAAAGAAGAACAGTAGTAGCAGTAGTATTAATTTATTATTATTATTATTACATATATATATATATAAATATATATGTGTGTGTGTGTGTGTGGAGATATGCGTTCATTCAGTTATATGATGACATCTTAAGGAATCGGTAATATAAATGTCGTTAAGTGGTCGATAGTCATATCTAATAAGCTAATAAATCTTGGACAGTCTTTATAGTACTTAGCCTTTTAACGTCAGTTAATCTTTTTCCAAATTAATGTAGTAAGCTATTTTAAGAAATTAGAAAACCAATAAATATATAAATAGCTGCGGTAGTTTAAAAAAAAAATTTATGCATATTATAGGAAAAAGAAGATTTATTCTTAGTTGTTTATCAAAAAACTGTAATGCACTATTTACGATATGAATTTCTGTTACTGATATACTTGAATGTTTAGATCAAATAATGCTAATATTTAAGAAAATTACTGAATAGATTAAGAAGCAGAACTGTTAAATATATTTTTAACTTAATGATTTCAGTTCTTTGCAATAAAAGGGATATTTTAATTTAAATAAATCCAATAACGATACAATGCTTTTGTGCTAGATCTTTTCCACTTCTTCAGTAATCTTCAATATAATTTTGCATACTAATGTATCGAAAAATTCACCCCTCTTTCTGACTCATGCTTTTACTGATTTGAAATCCCTTTCTCAGTTCCAAAATTACTGTCAAGAAACAACTTCCAAACACACATTATGCTCCTGGTTATCCCCTCACAGGAATCATCAAGGCGGCAGACGATAAAGTCATTATCACCCCACCACCCCAATATCTCGCATGACATCAAACAGGTTACATGTAGGTCAAAGAAAAAAAAAATTCACCGCGTTCCAAAATCATTCTCTACAAAAGAGGGGAACATGTACAATGTTATTCATGGGCTTGTAGACAATATTCATGAAGCTTTTACCCCATGTCGCTGAAAGCGTTTCACCACCAAATCGTGTAAAGAAATTTAACAACCAAGCGTAAATCTCCTTAAATACCCCTCTCTCAAAATCGATGATAACTTGAAAATCCTGACTCTGAGGGTTAGCAGTCGCAACATCGAAAAAGAATTTGTTGAAGCGAACTCTTTAGAGGTCTTTTAAGGTAAGTCCTCGCTTGGACCAAACCTCAATTAAGTTATTTGCATTCTGACTATGAGAATATGCAGTTCTCCCCTTTTGCATATATTTGAAAATAAGCGAGAGGGTGTATTTGAATAGAAATTCTATTCCAGTTCTTTAACTCTAATCCTGCTTTTTGGAAGAGATTCTCTGTAGTGTATTCTATTCATGCGTCAGGAATTTATCAGTCTTGTTGCAATTAACGCCACCTGTTAACTCAGATTGAACATACAGTTAAATATTACCGAAAAGCCGGAATAAAATCATGAACGGGAAAAAAGCGGGTTGCACTGATAAATAAATGGGAAAAAATGCATTCGAGCGGAAATCACGGGTTGCACAAATTTTGCTACTTCTACGTTGCCGTGGAAATCACAGAAACGCCTCGAGAGGGTTAACAAAACCGATTTAAAATATCAGAATTATATAACAAAATCGTGATTTATACTTTATTATCAGATTAAGTCTTTTAAAAAACGTTTAAGGAAAAAAGAAAAAAAATGCATCATTTGAATTCCACAAATTTTAATGAATTAATCGAGCAGTTGAAAATGACATACTTGTCATTATAACTGCCTTTTTTTAAAGTAATATTTTACATTGATTCTGCACTCTTTTTCTCTTTTTTTAATTGACACATAATATTGATACATACAGTTAGTTGGAAACTTTTAGAAAAAAGTTACTGTGAGAGTACAATACTTACTTTTTGCCAACCTGTGCTTCACATATGAATACAACTATATATATATATAAATATATATATATATATATATATATATATATATATTTATATATATATATATATATAACAAACTTTAAGTGAAGTAAACTGAGTTAATAGCTAAGTAAGCTACAGTAAGGAATGAGAGTTTGTAAGGAACAAAGTGATATGGTTTATGAGTTCTAATAGTATAACAGAGAGAAGGAATGGTTTTTGATATCTGATGATTTTTAGTAGCAGTGTTCATTAATTGTTTTGCTTTTTTTTCAATGATGTCCACGAGTAGGATGCTATTGTCTTTCCAAATAATCACTGCCATAACTTTGACCAACTGATGAGATAATCTTTGCTTTCTTCTGATGTGATTCATTGAAAGCATTCCTCTGTGTTTAATTGATACATTTTTTTCGTTTTGTAGGTTGTATAATCCGGGTCTTATCGAAAATGAGTGTAAGATTTCACATAATCCTGGTCTTCCGAATCCAGGTCTTATCGAAAATGAGTGTAAGACGTCACGTAATCCTGGTCTGCCGAATCCAGGTCTTATCGAAAATGAGTGTAAGACGTCACATAATCCTGGTCTGCCGAATCCAGGTCTTATCGAAAATGACAACTCGATGAAATAAGAAGATTACAAATTGACAACTTAAATTTTGATTTGAATCATAACTATCTTATGAATCATATTTGTTTCAGAGCCGCTTAAGGCTATCTTTGCCTCATATCGAAGGGCCTATTCGAAACTTGGGACCTGTTTCCGATCATAAAATTATTCCAATTTTCATGAAATTTTGTGGTGTTATAACATCCGTGTACATCGCAGTTATGCTAAAATATACGAGCATTCCATAAAGAGTCATTTTTCACTTGTTCATTCAAATTGTAAAACTCATTTAGCTTTACAGTATAAAGACTGAACATGGAACGCACTTTACATTGGAAATAATGGAAAGATTAAGATAGAAAGGAATTGAAATAATAAAATGCGTTGCACTCTCAAAGAGAACGAAATCGGGATATAAAATCAATATTCGAGTGCTTTGTTATTGAAAAAAATGTTTCGATTTCGATTTCGTAAATTTTTAGGAAGACAACTTCAAAGAATGGTAGAACATAATGGTAACCATTAACTTTAGCAGCGCCATCTGTTGTCAAACACAAGAACTATGTGAAATCCTCTTTTACGTATTTCTTTTAATATACTTTAAGTATTGATTAATTTGTCACGTGATAACATAAATGAAACAAGAATTTTCAGGAATTGAAAAATTGTATGAATGATATGATTCATCGTATAGGCAGTTTATATAACTTTTTAGAAGTTAAAATGTGTAATTTTGTTTTGTTATAATTCCTTAGTCTTAATTAATATAATATTATAAATAAATTATGTTTTTTTGCAATTGTAAATAAATAATGATCATATCATAAACTATTTAAAGACTCTTTAATTCATTTAGACGTAACTAATGTATAAATCTTCATCATTACACAAGTCTTGTTGACCAAAAATTACCTCAAGTTTAGTTAAGTAAGATCAATTTAATGATTGAACTATACACAAATATAAATTTATGATTTCCTTTATACAAGTAGAATTTTTCACAAATCATTTTATTTGGGATTATTCATAGTCATACACAAAGCAAATTTCAATCTTCACCATTAAATTTTTCCTTGAAGTATGAAAAATGTAATCCCGATTCATCTTGTTCCACTTTACAGCAACACATTTATCAATGCCTTTTCTTTTCTTTTCGCTGCCTGTACGTAAATCAATGTTCCATTTTACATGTGTTCCTCTTTTTTAATCCATAATAAGCACCACCTCATTTACATATTTGATATATTCCACTCGAGAAAGGAAAAAGATCGTTTGGCATCATCCAGCTGCAAACGACTTTTCTCTATTATGAGGGTTGCTCTAATTGTGAATGTTCGAAGTTTCTTCGATAGAAAATGGCAATCGGAAATTTGCATTCTTTCATGAAACCCTTCTCTTATTAGCTTCAAGATCGCTGGCAGCCTCCTTTACAGAAGACACCTTTTTAAATCCGGGATTGTCAGGAAAAGGAGTAGGGAAGGAAGAATGACAGGAGACACGAATCGTTGTTCGATAGTGAAAGGAGATATTTGGAATGTCTTGACTTAGCTAGCAGACGACTCGGAAGATTCGATTTTCCTTCAGCACAATGAGGAGAAAATCTTATTTTTTGACTAAGAATTTCATCTTTTCGAAATTTTAATATTTTGATATTAATGAAAATTGTTTAGAGACGTGTTTTGCTTATGCATTTGTTGGTACTACTTTTAAATGTAATTAATAATTTGAGTACATTGATTTATTAAATTAACCATTCGTAGTTTATTTCTAAACTAACAATTTCTGAATCACAAATCACTAAGCAATTAAGAGAATTATCAGATAAGCACAGAATTAAAAAATTCATTTTCCCAGTAAAGTTTTAAAATGACTTTCGGCTCCATAATTTGTTACCTTGATAGCTAGGTTGTGAAAGAGCCTTGCTCGCATTTTCCTCCAGTAATTACGGTAACTATCATTTTTCAAATCAATTCAGAGTACCAAGTTTTCTATCAGTTTATATATCACGTTTGGTTAAAATTTCAACTCTATGCATGCAGTGTAATATGCAATAAAATGTACTCGAAGACCTGCTGGTATTCTTTAAGTACTAATACATGTAATAAATGTAAGTATGTGACTAGAGTAGCTAATCATAACTTATTTTACTAATCATTGTACTTTATTGATTTTTCTTTTGCGCTGTTTCTCTTTTTTTAAATTCCTTCTATTAGTTCATACTCTCCCTATATATATATATATTTATATCTTGTTCAAATTTTCAATCACTAATAAATTACTTTTTATTCATCTACTCAAGTTCAAATACAATTTTTTAAACTTGTAAGGGATGACACTTGATGTTAATACAGTTTTTTTCAAATATTAGTTCATTAATTAAATTTAATTGGTAAAAATGCAGTTTACTTCAATCACTTGGCGCGATTTCAAAAATTGCCAAACTTGGCGATTTTTTTTGGGCTGAACGTTAAGTCCACGAAGCGAACCAGGGTAGCCACATTTGGCAAAATACCGCCACATAATTCCTGTCGCCAAAGGTGGTTGGGCTAAACTGCATTCCAAACATTTAATTTACCGGATGAATTATATTCATTGTAATTATTTAATAAAAAGTAACTAAAATAAAAATTTTCTTTGTTGACCTAAGTAGGAATGGGATTTTAAAAAAATTATATTTTTTTACCAATATAAGAATATTCAGATAAATTATTGTTCAATGTTTGAAATTAACTTTGTTGTTTCGAGAATGATAAAATATTTTCTGAGATATTTTTATCAATTACACAAAATGACTTGTGTTTGGTATTCCTATCAAACCCTAATGGAACTTCATAACGCTGCAAAACCAATAATCCGGCTCAGCCGTGGTCTTATGAGGGATAAAAGCGCATTTACCGTATTAGGGTATTATTTATTACTTATTTTCTACTAACTCTAAATATGAAAGATATCAAAAATTTCGTACTTCGCATTCATGATAAAAGGAATTTTCATTATTAACGTCCATAAGTTGAAAAATTCCGTTTTGGTTTGTAAAACGCTGAAGTATCGCATGCTGACAATAATAATTTTAAATTCTTCCAAGAATTAGTTTTTATAGTAAAGTAAAATTGCACATATCGTTTAGTAGAGCAGATACTTGCTTTTGATGAATATTAAAATTATGTTCTCATGTATGTCAAAGCAGCAGATGTAGCCGAGTGGTGATTTGATACTCAGAGTTTTGAGTTATTTTGCTAACCGTAATATTTATCATCTAGAATTAATATTATTTAAACCTACGATTTATTGTTTTATTAATACCACTCTGAGAAGCACTGAGAAGATTACTGGTAACGAACATCGAAATATTCACCCTGCATCAACTTTTGAGGATAACTCTTCCCACTCCAGACTTCCTCACCACACCGACGGGAAGAGTGGGAGCATCGACTTTTTTAACTTTCATCAGCCCGATATTATGACATCGGGCTTTTCGCGGTTTCTCTTCACTAACCTTAAGGACTTTTAATTAAGATTGATTGCTTTTGCTAAGCAACCTTTGCCCAACCAAAAATGAAACGTGATTATGTAAAGTAGGTAGAAATGAAGTGAAGCAGGAGAGTTAGGAAATATATAAACTCAGACTGAGAGTCGCGATAGAGAGGTTGAAGTAGAGGTTGAGTGGTTCGAGAAGTTGAGGTTGAGTGATTCCAGTGTTCAGCAATTGTTCCAGAGTCGGAGTTGAAGTCGGAGCCGAGAATTGTTACAAGTTATCGGTTGTTAATGTATGCTTGAAGCCAAGGAAGGCTTAGTGGTAAGAGTCTGTTAGATTGGGTTAAAATAGTTAAGGTCTTGTCCGGGAGAGCATTTATAATTGTCGTTATATTAGTTAGTAACCAAATAATAAATATTATGATTATTGTTCTAACGTCTCTTTGATCGATTTATTGGCTTTTAGTGTTAAAACATTGAGTTTAACTATGGCACAAGAGGTACACAGGAATGGGGAGACGTCACAATATATGGAGGGATGTTTTGAGGTATCTGACCTTGAGCCCATATTCTTGACTAATTGGCAATCACGATAACTTTCTAATTTACTAAGAAATCACCTGAAATTAATACACGCATTTTGCATCATTAGAATATTTATCCAGAATAGTAATATTTTTTATGTAGCATCTGAAGAAAAAAATTTCTTTACTCACTCAATAAGAAATTACTTTTATATAGCTTAATGGTAGTCATTTTTCATAAAATGTTCGTGTATTATGTTTTTTTTAAATACATGTGAAATAAGGATCGCAATAGTTTTTTTCAACTTTCCTTGCTTTTAAAAGAAACATGTAGATGCCCCTAAATTAGTATACCCAATCAACTCAGCATGTACCATATTTCACTAAACTCAGATCAGGACAATTTAATATTTATAAAATCAGTATTTATTTTTCATTTAATTCAGCATTGTGTATAAGAATATCACTCGTTCAAATAGAACAATAATGAAGTCAATTCAAATATTTTCAAGATGCCACCGTAGTTTAGTGGTCATGGTCGTGTAATCGCGGCCGGCGGTTTTCATCGAGTAGTGGATTCGAGCCTTGTTGCCACTAAAGACTAACCGTGTAGCCGGGGGTGATGAACGTTAAATCAGTTGAGGCTTTCAGTCCTTCAAAACGCATGGTGTGGGAGCTAGATGCCATCACAGGTATTAGCCTCATCACTTGACAGAAGTTCAGAATTACGAAGTCCGTCGCCAATAGTCCTCGTGTTGCTTCTAGTGCGACGTTATAAAAATCAATCAAATGTTTACAAAATTAATTGCCAATGATAACTGAAAAGGGATACAGCAAGTATCATAAATGTATTGTGGAACATAGAGATGAAAAACAAATGTCAACTAATCTTATAGACAATAATGCCTGCAAGACTCTAGTATCCAAGAAACACAACAGAGAAGTGTGATTAGCTGTGCTGAGAGAGCTATAAATCTACTGGCACAAAATGTTTCCTACTGATCCATAATTATCTCATTTGGTCAGGACCACAGATGAAGGGAAGAAAATCCTTACAGGTGCAGGAGTTGAAGAAGAAAGTAGAAGGATCACCCGGGTAGCAATCGGATAAGCAAGACAAGAAGTGCTTTTCATCTTATGTTGTGTTTTCCCGATAGCTGCACGGATATAAATCCTAATACCACAGGTGAATAAGAAGAATTCTTGCAATTTGCATGTTAAAGTGAGTTGTTCCCACGAGCCGCTTCAAAGCAATATGTGAAGGTTTAAATAGATCTTGCCGCCTCATGGCATAATGAGAAGGTGCAAGCAGTTTAAAGAGAGCCAACACAGAATAATTCCGCTACCGCTCCTCATAGATACACTATAGGGATTTGAGCAACTCAAAGACAATATTCACAGCTTGACTAGCTTCTTTCTACTATTAGAGTCCTGTGATTGCTTATTAAGGTCACAATGAAAAGTAAAACGAGGGTTATTGATGACTAACATCATAAATTTAAACCTCGGTGAAATCACGAAGACTCTCTTCTCAGTTCCACACTCCACCAACGGGAGGACAGAAGGAAACTCGGCAGAATAAACGTGCATCATCCTCCGCGGCACAGTGGATCTTTAGTGGCATTCAAGGCTCGTACACACTATTCGATGGAAACCACTTTCCGGGAATCTATGACCTAGACAAGTAGGCTACTACAGCACGATATACAAGAAGATAAATTTTTCTATAGTAAAATACGATTGTTATTGCTTTTGTTTTAAATGGTGAAGATTATTTAAAATTGGTATATGTTAAGCTCATTTTCTGTGTTCTCAGACGGCCAAGTTCTATTAATATTTATTACATTTTGCCTTAAGTAAATTTCAATAAACAAAATAATAGTTAGTGTAATATAATATTCTGAAGAGAGAAAATATTCTTAACTCTCTTGTCTACCATATTTTTTATTCAAATTAACCCACCTTAAAATATATTTAATTACAGACAATTTATGGACCCATGACCCCACTAGGTTATTACGATTTAGATATACAAGTAGACTGCTATCTCAATAGTAAAATAGGATTGTCCACTAGAATTCCGTGGCCATAGCCGTTATTAGAGGTCTACTGTTTAAAGTTTATAAGGTAAGTAAATATTATTTTTACAATAATTTGTTGGGGACAATTTAAATAAGAAGCTCGACCTATTTAATTTATTTTTGCGTTTATTGAGTGAATGAGTGATAGTTGAGTTCAATGGCACGAGATCAAAATGTGGCTATGCCGTACCAAACAAGATTTAATAGTGCTATACGTGTTAGAAAATTAAAAAAAAAAGTTACCAGTTGTTCGGCGGAAAATGATCCAAAATATAGAAGATTCGCTACGTATCCCTGGGTACTTCAATTTGCCAAAGATAAATCATTTAACAGGAAAGAAATTATCAATAAAGATGTCTTGTTTTCATAATTACATAAGACCTCGGGACTTGCATCTAGGATTTAATTACTAATGGTTCAAGTAATTTGATAAACCGGTTAAAGATTGCAGCTCATCATTGTTGAATATTTGTCTTTAAATTTAAAAGGCATGAAATATTTTATTTTGATAAATGGGTTTTTTACTAAAACAGCTGTTCGAAGAAACACGAGGGCTAAAACCGATGGGCCTCATAATTTAAACTCAAGCCAAGTGACGAGGATGACATCTGAATAGAAACTTCTCTATCCAAATCTCCACATCCCGCCAAAGGGAAGACTTGGAATCTCAACAGATATAAAGTGAATCGGTCCCACTGCACGGGTGGTCTATAATGGTATCAAGGTTCTAAAATACGATACAATGGAAACAACGCCGACCTTGTTGCACTCCCATACCCAAACTACCTTTTAATATTAGAATAAGCATAACATGATTCAAAAGGAATAAATAGTTAAAGTTTAATCATTCGAAAAAAGTATGGAGAATCCCAAATAAATCAACTACAAACTCAAAAGCCATATTGCAATTTCTTTTTCTAACTATTCTTTAATATTTACTTAAAGCTCCTTCAAATATTTGTACATTTTCTAGATCAGTCTCGTCCTTGATTTCGCACTTAAGCCAAGAAAATAAAGACGCAGAAAATACCGCTTTTTCCCATCTTCTCCTCTTGTCTAATGTGTAAACGTGAGAAGGCTTTCCGAAACTTTTTGTGAAAGTGTTATTTTTTAATTTACTTGATGAGTTATGTCTGGGCAAGGGGTAGAAAGATTACTTGCTTTTTTTTTTTTTTACCGCAGCTGCTTTTTCTTTGACTGTAACTGTAGCGTATCTTCTTGGCTCTACCTTAATCTCTTTGTTCTTTTCATAAGTTAACTTTTTTAGGTTTTTCTTTCTCGTCTTTCACTTCGCGTAATTGACTTAGTATGAAGTTATGTATGATATTTGATATATTTTATGATTAACCTGTAATATTTTCAGTATCTAACGATGTATTGATCAACTTTTTTTATATACCTGTTTAATTTTGAATTAAAATTTTGCTGGTTTGAAGATCCGATACGATATTTTGAATGAAGGATTTTTATCCAATGACAGAAAATTTAATAATTTTGTTGATTTTGAATAGCATTAAGTTTTTAAGTACAGTGATTAGCTGTACCCATTGCAAGTGAACAGCAAATGAATTATAATGTGGTGTTATAAAAGTAAATGAAAGAAAAAAGCCTACTTATGTAGATTTCTCCTCCTCTACGTGCTTCTAAGGAAATGTTGATCTCCATGATTGAGGTATATTTCGTCCAAATGAATGAAGTTTTGTAAGACTAGTCAAAATTACGAGGTTCGTTGCCAATAGCCATTTCTCCGCTTCTGGTGCTTCGTTAATAAACCAATCATTCAATCAAACAGATCGACTTGCTGCAACTCACAGCAATTGCGTAAATATACGTGGCACTTTCGACTCCAGACCATTATGCGTAACTTTTGTGGATTCCTGGGATTGTATCAGCATTCCTCTTTCCATTTGCAAATGAAATCCACATAAATTAAACCTGACCATTTTACTATCTCTAATTTGGACAGAGGAAAAGGTGTTTAAAACAATCTTTTGAATTCTTCTATTTCTCTTGGAGATCTCATTAATCCTTCTTTACAGGAAACAATCGGCAAACTTGACACACTCCCTACAGACACTTCCCACATACCATTAGAGAAACGCACACACACACACTGCACTTTACCTTCATGGGTATATTGGGAACCATTTTGAACACTCCTGTCCTTGAGGTATGCTAATGCTAATGTCCGATTTAGAATATACTTTAGAAACTGATATTTAGTCAAAGTGAGTTCATTTATCGTCTTCTCAGTTGATGTAATTTATATAATTTGATTATTGAGTCTATTTTCCTCCTTTAGTTCAATTAATGTACTACCACTTACTAATCATTTAGCTAGGGTAACACAAGCGATTTTGAACATTAACTCTAGTAGAAACTAATTAACTAATTCAAATAGTTCATAATTGAGTGAGAGAAGAGGTGACACTTTTTCTGTATGTTTTGTTACAGTGCTTCAGAATTACTTGAACTGTTGGGATAAACATTTCCCTTGGATATCATTGTAAATTAATGTCGCACCTCATTTGATCAGGGGATCGTCAAGGCCATATATTCTTCAAGACAGTCAGGTGCGAAAACTGGTGCTCTTTTTCGAACGACGCAACTTCGCAAGCTTCCCGAACCGTGGTGGTCAACCCTTTCAGTAGTATTAGTAAAAACTGAAGAGCCTTTGAAAATTGGTTTTTGTTTTTATGACTACTTGCCTTTAGTTCCTGTGTTCTTCACTCGTTTTGGGATTCTATTTTTCTTTAGGACATCCTTTATAATAAGACTGTATATAACTTTGAAGAGAAATAAGTATAAAGCTTTATGTATATTTAATGAATAAATTATGGACTATGATCTTAATATATCGGTAATAAAAACATATTTTAAGAATGTATATGTATCAAGAAAGTTGACTTAATAGCTAATAATTTATTATTATTTAAATAAATTATTTCACTCACTCTGAGTTGGTGATGTAAGTTATAAAATAAAGATACGCTAGAAATAATACTAATTCTAAGTCATTAAATTAGAAATTATATCAATGTAAAATAGCAGGCTGTTATTTTTTTTAAAGAGGTATTATAATTCGTTACATAAACTTATTTTCCTGATTGCTTCTATATTTATGTACTGAACTGTAAAAAAAATTACTTCAGTCATATATACTTTGTAGTTTAATACAATCATGTATACATTGCAGTTTAATATAGTCATATATACTTTGCAGTTTAATTCAGTCATATATACTTTGTATGAAAGTGTTTGAGAAGTGAAGGAAAGGTGGTTCGTAGAAATATAATAGAAACAGCAGAGCACAGAAAAACGGGGGGAAAAAATCGAAAAAAAGCTTCAAATATTAGGGTACGCCACAAATGATTTATATTTTTTTTTCTTAAACTTTCTTTCAATAATCATGTGAAATGATAAAATTCCTGAGGAAGAAAGACATAGTATCCAAACTATCTAAAAGAATTTTTCCTTATTTTATTTGTAAGATATTTCTAAATGTGCGTATAAAACTTCATAGTTCTAACTACATTATTTAGTATTACTTTCCTTTAACAATGTGCTAAATAATTTCATTCATCTTCAAAGCTATAAGTTTCTATTTCTCAGCTTCTTATATTTCACGATGTTCCTGAATTTAAAATGCCAGGTAAATGTTTTTAAAGGTTTTCTGGTTGTTTTGCGAGTGATGTGATTACCATTGTATGTTAATGTCGCATTGAGAAGCCATATGATGTATATTGATGATAGACCACGTAATTTTAAACCTTTGGCAAGTGACGAAGATAACATCTGAACTGACACATCTCTCTCAAAATTTACACACGACACCATTGGGAGGAAGTGAGACCACGACCATTTTTAACGAGCATCAACCACGCTATAACAGTGAATATTTGCAGGCATCAGAGATCAAATCCATTACTTAACGAAAAAAAACGCCGGACGCGGGTCCAGACCTATAATCATTAGGCTGACGTGACCACCTGCTTGTTTTGTATTATGTGTTTGATAATTTTGTGCATGGAATAAGAATGTACGAAATTATGAAACATATTATGCAAAACAGACAGAAAAATTTTCTAATAGAAACAAAAAACTATGAAAACATAAATAATAAAAAGAGAAGGACTAAAAACTACTACACAAAAATTTGAGAAATACTTCTAAAAAACCAAGAAATAAATATATTCCTTAAAAGTATTAAAATTTTGTACAAGTAACAGGTGGGCCGCAGTAGCCTAGTGGTCAATGTCGGGGACTAGCGGCGGGCAGTTTGCGTTCAGTCGCGGGTTCGATCCTTGGCCACCAAAGACCCGCCGTGTAGCCGGGGCTGATGCACGTTAAATCTGTTCGGGGCTCAATGTCCTCCCGTTGGTGTGGTGTGGATGTTAGGAGAGGGGGGTGCCAGCTCAGGTGTCATCCTCGTCACTTGACCATGGTTCAAAATTACGAGGTCCGTCGCCAATAGCCCTCGTGTTGCTTCTAGTGCGACGTTAATAAAAACTAAACTAAAATAAGTAACAGGAACATTTTTAAAGTACCGAAATATTTGGAAGAAATATTTTTAAGCAAATGCTTGAATTTTTCTAAATACATACTTAATGAAGAAATATACTTGTTTCCCATAACATAGGAATATATAGATTATAATGAAGGCTCATTATAGTCAATGTTATCATTTTCTTATAAATACGTAGTTTAAATAATTGACTCATAATGTACTGTTTTTCCGTAACTTAGCTGCGTAAACAGGAAAAAAACGAACATGGATTACAAGAACTTTTTTGTTCTCTTCATTAATAATTATCAAATATAAAAATATTGAACTTTTTACAACAGTATTATTTTTTAACACATTAAAAGGAGGATAAGTTTTAATCTTAAAATAATTCATGTAATAAAATCAAATATTTTTTATAAATCAAACAATGTCACAAGCTTCAAAACAATACGTGTCTTGTTAAATTTCACTAAAAAAACTATAGTTTAAAAAGAGTACTAATTCAACATTTTAAATAAAATTAACTTTCTTTACATTAAGTTTTTACTAAATTAATATCATATAATTTTTTTAAATTCAGAATTGTTCACTTTCACAATATAAAAGTGTAATGCTATTATCTCAAAAGCCTTTTTGTGCAACCTGCATCCCATAAGGAAGAAAATGTCATTGTTTTAAGTATCATTTTGGAAAAATGTTGCATTTTGGAATGGCGCTACTCTGAGAAATGAAAGCATTGTTACCAGTCTAAGGTCATCGAATTAAAAGACTGAAACTTTTTAAAAGATAACAGAGATTCTCAAAAGCTACAAAATGCCTTTTTTTTTATTTGGTTGTTAAAATTGAAGGATGCTTCGCTGAATCCATTGATGTATATTTTATGAAAATTCTATAAATAGAATGCTATCAAATTGAATTTCAATGTAGGAGACAAACGTAATTCGCTGTAGAGAAAAATATTTGTATTTGTGGTGTCCTCAAAATGTCTATTAGAGATTCTGATGCCCATTTCTCATATTATGTTTTATTCATAGTAATTACTAATATCTTCTATATTATAAAATAACACTGTTTCCTTACGTATTGAATGTAATTTCTTTCTTATTAACATTCATGAATTCTAGGTATTGGACAAAATTGGTATTAAAATGAAAAGAAAATTGAATTATAAGATTTAATTTTACGGAATTTAATTAAATTTGATTTGATAAATTTAAATTGTGATGTTATAACTATATTAAATGTACATAATGTTAAATTAACGAGTGCTCAGCATATTTTTAAGGTTGTAAAATAAATTTCTTTAAAGATGTACTTAACCCTTTCGCTACGGGAGGGAGAATGAAGAAATTCTTCTTTGGCCCGCGGCTTCTTACCGCGGAGTGACACGCTGTGCGCAGACGATTTTAAATACTAAGCCTAATTCGTGAAAAAAATCCTCTAAAATCAGCTATTCATTAAAAAAAATTTGGTATTTACATATCTTATTTAAAATGCATTAAACTTAATATATACAAAAGAAAAAAGATTTAATCGAAAATTGAATATTTTATATATAAAATTACATAAAAAAATCAAAATTTAAGAAAATACAAAATATATTTACATATGTTACATAAATTTCATGATGTAATGATGTACCATTACATGGAATATATAGATATAAAAGATAAATGTTATTTTGCTGAATAGTATATTTATAAAAAAAAATCAATGCGTAGTCCAAAGTCATATGTCTTACATAAATATTCAGACGCTTCACGCAAGATTTTGAGCAAAGGGTACATATTAGTCCTCCCCCCTTTCTTTTTACTTTAATGTCTATATACAGATATTTTTTCGCTAACATTACTGTCAGATTCATTCATTATTTAGCAAATATCAGTATCAGATAAATACTTTCTTTTCGTCATGACTGACGCTACAAATAAAAACCGACTGAATGAAATGGACTGCTGAGAACATCTGCTACCTAAAGCTCTAACCCCCATAAAGGGCCATACATTCTCCTTCGAATTTCTAAGAAGCAAGAAGAAAGAAAAAAGTAAACTGAAAGCAAGTGCACGCTTTAAATCATGTCATTACATTTAAAGAACCGCGCCGCAATATGTGCTTTTAACAATAACCCCTTCTCCCCCTCTCCTCCTGATACCCAGAAGTGAAGTCCAAGCCCATATAACAAAGGTCATCCTTCCAAATAACCTATCTATATAGAATTCGTGCTTATATAACACCATCTAGTAATATTAAAAAAAAAAATCAAATAAAACGTTCTCTTTAAGCGTATCACTATTGATACGCAGGTCTGTAGGAGGCATTCCGGAGCGTATGTATTGTGATACGCTGGGCACAGGAGAGCCACCGCGAGCGTATCAAATATGATACGCTGGTAGTGAACGGGTTAAAGTACACGACTTTCCAATGTAAATACACATAACTATTTATTATCAACTGTTCCTTCATTATTGTTTACACTAGTGTTCAAAATTAAGAGAAATTTCGATTCGGTCGATTATCTCTAGAACAACTGGACAGATTTTAATGAAATTTGGTGTCTACATAGGGTTAACATAATACAAAAAAAACACCCATTGAACAGTTATAATACGCACGCATAATCGTGCGTAACACTCATCGGAGTAGCAAGGTATGGAACAGCAGTTGCAGTGTACGTAAGAAAAATGCGTTCATAAGGGGTATGGTCCCCTCTTACAGATATATAAGCCTCCCAATGAGATTTTATGCTTGAAATAAGGGCGTTTATGAGTTTCTATGACATTTTGTCCAACTCGGTAAGCAACGTTGTTTTCAGATTTTGGATGATTCTCGGAGGGATTTGCGAATTATAATTGCCCTCCCCAGAATGTCAGAGGCATACTGCATAGGATCTGGCTGGTCAATACATCTGGCAAATATCCTCACTTTCCAGAAATTCGTCGACCAGCTGATTCTATATGACCTCGCGTTTTCATCCATTAAAAGGAAATCAGTACCAACTGGACCCCTGAAAAGGGGGATATAGGGCCCCAAGTCATCTTCCCTATACCTCTCAAGAGTCTCAGTGCCTTTTTCAAGTATATGGAGGAAAATGCGGCCATTTAAAAGGATGTTTGCCCAGACCATCAAGCCGGCGCTTCCGTAATGGTCAATTTTTTTGGAAATTGGAGGACAAGTAGCGGGTTCCTGGTTCTCTCGATATGAAAGTACGGAGAAAGTCACTGGTTAGATTGAACCTAGACTTATCAGTGAAGAAAACGGTTACCCATTGATTCATGCTCCGATTAATATGATATTTGAATCATTGTAAGTGGTCTCTCCTTTTCGCATAACTGTGCGAACGCAAACAACAGGTCTGCTTACAAACAACCTTCTCTTATGAAGTCTTCTGGGAACAGTCAACCTAGAAACTCGGGTTCTTGTAGCTGCATACAACTCATGAAGACTGTAGAAGCTGTAGCTTTCTTGTTATGTGTCGCTGTAATAGACAAATGGTAATGTTATATTGCCGTCAAGGCTCTCAGGCCACCTTATCCAGGCTTTCTCTCGAATGATCTAGTATCCTTAAACTGTTTCCATAAGTTGGACACGATGTTGGGCGTTAAATAGAATTATCTGCAAATCTGGATTTGAGACTGGCCTGCTTCTGACCTACCTACAATTCGCCACTTTATTCAATCATCTAAACATTAGTCGTTACTCACTGTTAATCTTTCAATTTTAATTTAAGCGATTGCTGCAAAAAACACCAAGAAATTCGGCAAAATGCGCTAGCGAACGAAATGCGGATATTGGCACGCGTGCTTATAAATCATATTTTTAAACTAGTTCCACCCCTATGCACGTATACGTTTACTTATTCGACTTACAAGACTTGCATCTTTGTTTCGAAACAGTATTTTTACATTTCGTTCAATTCTTTTCATGAAATTCTACAAAATATGCACATTCTCTTAATTTTGAATACCAGTGTATATTTGAAAAAATTATTTTCTTTTCCTAAAGAGATACACAGATGGATTGATTGGTTTTACTACGATCATACTACAGAAGCAACACAAGGTCTATTGGTAAAATGCCCAAATGGACCCAGCTTACCCTAAAAGTTTAGACTTACAAACCAGCTTCCCTTTGAGAAAATCACTCTTGCACTCAGCATTTATTGGCGAAAATAATTTTTGTACAACAATAAAAGGTAAGGTATAACAATACATATTAGAACAAAGAATAAATGTAATTTAAAATTTAGAAATTCAAAAGTAATTAAAAACCAACTGTGCTTACAATAAAAGGTAAAATATATTTAAAAAAAAATAAGATATAACAGTACAAGATGGAGCAAAGAACAATTGATATTGTATAATTTCGAAATTCAAAAGTAAAAAAAAAAGCTTACAATGTGCATTCTGAGCGTGATGTCATGTTTCTTATGCTTCATATTTTTTCATTTTTCTTTCTTTTATTCTTTTTTTTTTTTTTTTTTTCAAATGCATATCAATCTGTTTTCCACTGACGTTACGATTTCCCGTTAATTACGGATGCCGACACTGTGTTTCTCAGTATGTCTACTCGGCGATAGCCGGCCACAGCGTTGGTACAAGGTTTACACACGATAAGGAAAATAAAAATAATCAGAAATCAAATCAAACATTGAAGCAAACATGAAATTTATTGATCAATATTATGAGCCGTGAGAATGCAGGATTCAAAATTGAAATGTAAACTACAATTTTCACACACAGACCTCATCCCAAAAGATTTTGCTTCAACAAAAGGACCTTTTAAATGAAACCCTTTGGTAAAAAGGCAAGAGAAAACGAAGTGTTAAGCATCTCTAACACTACCACAAGAACATAAATTTTTATTTTTCAAATTAAAATGATTTAAATATCAAACAAAAAAAAATATAACAAACTAAGAAGCGAGTAATATGACCTAAATTTCAATCAAAAGTTTTCGCTATTGGTGACTGACTTCGTAATCTTTAACCTTTTTCAAGTGACGTGGACGACACCTGAGCTGGTACCCTCCTTTCCAAACTACCACAATACGCCATTGGGAGGACTTTGAGCTTTAACAAATCTAATGTGCATCAGCCCCGATTATTCCTCGAGTCTTTAATAGCATCAGGGTTAGAACCCATGTTTCGGTGACCCCCCCCCTCCGTTAGTAGCTACGATACACAAATACAGATACCTCAATGGTAAAATACGGTTATCATCACTCACCTTTTTACAATAATATTCACCTTTCTAGTTTAAAAAGGTGAGGATTATTCAAACTTGGTATCTTAAGCTCATTTTTCATAGTTTCAGAAGTCCAAGTTCCATTAATACATGTATTACATGTTGACTTAAGTAAATTTCAAAATATAAAGTAATATTTTGTTTTATTTAGTAATCTAAAAAGAGAATATACACTCTCCCCCCCCCTTGTCGACATATTTTTATTAAGTTTATCTTATCTTAAAACATTGAAATTTAGGTAATTTATTAGAATGTTCCATGCTTTATATAACCTCATATAACAAGTGAAATGATTTCCTTTCACCTTTCACGTATTTTATGAGGAATCAAACAGGTAACTTGAGATGACAGGACATTTTTAAAACTCAATTTTTGTTCAAAATATCTATTTTTTTTTTGTGGTACCATATTAAAATTCAATTTTGTATCTTTGTTCGAATTTTGTTTCTATCTTATTCAGAAAATGAGTTTCTTGTAAATGTTTTAATATTACTTGATCATGAACCTATCTGACCTGAAAGGCTCTACAAATGACATTTTTAATTACTTCAAAACACAATATCTCAAAATGCTAGAGATTAATGAACCTGAAATGTTATATATATATATATATATATATATATATATATATATATTCTTCAAACACTTATGAATAAAGTAGAATATTCTGCAGATTTTATATTGAGTAGAAGATTTTTTTATAATACAATGAACTGAAAATTACGATAACTGTCAAGCAAAATTTCAGTGTTCAGAACTCGAACTATAATAGTTTCCTACGTAACGGCTATATTATCAAAATAATTTAATATTCCTTAGATAAATTATATTCTTTATTATTCAATTTAAAAACAATCAATGTATTTATATATTCTTTTGAGTTACCGTGTTTTAAGGAAAGTCTTAATTTTTTCTTCGTAAATAAAACAAAACAAAAAAACTAAAACTTTCTACTTCTTACAATATTTATAAAGGAGAACTGTAAAGTGTTAATTATGACGAGAAATAACTGATATATCTAGATAAAACTTATTCGGAAAATTAATTGATCCTCATGCATATAAGTAGTATAGTATGCACGAGACTGGGCCACTTTGAATAGACCACCCT
>BMAW01039154.1:0-95844 GCA_019974015.1 Nephila pilipes
CGGTATTACTTCGTTGATTGCTTCATAGCCTGTTCCACCTTCTTTTTTTTTTAAAAAAAAAAGTACTCACCTCCCCCATTCTGGAAAACAATTTTCTATTAGTCCTTAAATTTTTGCCCGTGAGTTTCGAAACACACAGTATCGTAAAGAATAGATGTCCAGCTTTTGGGGGTAAAAGTTAATATTCTGAAACAGTACTATCTCCATTGAAAGGTAATTGATGGAATTGAAGGCCCGCCGTGGAGCTGGGCTGTTGCACGTTTTATCTGTCAAGGCTCCAAGTCCTTCCGTCGACAGTGCGAGGAAGATTAATGTGATAGGTACCTTCTCAGGTGTCGTCACTTGACCGAAGCTCAAAATTATGAGGCCAACTTGTAACACCCAGCCAGAGCCAGGGGCGTCCTCTTGACTGCCCATCACTAAATTCAAATATTAAAATACTACGCGCAAATAATTACAGAACCACCAAAACAACTTTCACAATTTATTAATATATATTTACTATGACACCAATAATTATGCTCTCAGGTTAAGCTACCTAACACCTTAATTCAGCCACAATCATAATCTGTAGACTCTTACCAATATCTTTTATCACAGCTTCATCTCAGATTCTGGAACAACTACTTTGAAAACCTTTAGATTAAAACTTTCTCGAGTAATCTTCTCGAACCCTCAATACTTAGTCTTTAATTCCTCTTTTCTCTTATATAGCACTTAGACTTCACCTCATCTCACTACAACGCCTCTCTGATCCTCCTTCAGATCTCCATTCAGATCTCCTTTCGACGGAGTTTATATAATTCTTAATTCGACCGCTTCACTTCATTCCTAACTGCTTTACATATTAACATTCTGCATCACGTTTCATTTTTGGTTGGGCAAAGGTTGTTTAGTGAAAGCAATCAATCTCAACTGAAAGTCCCCAAGGTTAGTGAAGAGAAACTTCGAATAGCCCAATGTCACAAACTGCCTCGTGTTAACGTTATAAAAATCAAAGAATTAGCATTTCTTTTAATTATGTGAAATGGGAGTAATTCAATAAGAAAATTTATTTATCATTTCCATTGCTAAACAAAGATTTGTTCCTTAAAAAAAACCACAATTGCAAATGACCAATCAGGTAAACGAAATATTTTATTTTATTGAGTTAGTGATGTATAATACATGAGAAAACAAGGCAAAATTTTGTGTTATGATCCGAAAAAACATTCCTTATAAATAAAAAAGGAAACATAAATCGATCGATATAAACAATTAGGTCATTTCAAGAGTTATGAAATATTTATTTCCTGCAATTCACAAGATTCGGAATTGAATCAAATCAATCAATAAATAATTACGTAGAAATTAGTTCAATTAGCAAATTTGTTGGATGAATGATCGCTTGGAATAAACATCTTTCTACACTATATAAGCATTACTGGGGATGAACTTCGAAATTTCTAGTTATGATCAACTACTAGAAAGATTAAATGCTTAAATACAGAAAGAAAGTCCAGTTTCACTCTCTTCAAATGCTACTCCCCGCCATGGGATAAATTTCAAGTCCTGTAAGTAACGTTTTGAAGAGGCGGTAATATGATAATCTATCTATATATTATTTTGTGCAAGTTTCATTCGAAATTTGAAAAGACAATTTTGTAGATATTTTCTTTGAGCTATTCATGGTGGTTCATGTTTCTATTTTTCTTTTTTCTGTTTTGGTGATTTCCTTAATCGATTAATCAAGAAGATTGATTCGATATAAAACAATATATATTTCAGTTATCATAAACTGTAATATAATAAACATGATACTGAGGATAAAAAAAAAACTACAGATGGATTCTAATTTTACGATTACGGAAGAACTTTTATTTTTATCTTATTGAAATAGTAAACACGATCTATATATTATGTTTTCAGAAAACTTATCCGTCTTTCAACTTCCTCGCAAAAATTGATTATTATTTATTATTTGCTCGTAATTCTCACTAAGGAAAAAAAATTATTATTTTTGGTTTCCTTAAATGTGAAAAACTTATGCAACAGCATTCTTTGTTTATAACATAATGAATAGAAACGAAAGAAATGGAAAAACTTCGCTAAGTGGTATTTGAATTATCTTGTGGGTAAGTAATTACATAATTCTTACAGTCATATCTGTTATAAATTAATACTATGTGGTTCATATTAATTATAACAAATTTAGAAGGATAAAATGATCATTTTCACTTTAAAAATGATGATTACTAATAGTTATAAGCCATGATAAGTAAAACTAAATATTTTTATGATTTAACAATAAATAGCTAACAGGTGGATCTTGCCGTGACCTTTACGGTAAGAATTTTTAGGCAGATAGAACTAAATCTGATAGCAAGAATAATATTAGTTGTAATATTTGCCATTGAAATATATCATATATTATATGCTTAATTAGCTAAGGCCCCCATCTACCCTCCATTTTGATTTCATGGACGTAATGTTAACCCTATGGAATTTCGAATTTAATTCTAATTTATTCTGATATTTTACTATTTGATGTATTTAGATGCAATGTTATTACTCTGAAAGAAAGAGCAAAAAAATAAGAGAATAGCTACTTATTAGATTACTTTTTTCCTTCGAGTTTTAAAAAATATTTTATCCCCTTTTTAATGATTCGTTTGGAAGTTTTCCGGGTATTTTTTAAAGTATTTTAAATATTTAAAAAAAAAACGGAGGAAAAAGGTAATTCCACGGAAGCATTCATTGTTTTTTGCTTTTTCAGATGCACTTTATTGCGTTGAAATAGATCTAATAGTAAAGATGTGAGAATCAAAGTCGAAATTCTGTAGGATTAACATTACGCTCACGAAATCAAAATGGTGGGTAGACGAGCCTTAAGTAAATTAAGTATTATATATATATATATGTGTGTGTATGTGTGTGTGTGTGTGTGATACATCTTGAAAAGGTTATTATTGATGTTGATATTCAGAAAAATGAGGCAGTCATTACAGTAATGAATGCTTGATTTTACTGAATGATTCAGGAGCATTTTATGCATTTACAATTCCGTGTCATGGCGAAATAAAGCGTGCGAGGTTGCGTGGCTCACGCAGAAAGTTTCAGCAGAAAAATAATTCATTAAACTTAGTAGAGCGTACATATACTAGGGAGAAAAAAGGGGATTCCTTGAAATAATTATGTTGATTCAGCAATTACAATATACTCATAATATTACAATAATGTGAGAGAACCTACAAAGTAAATCAGTATATTTGAAAGTCGAAAAAAAAAGTTGTGGAGTTAAGAATAACTGAATTAAAAGTAAGATGATGAATTTATCATATATATATATATATATATATATATATATATATATTTGCGTGTGTATTTATTACGCGATTTTATGAAGTAAATGTGCTGAGTGGGACAATTTGATCATTAATTCTGAAATAATTATGTATTACACAGTCATTCTTTTCTATTTTTTCTCCATTTTCTTTTGATTAATCATATTTCTATTTATTATTTTTACATTTTTTCATTTCCTCTAAAATTATTTCTAGCATTTAATTTTTTTTTTCTGTATTTGATATTTTCTGTTCAGAATACTTAAACCTTTCCTTCAGTTTTTATTGTTTTCACACCAACAATTCTAACATCTTTTTAGTTTGGATATATTTTCTTAATAGTTTATTAATGATTTATATTTTCTTATTGTCTAATAATTTTTTTTTAACATTTTACAACCCTTAAAGTCAACTCTACTTATAAGTCAGCTCTGTATTTGATTCATTAAATGAGAAACTCTTTTGTTCTTTGTCGTCTTCGTTTGAGAAACACTTTTGATTCACTCAATGAAGCCCAAAATTCAAAATAAAGTCTTAAGATTGTAATGGTAAGAATCTTGCTTTAGATAATTAAGGAATTTAATACTGCAACTGTGCATTCCTTTCAATGTTAAAAGAACTGTCTGTGTTGAACTGTTTCATCAAAAATTTCTTGTAATCTGAAATATTTATTGCTTCAAAAATAAATACCGTACTCTCTCCATAATTTGGTAGATATACTGAACACCTCCAAATTACTAGAAACGCTCGGTTACTGGAAATTTACTAGTATTAACGCATTTGAACACAAAGAGTCATGTATCATTGCTTAAAATTCAATGCATTACATGCAGATAAAGTGTCAAACACACGAAATAAATAAAACTACCAAAAAACGTTCTGTTTTGTATATATATTCTATATTATTCCCTTGAAGTAGAAGACATTAAATAATATTTGTGATTTATCAGTCGACCTAAAAAAGGGGTGATTACTACCAGTGCCGGTTAGACGAAGTACCGCATTACTATATATAACACATCGATCAATAACTCCCGAGACTAACCCAGAGATGGCGCTCGTAGTAAACCAGTAACCAGGTCTTTCTAGAGTACTAACCTTTGCTTGAAACGTGTCAAAATTTTAAGTCGATCGGACCAGGAAAAAGGTTTTTTGAAGTGAAGTGAAAAAGGTTTTTTCCAAGTGGGTGCCGCGATTGCTTTCGATGGAACAAAAACAGCAACGAGTCGATGATTAAGAAAGCTGTTTATCGCTATTTACTCGCAACAAAAAAAGATTTCTTGCGAAAAAAAAAAAAAATTGGGGGAGGGGGGGAAAAAAGATTTGGAAAAGCGTTGGAACGATTGTATCACCCTAAAAGGTGATTAACAAAAGGTGTTATGTTGATGAATAAAAAAAAAATTTGCAAAAAAAATGTTGTTTTCAATTTTAGACTCGGGAGTTATTGATCGATGTGTTATATATATATATATAATTTATTTTTTACTATTAAAAGAAACTAGTTTATATTTTTATTGTACTCTCAATACCTCATCACTAATGCTCCCAATAATTACCTGTTAAATAATATTTATCTTTAAATACAGTTATTAGGCATTGCTTATCACTGTAATTAAAAGGCGAGACAATCACTAAATTAACTATTTATCAGTAAAAATAACTGTATCGTGAGACGTTGGGCTATTCTTGACTTTTTCTTTACTTCCTCGGGTATATCTTAGTAATTTGAATAACATAAAGGTACACTTTTCCCCCAACCTAAGTGAAGTGTGATTAGATAATTTACATGATAGAAGTGAAGCGAAGTGAATTACTGATAATATGTGTATGTGTGTGCGCGCACGCGCAATCGTGTGAAATAAAATTGAAGGAAAATGAAGGGAGATAGAGGTTAACAACTAGGTGAGAGATATTAATAATTTAGATTTTTGCATCGAAATTAGCTTTTTGGATGAAGCGAATTCTAGTTAAAGTGGTTAAAATAAAAATCAGCTGTTATCGGGAAGGGTTAGAAACAAAACGAGTGAATAGGTAAGCTGCGATTTCATTATTAGAACATAATCTAGAACTGATGATTTAATTGAGATTTCCGAGAGAACAATCTTATCTACTCTCCAGTGATTATTAATAAAGTAATTTATCTTCTTTCTGCTTATCTTCAAATGGAATTTAATAATTATTGTCTAGAGTATTAGACGGAAAGATGGCATAAGAATTAAAAATTCAAGAGAGGACATCACTATCTATTATATTAACTGTAAAAAAATACTCGTGTCTAATTCTAATTGGCATACAATAATATTTAAAGATGTATAGATTTTTTTTCTCTTAGATTAATTGACAAAATAGTTCTTATCCGAATAAAACAAATGGCAGAAATATATCATATAATTAAAGCATATAATTAACAGTACATATGACAAAAGCATACACCTAGTTATTTCTAAACACTACGGAAACACTGTTGGGAGACTCACGATCCGTTATGCACAATTTAAGATTTTAACAGCGACAAATAATCCACATAAATAAAAACACGACTGACTCATTCAAGTTATTTTATAAACTTATTTTTAATTTTCCTCATTTGCACCTAGCGAAACAGACTAAGAACGATGATTTTTGCAACGACGCACTACAACATTTGTCTCTTCACGCTTTCCTGGTGTCGAAAGTGAAACTGCCTTTGAATCATCGTTAGAGCAATTTGTAAATAATCGCCAATGACAACACTTTCAATTTTTTTTTCTCTCGCTGCCTCGAACATCCTGAAGCTATGAAGTGGATACGCTACGATGCGTCTCAAATCCTAACAAAGAAAGAAGAACGCAGAAGGATTAGAAATCGTTTAGGAGGAAGTTTTTAAAAATGTGGATAAGTCATTCATCTCGATTGTTCTAGAAAGATGCCCAGAATCGACCTCCTTTGCTCAGCTTAAAGTTTAAATAGATGTTTTGTCTTTGTTTTGAAAGTGTCTTAGCGTATATAGTTATATATGGCTACTTTCATTTTTCGTAAAGAAAAAGGACTTAAATTTGGAAAGCTATAACATGTACTTTTCGTTATTATCATATTTTGTGTTCCTTGCTTCACAGAGCGACTTATGCATTACATTTTTAAATTCCTACTATTAGCTTACACTCTCCCTATGTATATCTTGTTCAAATTTTCAATCGTTGATAAAATACTTTTTATTCATCCACTCAAGTTCAAATACATTTTTTTAAAACTTGTAGTGGATGACACTTGATGTTAATATAGTTTTTTAAAAATATTAATTCATTTAATTAAATTTAATTGGTGAAAATGCAGTATTGCCTAACCAGTTGGCGTGATTTCAAAAATTGCCAAACTGGGCAATTTTTTTGGCTGAACGTTAAGTCAAACAAGGATAGCCACATTTGGCAAAATACCGCCAAAAATTCCTGTCGCCAAGGGTGGATGGGCTAAACTGCATTCAAACCATTCAATTTGCCTGATGAATTAAGAAACAATCCAATATTTCTACTATGTCATTTGCCTTGCAATGGCAAATTTAGTAGAATATCGGCATAGAATCTTCATGCCTTCGAATAGAATCTCGTCGAAGCATCAAATTTTCTTATTTGATTTTCAAATAATTAATTTTAGTTTTATCTGGGAGAAAAAAAATTTCTTTTATATAAAATATTTAGCAGGATATAAATTTAGGAATTAATACCGTCAGTAACGAAGAGTGTAGATCGCTGGGGAACAAAAATTTCTTTTCCCACTTAATATTGTGATTCTGGCATATGTATAAACATATTTATATTAATTGTAATTTTATAATAAAAAGTGACTAAAAATAAAATTTTTCTTTGTTGACCTAAGTAGGAATTGACTTTAAAAAAAATTATTACTTGTTATATAGAAATATTCAAATTTTCGACAAAATTTTCCATATTTCCTTTCAATTCTACAATGTTAAACAAACTTTTAACTGAAGGTAATAAATATTGAATATTAATTGAGTGTTTTTGAATATTAACTGTACAGTTTGAAGTAAAATATGCAAGGGGGGCTGAATAAATACCCCCGGATCAGAAATGGAAAACAGGTGCTCGGAATAGGAATATTGTAATTTACCTCAGTTACCTCAGTCAGTTCAAAGAAAAAACTTGATTGTTTTTCCTTTTTATAAGAAGTCCATGAGTATGACCTCCTCCCCCCTCTCAGCATCGTAAAACATCGTCGCTTTAAATTTTCCGTTCCAAGAGACCGCGTTCACTTTCTTTGGAGCAGATTCCCCTGCAGCAACCATTATTTTGATCATTTCTTGGTTTCTAGAGCGTAACGATGAAACCAAATTTCTTCAACGTAGACAACTCGTAGCAAAATCACGATGACAATTCGACGCTACTATAGTCAAACCTAAACCTATGAATCAGTGTCAAATTTGTTTTAGCCCATTTTAACAAACAGCAGTTAACAGAAGCAACGCGAACTCGATTTATCAATGCCCTTTGTGGTCAAAATGGTTCTTTTTAAAGATACCTTTGTTACGTGTGTAATATTCTAGCAAACTTCTAACATGGGATCACATGTCTCATTGAAAATGCGTTTTTCGTGCCTGATCCCTCTCTTTGTATAGCATTAGACTTTGGGCTAGTTATTTGCATTTTTCCTGTTAGGTTTCATTATTCATCTTGCTTATTTTACTTTTTCTTAAGAAGTGTGAGTCCAAAAACCAGAATCTAAAACTGATGAAACTTTTTGTGTCTAGTTTTAAAATTATTAGTCCGTTGTGAAGAACAATTGCATAAAAGGCTTTTGTTATTCTGGTCAATATTGCAAATGACAAATCAACGAATTGAAAAATTAATAAGATGGCTGTCAGAATTTCAGTAAATATTTAAAAATGATGATGCATAATAAAATATAAAATTATACCGTGACTCAAATCACCTTTGCTTTCAAAAGTGTAGAGCTCTTTGTTGTAACTTTGTGTAAATACAGAAATCAAAAACAAGCTCTGTAAAAAAAAAAAAGAGGAGCAAAAAAATTTTAATTTATTCAAACAGTTCTCAATCGTAGCTTGGGAAATATAAAAAAAATTAGTGAGTATTTGAGGGAAACAATAGATAACAAAGGGAAGGTTAGGGAAATAAGAAACAACTATAAATTTCCCTTCTTAATGACTTTGTAGAGCAATTACCTGATTTTATACCCACTAGTATTGACGGTTCTAAGTCAACGAATCATGTCGATGCTTCATATTTAACATGTAAACCACATTTTTCAACTTCATCCCCCATGTTCTGTCTTTATCGTTCAGATTATCACCATTACAAAACGTTAGAAAGTTTCTGAATTCAACACAATGAAAATTTTACTGTTTCCACAGATTCAATGAATGTTTTGAAATTTTTAAATCACTCGAAATATTCTTCTCATCCATCAATCATTGACTAACTAAAAAAATTATGACTTAAGCTCTGAAAACATCCAAATGCTGTATTGTTGTATATCTTCCCATGTAGGAACCAATGATAATGAAACAACAGACAATGTGTTAAATTTGACTGCTGTAATCTCTGACACCTATCCATTTTGTGATATCTTAAAATGCATCGAATCAGCTATCCATCACCATTGTTAAGTCATAGGAATTTTCAAATGAATAGTAAACTCATTCATGTATCATTTTAACTCATGATTTTTATTTCTCATTTGAATGTATCACCATTTAGATGACAAAATGTCCTTTTAACACGTCTGCGAATTGAACGCGCGAGACTTGCACATAATTATCTCATTCTGGAAGAAATTTCCTCATGTGTAACTATTGTGTTTGTTCTCCACTTGTTGGACTCATCTTGACCGAATATCTTAGTTTTAAATATTTTCACTTTAAACATTTTAAATCATTTAAATTATGTAGTGTCTTACATGATATTGGTTTTGTTCCATAAATGTTTGGATCTATTTGAATAATTATTATTGTTAATTACACGTATTTTTATTCGTGCTTTACCTATATGTTTATGCTCAATTTCTTTCGTTTTTATTGATATGTGCTTTGTATGGAATCATTATATTGTCATGTCAGATCTATTTATCAAATATTTATATTACATTTAGATGAATTCTATTTTCACTATTAAATGTCTTTCATTGTGTTTCGTTCATGTATTTCTTCAGTTTCTGCCTAATTTTTATTAATACGCATTTTGCCTAACAAAATTATTTTCTATTATGTGTTACTCCCATCTACTCAGTATTTATCTTTAGCTCGATGGCAACTTCTTTGCATTGTGTATTAATCAGTTTTGGCAGGATAACTCTCATTTGTGCTGCCCCCCCCCCAAGAAGCTGTTGGCTGTTGTTAAACGAATAAACTTCTTTGTTTCCGTTACAAAAGCTTCTTTAGTCTTGTATCGATTACTAATATTTAATTTTATTAAAAACTGCGTTTTATTCCACGTATTATCAAGAGTATAATCTGTAATGTGTTTTATCAAATTAAATGTAGAAATAAAAATCACATTGTGTTTGGCTCATTTTATTATGTGTGGATCTATTGACATAAATTTAAAACAACCAAACAACTTAGATTTGTTAACATCTAAGCCCTAAACTCCTTGGTGTGTCTGAATTGGCTTCAACTCCAATACAAAGCAAGGGACGTTGTAAATAAATAATTTGGATACTGCCAGGAGGCGCCTTGTCTCTTCTGAGTGAGAGCGCACGGGTTTATAGGTAATATTTCAGAGTACATTTTGTTCTAATCGCGTGAGTCGGGTTTTCCTTGTTTTGATGTAATTTATCGTGACCGCCAAAGCGGGTTAGTTAAAGTATGGGCTGTTTGGAAGCTCTTGTATATTGTGTAAATATTTGTTTATGTATTATTGGCGCGTAGATATTGCAAATAAATGTGGTAGAAAGACATATATCTCCCTCTCTTCCTTGGCGGATTATAGTTCTTTAACAAAGGACAATGTTATTTCATACTCTTATAATAAACCCGATTTGTTTTTCCTTTCTTCCTTGGAACACATAAAAATCTTATGTACTTAAAGATGAAATTCACTTCAGAATGAAGATGAAACTATTTTCATCTACTAACTTTTGGAAATGAACGTGGGCTTTCTGGAGTACGAAAACTTGATAGAAAAAGATTAAAATCATGTTAAACGTCTTTGAAAGTATGTGTAACATAAGACTCACGAACGTTTAAAATATTGTTGCCGGATTATCATCTAACATTATGAAGAAACGAAGATACCAATGCAATAATAATTTCGAAAATTGTACGATAACTAATCCTAAGATAAACTGAGCTTTCAGTTTTCAGAACTTCAAAACTATGCATGATATTCAAATCTATATCTATTGCCTTTAATCTTAAATCGGGAAACATAGAATAAATCGTAAATATACTATTATTCATTTCTAAGAAATCTATTTACAAGCTTAGGCGTGAAGATTCTAAGCAATGAAAAAAAAAGAAAACATCGAAAATAGTATATAAAGATAATAATAAAATATTGAATGAATGACTCTTTGACAATCTATAAGAAAATGCAAAATTGCAAATACTTCCTCGCCATGGAAACAGAAACAAAGACATTTGCTGTTTAAAATAAAGAGCTTTCATTTTCAATAGCAGCGAAGTATATTCATTTTGAAATGTTTTGATTCTTTACTAAAAGCTTAAAAATTTCAAGTGATATTATTCTGGATTATCGATCGTGATCTAAGCGAATCTTTCATTTCATATGAGTTGTTAAACGAACTTAAAGTCAAAGTCGATATAAAAATGTAAATATCTCATTCGAATATATTGTATATATATATATATATGTGTGTGTGTGTGTGTGTTTATATAGATATATGCGTTCATGTGTCTTTGTTAATGATTCGTTTGAGAGTTTCCCGGTCTTTGAAAAATATTTTTTAAGACACAGTATAAGGGACACTTATATTTAAGAGAAAATTTTGTTGGTTCCAGTTCATGTGAATAGTATATGTATTTACTTCTTATAAAGGGACACCTAAAGGGACAATTCTTACAAAGATAAGGGGCAAAATGTCTGATCTGATGGGTGTCTTTATTGGGAGGTACTACTATATATTCAAAAGTAGGAAAGAATATGCAATTCCGCAGAAACTTCAAACATTGTTTGCTATTTCAGTGCTATTTTTGCATTCAAATGAATAAAATAGTTTAGATTTGTAGACGACAGTAAAAACTCCATAGAATTAACATTACTTTCACGAAATCAAAACGGCTGGTTGACGGGAGTGTGACATTTTTTTATATATATATATATCAAATATCTCTATATTTCACATAATGAAGTTAATACTTCTTCCAAAATGCAATTACTTGAGACATACTTTGAGACATATTAAGCCTAATCAATAACGCTTTTATTTCAAAGTTTCTTACACTTTTGCACATACTTAAACGGTTATCGAGATTTTTAAATACCATTGAGACCTAAGAGATTTCTTAGAGATTAGAAACATTCTAGACAGTACATAATGCTACAATATTAAAAATTTATTCCGATTGTTAAGTCTAATTTTTAACATTCCACAAACTAATAGATTCCATTGCAAAACATACGAACTTTTTTACATTCAATAATAAATTCAATTATTATCAAAGTTAAAAGCTTCAAAAATATACATTCATGCCATACTTTTATTATAAAATACCATCGGAGCACCCATTGCTCCGTTACGGATCATAAAGTTTAATTAAAACTTACCCTGTGTAAAACGCTTTGATGATCTTGCCACGACTTCAACAGGTGTCCGATGATCGCCGAGATTGCAAGAAACAGGCGCGTCAATAAATCTCAACTTAATCTTTGTACCCTAAGGCACCACACGCGAAAGGGTTCAAGAAACTATTTTTTTCTCCGACCTCACACTCTTATTTTATAAATTAACTTTTAAGTGGCCACATTACAACGATCGAGGACTACCAGGCATTCATTTTTTGCAACAAGACCATTACGGGATCTGTGTTAAAAAACTATGTATCACAACAAAAAATCTTGAAATAAAGGAATAGCGGATGGAAATGTATGCCTGGGGATATAGGAAGGAGGGAATGCATGTAAAAACACACAGGAGGAGGGAGAAGGAACGAAGAATGAACATCTCCAGAACGTGCTTCTAGATCACGTTCTTCACTTTATGATCTATGGATTTCCAAGTCCATAAAAGTGTGCGCGTCTTGGGCGCTATCCCCCAAAAAATCAGCCCTTTCAGATGACACGGATAGAAAAAGTATCCTCCTCACAGCCCTATTTTTAGGGCCGATGGAAGATAAATTATAGCTTTTATTACCCACTCCGGTTCCATAAAAACAGCCTGGGCCTTATATTAAAGGAAAGCGATTGCAAACGCGTGGGGTAGAAAGGAATGAATACTTTGGGACAGGCGACTTGAAAGCTGTCCTTGCTCTGCAATTAAGTTACAAACTGGTGAGACGTGTTGTATTTTTTTTTTCTCCTTGATAAATATATATACAATATATGAAGTCAAAAATTTTATCTTCCATGTAAGTCCCGTGACTTGGTATTTTTGCTCGGGTTATTTCTTATTTGTTAGTTTCGTTTTTAGTATCTCGAGTCTCTTGTGAGATTTGTATCGATTCATTTTTTTTTCTGGTGAAAAGTTTTTAACCTGTAAAACGATGAGGGATATCGAATGGGTCAGAGAGATGTTATAATTCTGAATGATAGACTACTGTGGGTGTCAGATATTTTTTTATATAGCAAGATAAAATATATCAGAAAGGATAGAGGATATAATCAGGGAGAATTTTAAACCCAATACATGAATAAAAAAATGTATTGGTATATCTTTCATCGGAAGCTACTTACATTTTATCGTAATAGTATAAAAATTTTGATATTTGTATGATGAATGATGGTAGCCTTGTGGCGTTCCGATTTTCGCGATTCCTACGTGGACTTTCAGGATAATTTAAATTGCATACAATTACAACTCCTTGCCAACCAAATGAAACGTTATCAATTAAATTGGATGTTGATAAGAAGTATGCTTAATTGAATTCGAGACAGTGATATATAAGCTTTATAGAATCGAAAGGAAAGACAAAGAAGATACAATATAACGACAAGCTGACAGATGTTGTAGGTAAAGTGAATCATTGTAATTAATATTTTACATTGAAAGCAGTTCGAATGGATTCCTGATCAGAATAATAGGAGTCGAATCTGAGTTAATTGAGAAGTATTTGAATCGGAATGAGTGATTTGGTAAGCTAAGATTTTATTATTTAAACGTAAACTAGGATTAGTTCGGTTAAGAAGGATTCGAGAGAGAGCTGCATTGCATATACTTTGTTTAGATAATAAGGCCTGATGTCTTTCCCTCACGTATCTTTAATTGTATTTTTCAACTTATTGACAATTTAATTAGACTTTAAGATGCTTTGGGAACTTTAAATTAATTCATTTGAATAGAATATAACTCTCAATGCATGAAACTTGACTTACATAGATTAGAATAAAATTAGTAAATTGTAGTAAATATATCTGATCAAATGAATTGATGAGCAGCAAATAATTTAAAACTGAGATTAGAAGTTAGAGGTAAAGAGAGAACCTACAGCTCTTTAAGCGAAAGTATAGTGACTCACTTGCCAAGCGTGAGATATAATCGATGCATAGCCAGGAAAATCCATCTGGAGATAAGGATTCAAACCCTCATCTTTTAATTTTCTAAGGACTCGAGCCCGATTTATTCTGTAAAGTAATGCACAGATTAAAGCATTAGATTAGACGTATAAGGACTGTTCCCACAGATATAGTGTTTCGGAACGAAAACTGATTATTTGTAATCTGAATATAATAAATTGGTTATCATCTGTGCGTATCTTCCTATTCAATGGACTTTTTGCTTCATAGTTGTTTTAAATAAGATTAAGAATGGAAAGTGAATCAATTAATAATGGGGGAAGCATTTCATAACAATTTTGGTTTTCCCGGAATGTAAAAGTAAAGTTAAAATAAATTCTCAGGAATTAATTTTGTATAAAAAATATTAGTTACTACATTCATAATATAAATATTTCATTAAATTTTTTATCTGTTTATTACCTTTCTAATCTGTAACGCTTAAAAAGGACTGTTTATAAAATTCTTAAATACTAGAAATGTAGCAGATTATAATAATCATAAATAAGATATGCAATTCATTACATTTTTAATTCGTTATTATGATTAAAACTCATGAAAGTAAAATTGCGTTATACGAGTTTTGCTGCTAATATGTTAAATGTTATCATAAGCTAAGACTAAATTTTTATCGTATTTCATTATTTCTAACTATTCTTAGCTCCATCGAAGTATAAAGAGTCATTTCAAGTAACACAATCAAATACTTAAAGGATCTAACACGTTTTTGAATGGAATACTTACCAGCTACACACACACACACAGACACACACACATATATATATATATATATATTACTATTTTTCAATATAACTAAAGCTACTTATGTATACATTATAACTATTAATATCTTAATATTATACATTTCATCATACAGCTGTGACAGATATTGATGCCTGATATCTTTCTGTGTTCGGGTATCGTGTATATTTCAGACTTGGAAAAAAAAATTTAAAAAAATTTAGATACAAAATAATTTTTAGGAGGAAAGAAGGATTGCGTATGTGCACACTTTTACTTCAAAAAAAGAATTCATTTAAAAATTGTTAGCTCTTTTCTTTAATTATTTAATTACGTGATATAATCACACAGAAAATTTTTGAAAGAATTTCCTGGTCATAAAAAAAAAGAACTAAGAAAATAATAGAAAAAAAGAAAAAAGTTTGCATTTTTATGCGCAAAATATTTTCTATTCTACATAATATTATAGTTACTCAACTATTAAAATATTTTATTTTGAGCCCTACTTGATTTAATTTTAAGCAAATTAAAAATATTTTTCGTATAAATTGTACGAAAAAAAATATGAACTTCATATAAAATTCACATAAATATAATATATCGCGGAAACAACATCATTGAATTTTTTGTGTCTTTATAGTGATATTAATAACAATATGAAAGAAGAATACAAATAGATAGCTAAACCATTGAATATAAATATTTAAATTTAAATAACAACTTATCAAAATCTGCATTTAGAAACGGCGTTGCTTCTTATAATTTTTTAAATTTATTTGAATTTATTTATTATTTTATTCCTACATTCTTCAAATGCCAGTTTTCCAAAAAAAACAATCGGTAAGGAGGTCATCCAAGAAAAAGCGGCAAGTTCAATTCTGTACCTTTAGGGATTAAAAGGAAACACAAAAAAAGGGGGAAAAAGATATTACAGACAGTTTTTCTCACGCATGATCGAATCTTCAAAGGGCGGGATTCTTCTCTGGGCCCGTGACCAATTGTTGGTCAGGTGACCCGCATTTCGCCTTGACCCCTGCAAGCGTTTATCTGTGGATTGAGTCCCTTCATCGCAAAGGCGTGGGTCAGCGATCTTCGAATTTTCTCTCGCATTGTTTTTGTTCCGGTTGAAGTAACAATCCGTTTTGGGGCGTATTCAAGGGCAGTGATCCTCCGTTCACGGTCAAGGGAGAAGTTTTTGCGGTCTGCATTTTGTTCTCAAACACTCTTTTTTTTAAGAGGATATAATAGTAAGGAAAAATATGTTGGAAGTTAATGGAAACGCGATTACTCGTTTAAAATACATTTTTTTTATTTATTGTAAATCTTAAACTTAGAAATATTGTTTATCTTAAATGGATGTCATATTTTTAATTATGATTTACTGTGCGATAAATTTTATTATATTATTATTTTAATTTTTCAATTGTTTTTGTTTTTATTTATTTATTTTTGAGTGAATAAATGAACAACATTAATAATATAAGGAATTAAATGATTTAAGTATTGCTAAAATTATTGCTTTATTTCTTTTTTCAAACTCGTTACTCTTATTTATATGTATTTCACACACACAAAACCTGAATGTTTGTATTAACGGCAGCATTAAAATTTAAAATTATAAACTAATTTGGTAAATGTGTTATATAATCAAATTAGTAACTTAGAAAATAATTTGCCTTTTTATTGGAAAATAGTGACCGCGTATCCTAGTGGTCATAGTTGCAGATTCGCGGCCAGCATTGGTAACACAAAAGACCGCCGTGTAGCGAGGCTGATGAAGGTTATATTTGGTAGAGATCCTAAGTCCTACCAAATGTGAAGTGTGGAAGCTTTGAGAGGGAGTTGCCAGCTCAGATGTCATCCTCGTCACACCAAGATTTGAAATCACAAGGTCTGTCGCCTATATCTTCATGTTGCTACTCAGTGCAAATTTAATAAACAATCACAATCATATTGGAGTGAAATAAATTTTTGTTTATAATCACCATATTTGTTATATTTATTTTAGATTCAGTGACAAATGCATTGTATGAAAAAATGGAATAACTGCATATCATAAGGTAACTAAACTACAGGCGTCATGTGATGCTTTAGAGTAAATTGAAGGCAGAGGTACTGCTCAAGTGTCATCTAAATAGTTTTTCTAGCTCTACAGGGGATTGTCTTTTTTAAATCAAAAGGAAGCCAATGTATCTTAGTAACCTTTCCTTTTTCCCATGGAATTCTCTGTCATCGGTAAGCATGTAACAACTTGTCTCTTCTCCTCCAGGATAATTCAGCATCCCTTCCCCGTTTTCGATGATACTCCATGTCATTCCAACCACCCCCACCCTGATTTTTTTTCTTCATTTCTTACATTTAGAATTCAAGTTAGATCAAAAGGCATGTATACACTAACTAGTAGAACATCCCGTGTGTTGCTTGCAAACCGCTCTTTGAAACTATTTTCACAATGAACGATATATGGAAAAAGGTGAACCAACCGCGAACTGTATAGGTCATAATGATAAAATATTAAAAGTAAGGTCTGGATACACGAGAACAGAAAAAGAACGACGCCGTCCTAATCTAAGTAGCGAAATTTATTTGTGCTCATTGTGATTGTTTATGAACGTCGCACTTAGAATCATCACAAGTACTATTGGCAATAGATTCGGAATTTAGAACCTCGGTGGAAATACAAGGATGCTTCCTGAGCTGGTGCCTCCCACTCCGAGCTTCTACACCACTTCAAATGCTGATCGATAAACCGACGGAAGACAAATCCCCACAAGTGGCTTGCGTATGCATCTGTTCACCTAACAGAATGCGACGGATGCGGCTCATAACTAGATGCACATGGAATCTCCTGCCTTTCAATAATAATCTCTTCTTAAATAGGGGATGGCGACCCCAAATGGAATCGCGAAATTTTAATCTAAATACATGAATTTAAAGAAACGTCAGTCGTAATATATATATATATATATAACACATCGATCAATAACTCCCGAGACTAACCCAGAGATGGCGCTCGTAGTAAACCAGTAACCAGGTCTTTCTAGAGTACTAACCTTTGCTTGAAACGTGTCAAAATTTTAAGTCGATCGGACCAGGAAAAAGGTTTTTTCCAAGTGGGTGCCGCGATTGCTTTCGAAGGAACAAAAACTGCAACGAGTCGATGATTCAGAAAGCTGTTTATCGCTATTTACTCGCAACAAAAAAGATTTCTTGCGGGAAAAATTGGGGAAGATTTGGAAAAGTTGAACGATTTGTATCACCCTGCAAGGTGATTAACAAAAGGTGTTATGTTGATGAATAAAAAAAAATTTTGCAAAAAAAAATGTTGTTTTCAATGTTAGACTCGGGAGTTATTGATCGATGTGTTATATATATATATATATATATATATATATCACATTTTCTGTGAAGAACAATTATAATATCGTTACGCTGCCTAAATTGAGCATTAAATCATATTTACATCATAAAGAGCATTATTATGACGGTGTCACATGGCTGTTTCAGCATAATTTGGAATCAAAATGTAACAGCAAACGCATAACGCATAGCGTCCTGCGTCACCCGAACGAATAAGTCTCGGTGGTGCTGGTGACTAATGTCACTCTTTTCTAGTGTAGTTAGCTGTTTTCATTTCGACGTAAGTGTGTACATCACAAGAATTATACGATATAGTATTTTATTGTTTTATTTGACTAGGTTTATTTATTTTAATACTTAATGTAAAAGAAGTTATTTTATTTATATTTTAATATAAGACTTTTTCACCCATGGTTAGTAAATATTGTGATTATTACATTTAAATTCAAGCAAATGTTTTTAGTAGAAATAAATTAATTATAATTCATATTTATTTATTTAGTAATCTTAAAACTAAATTAGAATTTAAGCAACTTAATTCTTTTTTTTTCGTGCGTGTTTACAGTTGGGAGGGAGGGGTTATTCGAATGTTTTGAGCATGGGAATGGGGTAGCATGATTAAAAAGTTTCTGAGTCACTGACTTGAATTGAAGAATGTTTTGACAGCTTGGTGACATGACTCTTTCATTACGGCACCAAATAACCGATACACTTTCCATGCTTTAAAATTATGTATCTTGCCTTCTTAAAGCTCTAGAATATGTTATTTCAAACTAACCAATTTTTTTGCTAGAGTTACTGTAAGACAGGTACCCTCGTATTGCTCTAATACGATGTTAAATAATTCAAAGAATGCAATTTAAAATTTAGTTAGTTTTAGTTATAATGGTTAGATACGAAACTGCATAACATTGGAGCAATATTTTCAGATTTGACTAAATATTTGGCCTTTGTGGTAATCATATTCTTGATATTTCAAAATTACTCAAATTGAAATTTGCATCTCAAATTATTCCAACTTAATCTAGATACATGTGTTTAAAATCTTCGTTAACACCTGCAGTGATTACTGAGTTTGATTTCTAAATAATTATTAATTAACTAATTATTCTTAAAATTAGTTTAAAACCAAAAACACAGTTTTATTTTCAGTCATATTAGAAAATATTCATTTAACAGTGATGTCTGCGACAGACGATACAATTATAAATAATTTATTATTATTAAGTTCCTAATGAAAACAGACATTTGAAATATTAGACACAGAAGGGGCTATTGTTTTAGTTGATGTATAGATTGGTGCAGATAATCAACTTTTAATTTTTTTTTTTTGTAAATTTTTTTTACGTTTATGTTTGATCCCTTCTTTCACCAGTGAGCTTAATTTTCAAATACATGTCAATAAATTTATGCTAAATTTTGTTATTGGATTGAAATAAAACGTATATATCAAAATGAAGTTTTTCATCTACCTATCTGTCGATGTATTACATTAAATAATATGTAATAAGGAATCAATATATGAGAGAGAGACAGACTGAAGGTGAATAAAATTATTCAGAATTATAAGATAGTTGTGAGGCAGCCATTTTTACACAAGCTATTCGAACTACTTTTTAATTTGATCTCATTCTTGGAATGGCTTGGAGCTGAATGACTCTAATATTGATTTGCCACTATTATAGTCAAGAGGCTTTTGTATTATACGTAATCCCGTTATAAAATAAATTAAAACAAATTCAATTTATGCATTGCGAAGAAAAGAGTCCTTTTAATGCCGAAATATGTTTTTCGCAATGCATTGCATACAACACTTTATTTTTAAATTAATATTTCAAATACACTTCAAACTTTGAGCTCAATCACTCATATAATTGAGTCAGAAAGTATTAGTATTACTTTGATTTGCTCACGCATTTTGTTATCATATTAATTTATCATCATAAACGTACACTATGTGTCATGAGGTTCATGCACTCGCTGAAAATCTTATAAGAGAGAAATTTCGAAATTCTATTATCTGACATTTTTAGGCACATCTTTTTTATATATACCGTATTTTTTGAAACGCTTAAACGGCCTCCAAAGCCTTCTTTCTGGGGGGTGCCTTAAAATTAAAAAAAATTCCTCGGAAGTATTTTTCTTTACTTTAACATGTAAAAAATGCTCTTTATTCACCATAGAAAAACCATTAAATTTTCCTCATCCTTCTAGTATAATACATTGCTGTTGGAAGTTGACCTGAGGCTTGCAGTTTTACAAGTTATGAAGATTTGAATTTCAAAATATTAAGAAATTTATGTTAGTATCTGTAATATTATTTCTATGTATAAGAAATATTCTATTTTTGAACTCAATTTTCAGGGTAAAATGAGGCTCTTTATACGCGTAACAATAAGGTAACATAAAAAAAAACCAACTAAAACATTTTTTTTTTCCTTTACTGTAAATATACTTCTTTTCAGAAGTGTATAAAAAGCAAAGAATAGACCAGAAAAAGAATAATAAATTAAGTACTGAATAAAAATTTGGCAAAAACCACTCAAATCTTCACGATCATTGGTGATTTTTTTTTTTTTTTTTTTTTTTTTGGCTTCGAATCATTCTCAATTACTTGTGGATAAGATTTAGCTTGTAAAAATTGCACATTTCTTTAGCGTTCATATTTAAAGTTCCTGTCTACCAGCCATTTTGATTTCGCGAGCGTAATGTTAATGGAATATTTCTACTTTCCTCCTCAAACCTAAAAGTCTATTGTATATATTTGAATGTAATAAATTACCTTAAAGAAGAAGAAAAAATAATGGAGGTTTCTATAGAATTAAATTTTGCTTATAAATTTTAGTTTTACACCTATTTTAAGGTTCCGCTTGCGGTTTTTCTGGTTTTTCAAGAATAGGGAATAAATGTAATTCCACAGAAAAAAACCCTTCCATATTTTTTTGGTTTTTTGGATAAACTTTATTGTATTAAAACATACGATAGTCTAGATTTAAAGAGGAAAGCAGTATTTTTATAGGATAAACAATATATTCGAGAAATCAAATTGGCAGAATGTTGTTTCTACAGTTTTTTTTTCTTTTTTCAAAACATTTTTCTCTGATTCCTCTGCCATAAAGATTAATGAGTTTGACTTCAAAAGAACTTTTAATTTTTTATTTATTTAATTACTCAAAAAATTCTGTTTTGAAAAAGATGAATTAATATTTGAAAAATATATGTGTAATTATTAAAAAATGAAATCTCTTCGTATTTCTATCAAATATGAAACTGGCATTAATTCTGTCGTTATGTTTAACAATAAATACATTTTTTAAATAAAAGACCTCTAAATCTTAATTAAAAGGTGTGTATATTTAAATTTTTACCAAACATCGTACAAATTATAAACTCTTTCATGTTTGCTACACAATTTTACGTCTCATTCAAACACTCTTGGAGAAAATTGGAATATTACACAATATTTAAATAAATTAAAGGTAAAATATATTATTTCTAGCCAAATAAAAGTACGGATATAAAAATAGTGATCGCTATTATTATAAATTTTAGGAAGAGACGGGTTTTTTTATTTCATGTCCTCCTTTTAAACTTCAAAGGAATTTTCTTGTCCTTAAAATATAATCAATCATTCGATTTGCTTTTCTAACAACAGAAAAAGCTTCAGTTAGGATCTTCAAATAACTTGAATTTTACTTTTTAAAACATTCCGTTAAGGATATCTGTTATATTATTTAAACAATTGCCTTTTTTCTAACATATTTCCCAATTTCAGTAAATTTGTGTTTAATAGATTTACAGATGAAATTGTACAAAAAGGAGTTTGAATATATATATGGAAACATATGTTTAGTTCGAATAATGTTATTGAATTCAAATACATTTTATCGAAACCATGCAAATAATTAATTTCCGGGTGACAAGCTTGAAAGAATAAGAAAAACATCTATAAACACAGAAGATACACATTAATATTACTGAAAGGAAATATATAAAAAAAAAGTATCTAAACTACTTAATGAAAGATAAAACATATTTTGAAAATGGATAAGTAATTAGGGTCTGTTGAACTCTTTAGGGTTCATGAACCACACTACACACACACACATATATATATATATATATATATGTATGTGTGTGTGTGTGTGTGTGTGTGTGCGTGCGTGTGTATGTGTGTGTGTGCGTGTATGTATGTGTAAAGAGTTTTACCTTAAAAATTTATTCAATATCCTAATTTATCCTATACTTTAAATATCAAAGAAAGAAGTTCAAATTTAATTCCTGATACCATCCCAGTTAATCTTTTAATATATGTAATCACTCGCTCTTAAGAAATGCTCAGATCAGTATTTCTCATGCTCCAAACTAATAGAGATATTTTAATGCACCAATTAATCCCTACGTTAAAAACCGAAAGATCCCTATATATATTATCACGTGATCTAGCTGGTCCTCAGTTTAACTTCCTTGGAGAAACCGACAAGGAAACGTTACTGTCTCTTCTCACCTAACTATTGAGGTGAGTGGAAGTGCAATGCATCCGCCGCCATTTCCCGATGTATCTGCCTCTCTCTCGTGTGAACAAATATAAATCAATTTCTCTTAAAAGTTCATGTGTCCATTCTGTACCATGACTGTTATATCATGAGAACAAAATGTTTAAGTATTCAATATTTACAAACTACCAAAAAATGTTATATATATATATATATGTGTGTGTGTGTGTGTGTGTTTGGAAAAATATTTCTTATTGTATCAATCCCCCAAGATTTTCTTTAAGTCAATTTGATCTGGATCATCTCAGAAATTGCGCTACCTCCGATTTTTAGTCGTTCGGAAGCTTCGAGTATTTTCGAAATAAATAAAAATGTCGAGTTTTTCTTGGATTGAGATAAAGACACGTTCCATTTCACATTGAATTATTTGTCTGCACTGACAAATTGTTGTGTATGTGTCAATGTTATGTTTTCATTGATAGGAATAAAGAAATACAAGTTTACCAAAATCCATTCTTTTATCATTGACTCCAAGATATAATTCCTGACAATTTTCCTAACATTGCGACACTGAAACAATACATTCTTATACCACTTTTTCCTGATTTTTCTACATGAAAAACGTTAGAAAATTAATTTGTCAATTTTTTAAGGTGTGAAAAGGTTTTTTCCACAATGTACGGCAAAAATTTTTATTATTATAACTGTATGATCTACATTAGTTTTCATAAACATTCAGTAAAACTAAATGGGAAACGGAAGATTTAAATTCCATGAAATTCGAAAATTTTAGAAATAAAACAGTACCAATTATATATAGATAGATTGTTGAAAATAAAAGATGACCAACGTACACAATGTAATTTATACATAATTAATTAAAGAAGAAATAAAAACTTAATTATTCTTTTTTCATTTTCGTAAAACTGCATGCAGTAAGATGATAAGCAAAAATTTGGAAAGAAAATTAAGATTAGATATTAAGTACAAAAAGACTTTTTTTAAAAAAATTATTGACATTCGTATTGTTTCTAGTTTAAGAAATAACAATATCGACTCACCCAAACAATTCCCCTCCCCCAAACATGCAACAAAAATTATTCATCTATGACACAACTGAGAACCATTCAAAACCATAAATCCTTATATAATTCATTCATAGATGAATGATTTCAAGATCTTATACATGCATAGATTTTCTGACTAGATCTCTATGATAGAAAGAAAAATAAATAAATAAAAAATACCCACCAAAAAAGAATTTTCTTTTCTTGACAACCAAACGATAAAAAAAATCAAGGGGAGGAATTGAGAGAGCTTCAAAGAAGTGAGAGGTTGAGAAAGAAAGAGAGAAGAGTTTTATGCTATGTGACATCCTTTGTTTAGAACAACTAGAAGATGACAGAACAAAGGGTGACAAGTTCTGGCAGCCAAGCGATAATTTCTCTGCCCCCTCCAAGAATCCAAGAACGAAATATCTGAAGCAGGGAGAAAGAATTTAAAGAAATCGGTTGGTGAAAAGGAAAAGTATCGGACCAAAAAGCGATTATTTAAATCTTCGACATTTAGTTTAGGAGGCCGGAATAAACCTCTTTTATCTGTCGATTCTTCTCTTCTTTTTTTGGAATGATTTTTTTCCACCCTCTCGCTTTTGCTACTTACATCATTCTTGTCAGCTTTAATGTTCGGCTAAGTGAGGTTGAACGTGTTGAATCAAGAAAGTGAAGGGGTCTCTTACATATTACAACAAATCCTGGGATTCAGATTCTCTCTATATTCTATCAAGTTTGATATCACAAATGTTACATTTTAGCGTGTTTTTTTAAAAAATTGAATATAATAATTTTAAGAGTTTTCACGAATATTAATTATGTATCTGTAAATATAGGTTATTTGTGAAAATAGGATTTGAAGCCACCATTTGATTTAAAACTCGAAACGTGACTACGTGGTAATCGCGTCCTTCCACAGTTGCGATAGATACTTGTGATACGTAATCTTCTTCTATGTCTTTGGTTAATTACCTAAAACTATTAATTAGAGAGATTAGTACATTTATACTTGGAGAAACAAACCAATGATTTCATAGCGATATGGGGGGAGAGTTCAAGATGAGAATAAAACAAATAATAAGATTAATGACATAAATAAAAAGAGCATCATTTGGTGCATTCTCTTTTAGTTTACTTAACAAACAGGATTAAAGTAAACAATTACAGACCTAGAGGAGGATGACATTGGTGTTCAAAACTACGAAGTTAGACAAACTACGAAGTTTGTGGAACTCGCGAGTCTAATGTATCTGCTTGAATATGTCCTTGTGAAGGTGTCCATGGCAATGTGTCCATATGAATCTGCCAAATCTTGGAGAGCTTCTCATTTAAATGCGATTCCAGGAGAAATGCAAGACAGCCACAAAGTGATAGAAAGTGCCCTTTCCCCCCGAAATTACAATGCACATACCTGAACAAATGTGCAATGACCCTCCAAAGGTATTTCATTTTTAAATTCAAAGAATCCAAGAGGACCCTCCCATATTAAAATTCACTGTTTCATGATCGTGAGAAACCACGTATAACTTATACATAATTCGATCAAAAGGAGTGATTTCTAGATCTGGTGTAGTGCTCTTCATTTGATTGAGGTTCGAAATTGTGAAGTCCCTCGCCAATACCTCTGGTGCAGCTTCTAAGAATGACGTTAATAATCAATCAAATAGGATTAAAATATAATGAAACCCCAATCTTATTTTGCTGTAAGGCTAGCTATGTATTGTTCAAATTTTGTTACAAACCTTCGATACTCTGAGGTGTCTGAATTAGGTGAATTATCATGTCCTGTGTTATGGTTCTGTTGGTGAAAAGTGTGGTAACTCTGACTTTTCAGTATTAGTATTCCCAGTGATAGACCATCCACCGTAGTAAATTCTGACTTTCAGTATAGTAGTATTGTTAAAGGGCTGACCTAGGAAGTTTACTGAACAAAACGAGGACAATCTGCTGTAAGGCTAGCTATGTATTGTTATAGATCATATGGGTTGACAGTAACGTGCTGGAAAATGGGTGCCTGCTGATGTGCCATGATGAGTGACACAAATGGTCGCAGATGTTATCAGCATATCGTCGAATTATTAAGATTAAATTAAAGTCTAAAGAGAAAACAAAACGACCTGCTATTGTAGAATATATTACAACAGACCAATACATCAGAAGCGAATACTGTGAGCTTGTGCAAAACAAAATATATTTGGTAGTGATACATGCGTTTATTAAATAACGAGACTGTTACTGTACAACATGTCATTTTGATGTCATACATATTTACTTGTTATCACCTTCAATATACACACCTCCCCTATCCCTACAATGCTCCTCCATGCGAATCTTCTATTGTTCTAGTGCTGGAAGTCTTTTTCTATCAGCTCCTCTAAGACACGCACCGTTTTTCTTTCACAGCTTCAATGGACTCATATCTTGTTCTTTTTAATACAGATTTCACCTTAGGAAACAGATAGAAGTGGCATGGCTCACAATCCGGCGAATAAGGCAGATGGTATATCACTGGGATGCTGTACTTGTCTACAAACTTCTAGACTAACAATGTAGAAGGAGCCTGCGTATTTTTTTGGTAGGAAAAATTATCCTTGCGAATACTTTGTCAATTCCTACTGTATCAGCAATCGATCTTACTAAACATCCGTTTACTGATGATTATTCCTCACTAACATAGAATCATCGCTCTGTTTCTTCTCTCTTCTATACTTCTATATTCGATGACCTAGCCTCCTATCACTAACTCTTGCCATTCTCCCAAAACAAAACTCTTCGCAATTTATAAAATGCTTTCTCATCAATCCTTATTCATTACATTTCAATACTTCTGTACTACTTTATATAAATCACAATTTCCTTATTGGAAGTGGTTCTTAAATTAAATAACATCAAATGATAATTATAAAGGATTATTCGAAGGGAAATACGCTAGAGAATTACGTTATAATATTAGTGGAAGGTGTTCGGTCTAAAAGGTTTTCATTAGAAGGATTGGGAGAGCTTCAATATTTTTCAACAGTTTAATAATGACTTGAACGGACACACACAAAAAGACAAATAGTTCAAATCAGAGGTGGGGTGAATTATCGTTCTAGATAGCCGTTCGAATTCGACGCACTCGCAGTATCGCCATGTTCTCAAGTTCTGTTTTTTTCCCCCGAATTCGACTGGCGTTGCCAATCGCAGTTTAATAAACTATACAAAAATAATTGAGTGCTCGCGATAGAAGGAAGTATAACTAAGTGTGATATGAAGAAACTGGACAAATAATCGCATTGACTGTGCTAACGCCATTACATTGCGTGTACGTGTGTGACTAATGTTAAACAAGAATCATTGCAAGAATATTATGAACGGAGCAATTTTATATAATATAATCATGTTAAGAATTTTCATCATCATGTTATTCATGTATTAAGAATCATGTTATTCATGTATACAATTATCTGTAATTTTGTGTTTAATGTAAAACGTACGTTATTTAAAATTTTGTTTTGTTTATGTCTTGTTTCGAGGGATTATTTAAAATATTTGAAGTTGTTGAATTATACGACACAGTTTTCATTCAACCCACATTTTATGATAAATTGCATGGATATTTGCATTCTTTATTCGTGTAAATAATATCTAAAACAGGGAAACTTAGGAATTGATCACAATTTATTTTACAAAGAAATAACATGAAAACTTCCTTTACCTCGTAAATCTCTTACATCCTTTAAATAAAGATTTATAACACATTTCTTATAAGATCTGGTGTTAACATGCTGCTATAACCATAGATAAAGATGAATTATTTCAATTTAATTAGAAATTATTTATAGCAAATTTAATAAAATTGTAATTATAAAATATAAAAACGTTTCACAATTGATAACACAATGTAATATTTTTGAGAATTCGTGAGCTATGAATTTTATTCTAAACAAAATCATCATTTGTTTCTATTATAGAGCTTCTTGAAACATTGCGAAATTTTATTTGGTATAAATTCGAATCTTCTAATTTATCTGTCAATTTAACAAGAAAGTAATAATACTAAAATGTTCCTCGTAATAAATATGTTCCTTATTTGTACAACTTAACGTTATTATGAATGAATTCCTTAAACTGTTTTAATTGCATGTTAGCAAAATATTTGTAGGTTTTGACGATAGGCCAAACAGGAAGCATGTATGCGATTTTCACATATTTCAATATAATAAAACGTATAAAAGGAACGAATGTTCAAAAGTAATTCGAAAAGTAGCCGTGTAAGGAAAAGGGAATTAAGTATAAGGAATAGGGAATGGAGTAACTCTCCGTTGTTATATTGTCTATTAATCGTTTTTCCTTTTTTTAGGAAGTTCATAAGCAGGATGTTCTTCACATCCTAAAAAAGCATCCCTGTAATTTTTTTGGTCGATTGTAGCCTTCTTTGGAGCAGATTAATCGAAAACAATCCATTGTTTTTTGATTGTTGTTTGGTTACCGGAGTATAAGAACGAATCCAATTTCCTAGACGGTTACAACTCGAAGCAAAATTACGTCATCATCTTGGCGCAACAGCATCAAATTTTTAAATGAAATCAAATGGCTGTTAAATGAAAACTAACTTATGAATCGATGTCAAATTTGTTTTAACACTCTTCATGAGATTTCAGAATACAAAGGTAACTCCAATTTGCCTTAGCAAGTCCATCTGTTTTCAATCACAGGTATTTTTGAACCACTTTCGAAAAATGAAATAATTCACAGATGGATACATTAAAAAATTATGTTTCATTCTTTTTATTCGATCTCTGAAAGCCTCTTAGTGAAGTTTTTAGTAAAACCAATTTATATTATTGCAACATTCGGCAAATTCCTACTCATTTTATCTAGTTGATCTAATAAGAGCGAACAACCCCGTTGAAATTCTTCCATTTAGTTAATGTGATAAAGTTTTAGCTTTCAAAACAGATAACAATGCCGATAAAATTTCGCCACTTACGTTTTTACCTGCATTAGTCAAATGTGAGTTAAACTAATAGGTCGATTGCTAACCATGCGAAACTAATAAGCAAGAATAATAGTTGTTGTTGATGTCAATTTCTGTCATTGTTTCGAAATCAAGCACTGTTAATTAACTTTTATACAGCATTTTTTACTAGAATTAATTACAAACATTGCTGTTTTATTTTGTTTAAAAAGTGAATGGGGAATTAATGACCTACTAAATCGTTTTATAGTCTCGAAATTTCAAATTTCCTTAATTTTAAAATAAGCTATGAAATTTTCACAATGAATTGCTTAATAATTTAACTACACTTAAGCTCTATTTTTCTTTTTCAATATTTTTGTGTCAGGTATTTCGGATAAAAAAGTACATAATTAAAACCATTTTGTTAACTATCCCTTATAAAAGTTTCAATAAAATTCAAGCTTTGAACTCTTTATAAAAAAAATTGTATGATTTTATTAGTTCCGCGACTTTAAACTTTAATTAATTTGCTTGTGAACTCAAAAGGAACTTTTTTACAGAGAACATACTATTCTTATCACTTAAAACAAATCACAATCAGTTTGTTTTTTAAATGCAAATAACTCTGAAAGCCAATACGATATCTGTCTAACAGCTTTTTAAATTCAAATGTCAGTAATTTTGAAAAAACAATGACAAAAAAAAAAGACATTTAATATTTGTGTATTACAATTAAATTTGCAGATATGTTAAATATACTTTTAGTATGTTGATGAGAAAAGTATGAAAATATTTTCAAAAAATATATATAATTTCGATAGAATATTCATTAATCGTTAGTATAGTTATAAAATTGTATTGAATTATATCCTTAATGAAGTGTGAGGTAAGCTTAAATTAGGTTTTAAAAACAGTTTAAACCCTCCCACCCTAATTCTTATACTAACCGGATATTGGATTTATATTTAGAAGTTATTGTACAAGCAGTTCTGTCCTTTATAAATACTCTTGCAAATTCTGATCTTAAACATCAGCGCTTACATCTGAACTTTTTTTTTATTTTTATAACTTATGTAAAATGATACCTGTAGACTATTACAATTCGAACTTTAATTCATAAGAAATTAATTTACAGTATATATATATAGACACACAAACATTGGATCAGCTATTTTTTGAATTTATCTATAGTATGTTGAACTTATCCTACGATTAAGAATTCAAATCTTGAAATTTTAACTTTTGCTTCTAAAAGTTGCCACAGAAAACTATTTAAACTCCTTAAATAATTATTGAAAATATAATTTACTTTGCGTATCTATTCCGAAATAATGGTTTCAAATTTTTTTCTAGATATTATTTATTTCGAAATTAAACACTTAATTTTGTATTTTTTCTCAACTTTACACTTTACGTTAGACTAAATATAAAACAAATCACACACTCAACTAACATTTTAGAATAATAGTTTAAAAAGAGAAAAATTATGGGGGAGTACCATTCATTCTCAAACTGTCAAAAAATCAATATATTATTAAATATTTTCCAACTTTCTTTCCATTTTAAACGCTTATATTCTTAATATATTTGCTTTGAAATAACATTACTCTACATGAATAGCTCCCAATCGGTTCGGATCCGTCAATCGGTGAATGTTGAATAAATTTAAAGGGACACTGTTGCTCTAAGGCAAGTTTAGGGCCAACTCGCTGTCCCTTGAGTATTATATGCCAGAGCACGATGAAAAATAAAAGACACTGAAAATCATTCAAAATTACGAGGTCCATCGCCAATAGCCCTTGTGTTGCTTCTAGTGCGACGTTAATAAAACTAAACTAAAGCTAAATCGTTTGACAAATAATGCTTCTGTGACCATAACTTTTTTATTTGATACTAGATTTTGGAAATATTTGTTGTACTCGAAATTTACATGCGTCCTCTATAATACATCACTCATTTTCGACGTACTCTCTATTCCTTTCAGGTTTTTATGAGAAACTGCAAGACTATTGCGGCAAAAACAACAGAATATACGACAACAGAATTTATTGCAACTATTTTACCTCACCGTTAGTGTGAAAGTGATGCCCCTTAATTGATGCTCCTTTATCTTTGGGAATAGGGGAAAGTCACAAGGTGTAAGATCGTGTGCAATGACACTTACAACATCAAACCCATCTTCTTGTTCGTCACTATCTCTTTTAGTTTTAAGCACATTAATGACAACTTGGAACAAGGAAGACAAAAACATTACATAACTGACCCGTGTAGCATTTAGGTACAACAAAAATTATGATAATCGACTAACAAATATAGAGAATAGAGCCCTGGAGACATTATCAGTCGCTTATCTTATAATAAAACTGGTACAATAAGTTCATTGGCAACGAAATTCATAATTTTAAAATACAGTCAAACGTAATAGACGATATCTGAAGTGCTATCTCCCCCTCATAATTTTCACCCTAATTGTGGATTTGAGGGTCCAAATCCATTTTATTGTTAGTAACCCCCGTTATTTTGCACTAATGGCTCTTAGATGACATTAAGAGATGAAGCCACAACAGGGTTTGAACTTAGAAGATCACAGATTTGGTGTCATTAATCAATAGTAAGCAAAATGAATATGTGTACATGTGCTACATTTTACATTGTATTTAAACAAGTGCTGTGTGTGTTCTAACAATAAGTGATGATTTTCTTAATTTTTTTAAATGGTTTTACTAAAATATTACGCGTATCAATATTTTTCACAAAACAATGAAAATAATTTATGATAACTCAGAAGACCAAAAATATCTAATTTTTTTTCTAATTTTATAATTAAAAATAGTATTTCGTAAAATTAGTACTATATGAAGCATTTACATCTTTATATTCTTCAGTGGCATAAAATAATGATCTTTACTTTTTCCCCCTACAGTTGTGGAAAATTTTATATTCAATTGATTTAACAACAAATTAAAATATTTTAAAGCCAAAAATCCTCCAAAAACGACAAGCCATAAAAAGGAATCAATTTGATTATCGGTTAATTTTTTACACACTTATTTATACAGATAAATCAGTATGAATTTTAAAACTATCGTAAAAAAAGTAATGGTAAACAAAAGATGACAAATCAATTTTTGGAATTATACACTCGATTTTCACAAAGCTATCTAAATTAGAAATATAAATGATTACAGAATAATGAAAATAGAAGAGAAAAAATTATTAAAAAGGCTATTTATCGGAAAATATATCACATTTATATTTTTTATGAAGGGTTTCACGACGAAAAAAGAAAATATGTACAAAAAGAAAAGAATATTTGGCGCTTCAATTAATTTATAAAAAACTATAAACAAAGAAAAAAATTATACTCATAAATAAGATTTAATAAGTAGAAGAATATGAAGTATCACAATGTTTAAGGGAGCTGAAATTCTTGCAGGAAAAAAAAACATGAAAGATACAGAATGTTTCGAAACTCTTGAGCAAAATTTAAGGGTTGATGAAAACCATCTAAACAGGCAATTTTTACCAGATGCACAGGTATGAATTTCAGAAAACATATCGACGTGCAATAATCAGGAAAAGGCCATACTCCCTGAAATCCTCGGTAGAAATCACGAGGTGTAAGAAAATTCGCACTTTATGCTTTCCATTACAGCGCCGTCTAGCGGTCCCCCGCTTGCTCTCCACCCGTGTATCACATGGTAAAAAATGATCGTTTAGATTTTTTCTATTACTCCTTAAATTGCTACCCACGAGTTTTGAAATACCCTGAATAGGAAATTATATATATGTTAATATAAAGAGATTCAATTTATAATCATAGGAAATTATTTATGAGCAATTAATATCCAGTAGGATATTTACATTTATAAGACATGAGCATGCTTTTCAGTTCATCTAGCATTAAAATATAATAAACTGATTCATTTGAAACTTTGCAGAGGAATTATAAACATAATATTCCATAAACTGAACCAAATTATCAGTTCAAAATTTTAAATTTTATTATTCAATTTTGCCTCAGTTTTAATAGAATACTTGAAACTTGTGTTTGTTAAGGAATAAATAAATAATTTCCAATTCATGAGAAAAAGAACCCTAATTTAAAATAATGGAAATATCAGCACTATAGATAAATTATATTTTGTGGAAAGTGTACTGGAATCTAAAAAAAAAAGTTGAAAAAAATGAAACCAATAGAATTTTTTTTTCTTCATTAGTTTACAATTTTAGAATTAAACTTTTTAGCATCCGCTGTATTTTAAGCTCTCATAAACAATGCATTTACAGGGCACCCAACATGCTCCCTCAATTTTTTATTCACAAAATGAAAAAAAAATGCAAAATTTATTTTTAAGGTTCCAGTCACTTTAATTGGGCATTTTCTTGACGTGTCACCAATAAACATCTCATATGCCATAAGCATTTTATAGTTCTTCCAAGCCACAATATATACGTTTTAATTCTTTTAACTATAACTTACACGAAAATGTTATTTGAACACATCCTCTACCTATTTTTTACGTGACTGCGGTAACCTAACTGTCGTGGTCGCGAGCTCGCGGCAGGGCGTAGTCACCGGGACTCAAATTTTGAGGCCACTAAAGACCTGCTATGTAGCGGGGCTGATAGACGTCAAATCTGTCGAGGCTCCAAGTTCTCCAGTGGGCTTGTGACGAGGGGGAGGAATTTGGAGAGGAAATTGAGCCAGCTTTATCATTATCGTCACTCATGCGATGGGGGAGTTTAATGTTACAAGAGCCAGATATGGCTACGCTGCGCCAAACATAACGTAACTATGATCCTCACGTTTGAAAAAATGGGAAACATTTTTCGTTGACAAGATGGAGGGGATCGAATATAGAGAAGGATTGCTGAGGTATCCCTGGGAGCTTCATCAGTATTTACCACAGACATTAAACTTCATTGGAAAGAAAATAATCACAAGGGTGTGTAGAGGACATGAATTCTGCACCTACCAAGACAAGATAAGCCTCTGAGGGCTCTCGTCACTCGACCGAGATTCAAAATTATGAGGCCCATCGCCAATAGGACTCGTGTCTTTTAGAAGTGGCCAATAGGAGGTAAGCCCCTGAAGGCTCTAAACACTTGACAGAGATTCAAAATTATGATGTCTGTCGCCGAAAGGTCTCGAGTTTTTTCTAAGTGCAATGTGTGACTTCAGCCATTAATTTCCCGATTTTTGTGACATATCTCAATCTAATATACATTGATCAAAAACTATTAAACTCCAAGAACAAAACAGAATTCTCTTTATATTCCATGAATTCTATTTCCTTTACCGTCAATATATCTAAACAGCTTGACTTGATTTCTATCTTCATCTAATTTACTTAATCCTATATTTCCCCCAATTCAAATTGATGAAAGTCCCTGAGGTTAGTGATGAGAAAATCGCGAATAGCCCACCGTCACAAACGTTTATAAATACTCCCATTCCTATTTTTTTACAAAACTGGAACATGTTGTTTTCCTGTTATTTACCGCACAACTCATTCTCTGTCAATTATTTTGTTGAATCTATATTAACAATAGAATAATTTTTTTCTCTAATTCACGGTTCAAAGCTTTAATAAACGGTTGTCTCTGTATTTAACCGGAAAAAAAATTGTCACGAAGTTAAGTATTACTAATTTATCTCCTAATTCATTTGAAACCGCTGAACCGTGAAGGAAATTAGTAGATCGTAGATGATATCTTTATCTCCAGCAATCCATGGCAAAAACACCAGATATCTCTAAAGGCTCATCGATTGCATAATTCTCGTGATGCATATCAGAGTGAATGAAATAACGTAAACTAATTATATAATTGAGTTTTCTTATTTTGCGGTTTGTGGATACCCGAGGTTTAGCAATATTTTCCAGTAGAATAATTAGGTTCAGTTAATTAATCGAAAAAGCTCCGATTTAGTTATTTTGGACGGATTTAGAATGAGAATCTAACAGCCTGTGCTTGAATATAATCCTTTTTTTTTTCGCAATTTCTTTTTAATTCTAGAAGCACTATTACTTAAGTTTTAATTTACCGTACCGTATTTGGATACAAAATATCATATTAAATTAAATTGCATGTATATAAATCTGATTTTTCAATTTTTGTTTCAAAAGGAAGTAATTGTATACCTTATACGGGACACAGTTTGGGTAAATTAGACTGACATGCATTTCCCATTGGATATTTGATGATTGTATGTAATTCATGATTGTATGTAATTTGTGGTATATATATAAATATATCACGTGATGAGTTTTAAGAAATACATTTCTTTATAATCTTTTCTACGAAATATTTTTAATTTTCTTTGCAATTCAGGTCAAAACAGAAAGGGTTTGAATCTTTTCACTACGCTTCAAAAGGAATAGGAAAGGGGGAAATTTATCACAAATTATTTTTAATTTGAAGTAAAACGATATAATACATTTTGAATAAGAACAAGTTGTATAAATAAACCTTGTTATGCATGATAATTTCAACAATAATCTTGCAATTCTGAGCCGTTACCCATAGCAATGATATGAACTAAGTTTCTTTTAAAAAAAATTAATCGTATCGTATCATTAAAGTTTTATTTACATTTTAGCTGAAATTAAATGAATGAATAAATTATCAATATTTAGTGGCTACACAGATTGAGGTCTGTCGCCTTTCCTTCTGCTCGAATACACTGATAAATATGAACCAGTTAATACCGGGTAAGCACGATCCGTGGATCCATGGTTACTAAACCGCACTATAAGTTAAATACGTGTTCAGGTATTAATATGAATTGAGCAAAAAATTAAATAGGCATTTGTCAATATTCGTGTTTTCTGCTGTCCTAACCCTTTTTTTTTAGTATTCTTTTATCGTAGTCAATTTTATGAATTAAAACTGATAAAGCCTCTTTTTTAACCACCCGCGTGGTGTACAATCAAGTAGACTAAATTATTTAGCAATTTCTGTTTGTCTTTTCCCTTTTCGTATTCATTCGATGTACCATTGATTTTTAACTCTATCTATAAGACTTTTGTTTACTTTTACACTCTTTTGATGATACTTTTTTAATTTCTTCGGAAATCACTCATACAAGAAAATAAGTCTTTAAAGTATTCTTAAAATTTGACCAATACAAAACGGTCGAACGTACAGCGAATCTCATTAACCACGAGAACTTGAAATTCTCTTACCAAAAATAATCCAATTTGGAACATTTCACTTTCAGGGAAAAGGCAATATATGCACATAAAAAGGAAAATAAAGTATTTATGTCAGCTCTTCAACAGGAAATCTTGACATCCTCCGAACACAAGATTGATTTGAATTTCATTAAAAAAATAATTTATAACACCGCAATGTTCAAGAGGGATATCATAAAAAATCACTCATCTTAGAAGCTATTGTGAAACCACGTTTAAGTAGACTCTCGTGTTAAGCCGCGTGTAAGTGGGGTTCATCTGTAGATGGCATTACCATAATCACATTATGTAAGTAAAACCTTGATTATGTAAGTTTTACTACTACTAAGGTATTGTACGAGGTGTGACTATTAAATAACAAAACTGATTCTGCAAAACATTTTATTTTGAATTCATAAATATTTACTTTTTATCACCTTCAATATACAAGCACAATTCAGAAAGTAAGGAACGTTTCCGTCTGATGTCGCTAGGAGCGAGCCGATCACATGTATTTTGGTGTCTGCGACTCGACATCTCAGTCGGCGTTCAGCCATCACAACGGGAACATTTCCATGCTGCCTGTTTTATCGATATTCAAATTTAAAATGTGCGCTGCAGTTGAAAATCCCATCAGTTGTGAGATGCGGTCTGTTATACGGTTTTTGCTGGCAAAAAACCTAAAGCCTATGGAAATTTCTCGGCAAGTGTGTGAAGTGTATGGAAACAACTTAATGAAAGAAAGTTCAATCCGGAAATGGTGCATTCAGTTTAAAAATGGCCAAACTAACGTTCATGATGAAAAGAAGAGTGGAAGCCCTAACATTGTGACTGACGAACTGATCGCTAAAATTGATGAAAAGATTCGTGAAAACCGCCGTTTCACAATAACGGAACTTTCGCTTAGCTTTCCACAAGTTTCACGGACTTTGTTGTTTGAAATTGTCACACAAAAAGCTAGGCTACCGCAAATTTTGTGCAAGATGGGTGCCGAAATTGGGACGATGACAAGGAGCTGCGGGTGACTGAGGTCGCAGGCGGCAGAATTCTATGACGAAGGAATTTCAAAGCTTGTCCACCGCTATGATAAGTGCCTCAATTTGTTTGGCGAATATGTAGAAAAGTAGAATTTTAGTCGTTCTTTCTGATGTATATAATAAATTTTTTTTCTTGTACTTAGTTTCTTTTTAATTCCAAAACATTCCTTACTTTCTGAATAGCCCTCGTACAACCCTCCTCTATCCCTACATCGCTCCCTGAGAGTCTTATATTGTTCGAAACAGTGCTGGCAGTGTTCTTCTGTCAGCTCCTTCGAGACGCATGCCATTTATCTTTCACAGCTTCAACGGACACAAATCTTGTTTCTTTTAGTGCAGATTTCACCTCAGGAAACAGGTAGAAGTCTCATGGCTCAAGATCCGGCGATGGTTTAACATTGGGATGCTATACTTGGCTAGAAACGTCTTGACAAACAATGTGAAATGAGCTGACGCATTGCCTTGGTGGAAATATTTGCCGAATTCTTCTTGAATACCTACAATCTCAGCAATCGTACGAGTAGGTCAGATCGAACCAGATTACCAATTTTTTCGAAATTTCCATCTGCTTTTGAAGTGGGAGGGCAACCCGGGCGTGAATGATCTTCAACGTCTTTTCAGCCATCTTAAAAACGCTTGAGCTACTAAGAAAATGTGCTGGCGATAAACATTCATTACTATGCTCTTCTTTCAATAATTATAAGTTTCAGTAGCTGTGTTTCCAAGTTTTACGTGAAATTTTACAACAATTCATTGCTCACTTATCACTTTTCCGGTGAAACAAAAACAAAACAAACAAACAAAAAACCCCTCAAAGGCTAAAGAAGGCTACGGGTGTTCACAGAACGAGAGACACTGCATTCGAAAGAGAAGACTTCACTCTAAACAACTGTCGGTCGCTGCCATTTGGCGCATGCGTAATTCTGCAGTGGTACCAGTCTCATTATTTAATAGCCTCACCTCGTATAAAAAGGACCACTCCACTAACAATTTGTAGTCAATCAAGAGAAAAAAAATGAACTTATAGGGTAATTAGTCATTGGTAATTAGTCATTAGAACTCTGAGGGTAATTAGTCATTACTTTATATCATGATTTTCGAGACAAATATTCATCTACTAGTTTTTAATAAAAGAATAAGTCGATCAGTTGATAAACATTTCTGCGAGCTCAAATATTGTCTTCTCAATATGGTGGAATCATATCAAGGCTGTCATTTATTTCTATTATTCCAATGAGTTGGAACATTGGCATATCTAACAAGAAAAATCAGATCACTGCTCATATCTATTTTTAAATTCGCAATGCTGTGTTTGAATTATCTGAATACCATTACAGTTGAGGGGGAAAGGGATCAATCGAGGTCAAATTTTGAGCATGTTACCGCAGTAATACCCCATTCAGACATGCAAACGCAGAAGGTAGCCACATGATTTTGAACATAAGTTACTGCAGAAGTTGAAAGGTAAGGAAGAATCCCACCCTCATCTGATTTTTTGAACCTGGCTCGCATCGTCTTCCGTATCTCACTTTAAATATCAGTCCACTCCGAACATTTTCCATTTTTCCAAACTCTATCTCGAGATATGTCCATTTCGATTATTTTTAGATACATCATTGGGGATATTGAAAGACGAATAATGATCCGTGCTTTCAAAACTCTGAAAGTAAACATGGGTATTTTAATTAAAACTCTTCTAAAATTACTTACTTCCGATTAAATTCCTGCCACACATAATATATGCATTCTTTATAACAGACTTATATGCGCGAAGTAAATATCTTTTAGAAGTATGCGGCTATATGAGTATAAGAAAATAAACTATGTACAAAATTACTCATTATTTTTTTCAAAATTTCCGCTGAAATAAAATGAATAAGTATTTAAGATGTTCTGTTTTTACATGAAAATGAGAAACAGAATAAAATTTATGAATTGTTGGTAATTTTAGATTGTCCAGTGTAAGAGTAATATTGTGATTTATATGCTTGATTTAAATTTATAAATCTTAAACTAGACTTGAAACAAGAGCATAACCGTAGCACTTGGATTTATTCGGACCAGCCTGGTCTATGCAAGACTATAAAGAGAGGAACTCGCTCACGAGTTGCTTTTTTCACCTGTATATGGCCAATAAAACGAGAAAAGTTGAGTACTGACATTTTATTAACTATATGCAAGGAAACATCCTCAAATGAATCATTTTGATAAAAGTTTGAATTTTTATCATTTTTTGATAAAACACAAACATTACTTTTTGATTCACACTTTTTTGAATTTTTGTTAGAAATGAAACTTAATTTGTTCGTTTGGTTTTATTAATGTCGCACTAGGAGCAACACAAGCTATTGGCCTCATAATTTTGAACATAAGACTTCATAGAGTTACTTATAACAATCGATCAGATGTTATTGATTGATTGATTTCATTTAAGAATAATGAATAGAGTTTATAAATACTGAAGAACCTCTTATAAGGGACACCTCCGAAAAAGATACACATCTATTTAAAAGACAATTCTATTGGTCTCGGTCCCTTTAAATAGTTAATTTATTTACCTCTTATTAAGGGACAAAATGTCTCATTTCGTGAGTACCCTTATTATGGAAGGTACTACTTTACATAAATTATAAAATTTGAAATTACATTTTAGAAGCTCAAGAATGACATCCTAAGTCATTTGACGCATTCTGTTGTCAATTTTAGAGCGAAATGATATTAATTGAACTTAAATTAAACAATATATTTCTCTAATCCCCTTTACCAGATACAATGGAATGACTTATGACTTACGATTGTATTCTAAATATCGATTTCAAACAATATTGGTTCAAAGTCTGATCCTACGATCTCTACCCTAAAGTTCACTGGCGTGTTCCAAATATATTCCCAAGAGAATGGTTCCACTAATTCAAAGACAGACTTTTCCTAGAACTGGAGAAAATCCCTTTCCAGAAAGTTTCTCGACGCGTGAAGAGCGACGAGAAGAAAATCCTAATCTTCCCGACAGCTTTATAATCCTTTTAGTGACAACATCAGAAGAAGCATGACATAATCCTATAGCAGTTTAAAATGTTTCTCCTTAAAGTCTTTCTCCGGGCGAAAGTTAAGAAGTTCCTTCTCTCTCTCTCTCCGAGAATATCCTTTGACTTTTTACTGATTTCTTCAGTGGCGGAAAGAAAAACAAAGGATTACGTTTTCTGTTCGGCTCTTCTTGCTTGGAATGTCAAAATAATATTTGCTTAAGAATCGAAGAGTATTATTCTCTAATTATATTATTTCTGATTTACATTTTCCGTTGAAAGCAGTTTTATTCTATTAACGATATTACAATGGTCCTCCAAATTTCTATATCCATGACAAAGGTATTTTCTTCAATTTTATTGCTTATTAATGTCGTATTTAGAAGCAACACGAGGGATATTGGTGATGGATCTCGTATTTTTTAACCTAAATCAAATAACGAAGAAGACCCCTGAGCTGTCACTTCCCTCTTCTAACTCCCACACCACGTCAAAGGGTGGATTTATCCTCGATAGAAATAAGTTCATCAGTCTCATTATGTGGCCGGTCTTTAGTCGAGATAGACCCCAGGACATCACGGAAACAATGCTGGCAGCAAATTCGTGTCCATAGCCACTAGGTCACCACGACAAAAATGACAATATTGAGTGGATTTTATTTCATTTCGAATCAGAGTCGCACTGTATCTTAAACAGTGATATTTCTTAATTTTTCCTCGTGGCCTAACTGAGCACAATTAAATTTTAACTACTACAACTGATCAAGAATCTGACCTCTTAACTTCCACATCACGTAACATGGGGATTTTACTCCCCGCTGTTTTTAACGTGAATTAGCACCAACTATTCCAAGCTGGTTTTACCGCGCATTAGCTCTAGTTATTCCACTTGTCGGCCTTTCTGTAGTTAGTGACGTTTAGTGATTTGGCTTAAGATGAAAAAGCCAAATTTGGCTAGGCTGCGCCAAACATTTGCTTAAACTGTAATCTAGACAGAAAGAAAAGAAACAAAAAAATTGGTTTACAAGAAGGAGAGTCTAAAATACTGCAAAATATAGCTAGAGGCCTTCCTATAGTACAGCACCCTGATCTAGCAACTCATTGCCCATAAACTTAGTGACTTTATCACCAGGTTATTACATTCCTCATTCTTGATTTGAAGGAGCAAACGTAAGTCTTCCACTTCTCTTGTTTTTAAATCAGGGGTTCTCAAACCGGAAGAAGTTTACGGTGCGCACCTAGGTCAAGTTATGGGGACAACTCCACAGCTGGCATCTTTCTCTCTAAATTTCCACATCACACCACTGTGAAAACTTAATACGTCGACAGAATTAACACGCCTCAATTGTTAGTGAAATAAGGACATTTCCCTCAGGAAAACGCTTTTGAAAATGCGTTGAACTCATGAGTCAATGGAAAATGCCGGCTATGTACTAGTGACCATGTCTACTCAACTACCACGGCCACTAGAAGTTGGAAAATTGAATTTTAAAATTATAAATATAACAAATCATGCCACAGAAAATTTTTTCTCGTCCTTCTCAAATTTTTTTAGGATACTGGTACAGTTTCCTCAAAATCTACTATTTTAATAGTGTTGCTATTCTGCTCATTAAGCAATGAGGTTAATTTCTATTACAGTGAACCTAAATTTTTCTAATAAAATATACACGCTAATTTTAAATATTCAACAATATTTTTATAACAATTTAGAGCGTAAACTTAAAAATTTTTAAATTTTATAAACCTTAATGCTTGTAATTATAATTATGTTCAATAACACATCGATCAATAACTCCCGAATCTAAAATGGAAAACAACATTTTTTTTGCAATTTTTTTTTTTATTCATCAACATAACACCTTTTGTTAATCACCTTTTAGGGTGATACAATCGTTCCAACGCTTTTCCAAATCTTTTTTTTTTTTTTTTTTCCCGCAAGAAATCTTTTTTGTTGCGAGTAAATAGTGATAAACAGCTTTCTGAATCATCGACTCGTTGCTGTTTTTGTTCCATCGAAAGCAATTGCGGCACCCACTTGGAAAAAACATTTTTCACTTCACTTCAAAAAACCTTTTTCCTGGTCCGATCGACTTAAAATTTTGACACGTTTCAAACAAAGGTTAGTACTCTAGAAAGACCTGGTTACTGGTTTACTACGAGTGCCATCTCTGGGTTAGTTTCGGGAGTTATTGATCGATGTGTTATATAGATTCTCAATTTTATGAGTACTAAGCAAAATTTCAAAAATATAAATGAACAATAGTTTTTTCGTGCAATACGTACCTAAAGATAATTACATGAGACACAAATGTTAATGCAGATATTAATTAATAATTGCTCATACATAATTGTTTACATTATTAAATGGGATTTTCTTTATACAAACAGATATATAAACATAATTATCTCAATGTTAAAATATATATTACATTACTTTTAACTTAAAAAGAGAGAAATATTAAAATTTTACATAAAATAAGCTCCGATAAAATATAAGCTCCCTTGTCAAAGTTGTCTCACTTCCCTTAAAATGTTTGCCAAAGGCTCTAAGATGATCCTTCCATTAATTTTATTCAATTTTGTTTAATTTATGTTACCTTAGATCCAATCAACGACAATTGTAGTTGAAATTTAAGTTTCAGAGCTAAGATCACATCATGATAATAACACATCAATCAATAACTCTCGAGACTAACATTGAAAACAACATTTTTTTTGCAAAATTTTTTTTTATTCATCAACATAACACCTTTTGTTAATCACCTTTTAGGGTGATACAATCATTCCAACGCTTTTCCAAATTTTTTTTTTTGTCCCCCCCAAAAAACTTTTTTTTTTTTTCCCCGCAAGAAATCTTTTTTGTTGCGAGTAAATAGCGATAAACAGCTTTCTGAATCATCGACTCGTTGCTGTTTTTGTTCCATCGAAAGCAATCGCGGCACCCACTTGGAAAAAACCTTTTTCACTTCACTTCAAAAAACCTTTTTCAGTAAATACACTTCCATATGATATCTGTGTCATCTCAGCAATCTCACGGAGCTTCACTTTACGATCTTTCATTATAATTTTTGTCACTTCACTCACATTTTCCGGTGTAACTGCTTCCACAGGTCTACCCGAGCGTTCCGCGTCATTTGTGTCGGTACGACCACGTTTAAACTCGGCAAACCACCGACAAATCGTTGCTTTTGATGGACAAGAGTCCGGGTAACATTTTTCAATCCATTGTTTCGCTTGCACGGTGATTTTACCCATTAAAAAACAATGTTTTATCAGAACACGAAATTCGGTTTTTTCCATTTTTTAAACAAACTACAAAACGACTTTACTCCAACCTCGATAACTCAGCTGTTTCTGGTCCGATCGACTTAAAATTTTGACACGTTTCAAGCAAAAGTTAGTACTCTAGAAAGACCTGGTTACTGGTTTACTACGAGCGCCATCTCTGGGTTAGTCTCGGGAGTTATTGATTGATGTGTTAATTGAAATTAAGTCATCTTTCTGAGGCCTCTCTGTTCCAATCGCCTAACAGTCCTTTATCATCATCACAATTCATCAGTTGTCACTTATATCGGATAGTAACATTCGCTACCCTCTATATCTCTTCTAAATCTCCTCTTATATATCATTATATCTGAATTTCTACATTTTATTTCCACCTGCATCTAATTAACATAATCATGTTTCATTTTGGTTGGAAAGAAATTGTTATTTAATGCAATCAATTTCAATAAAAGTCCCAAAGTTTAGTGAAGAGAAAATCGCGAATTGCTCAACGTCATATTGGTAAAACATCTATGAAACAGTAGCTTCAAAACTCAATGAAGTAGACAGAAAAAAATATTTTTGTAACATGGTCATAAACATCGTATAAAAATACTAAGCAATGTGGTTTCGGATTGGATCTGATTTCAATTTCTTAAAAAAAGTTCCGATGGAAGGAGTTGCTTCTTGCTATTCAACTGACTGAGGCATTGTTATTGTAAAAGATATATGAATACAAAGTGACTTATTTTTGCGTGATTCCTCCAATATCACCGAATCTTAGACCTGGTGAGTTTTGTCTCAGGATTGCTTGAAGAGATATTGTCAAGAAACAAATGATTATTTCTCATTTTAAATCAGAATTGGTATGTAATTATTCATTAAGAATGTCAAAATTTGACATACCTTTTCTGTCATTCCGAGGAGCTGGTGTAGTAAAATTTTCTTTTTAGCTGCAACAAAATTGTTCGAATTGATTGATAATCCACTCAAATAAAATGCTGAACTCCCCTGTAAATAAAAATATTTATTGACATTAATTTAAATATAACATTAAGATACGCATAGCACTGCAAGACACAACATAGATTACATAGGAGAGCAAAAAGCGTTCTCTGATTCTATTTAAAGTTCGTTCTGTTATTGCGCTGCTCACTCCAATCAACAGCGTCCGCTGGTTGAAGTCACGTGATATCAGCTGGAAAAGTATCCAGTTCTGAACAGATATATACACCAGAAGAAATGGCTTATTTTTTTAAACGCAAAATACTTACTTTCATTTTTCATATATCCACATGTCATGTCTATTTATATATTTTACTTCCTATAACAAAAAAACACGATATTTTTAATATAAAGCAATCCTTTCATTTGCTCTGGATGTCGTCCTCGTCATTTGACCGAGGTTCAAATTTATGAGGTCTATCCCCAATAACTCCTCGTGTTTCTTCTAGTTCGACGTAAATAAAACCAAACCAAACCAAATAATTTACTTGGATTTGCTCGAGATTAGATATCACCACAGTACGTTCTGTAAAAGCACAAATTTGTGAATAACTCTAGAAATAAATTATATGTATAGCCAAAAGGATTTTTATTACCGTTTAGCGTTTCATTTATCTTTAGTTAAACTTATTCCACCCCATAAGTTAAATTTAATTAAGTAAAATTTATATATTTATGAATATGGAACATATCTAACGTTACGAACCTGCAATGACGCTTCCATGCAACAGTACTCTTATAAAGGAACGCTATATTTACAGAGATTTCGTCGGATGCCCAGGAAGACTTAAACAACAAACCTCCGACAGTGATAATTTTGGCATTTCAATGAAGGTCTCGAAAATGCTGGAAAGACGGTTTTCAGTCAGTTTGATGGCTTGCAGTCAGTAATTCTGAATAGGTAGGGGTGACCTTGGTGACGGACGTAATGATAAATGAAGTCGCCAAATGTGGCTACAAAACTAGATGCTCCGAGACAAGTCAAGAATTGAAAGTAACATATTCACATTTATTTACATGTATGAGTGATGTATATGAGCGAATTTGCTCTTCAGTAGTGAGTAGATATATGTGTCTCATGAGGATTATCAATTGCTGTGTCTAATGACTATGGGAATTTTGAATTAGTGGTAACGTGGATTTGTATGTAAATGCGTTAATTGTTTCTCGTGAAAAGGAAATACATGGTATTTGCTACAGAATCTCAGAATAAATTTTTGATTTTTTTTTCTAAAGAATTTCCTCGTTAATTGAGTGGTTTTTTCCCCCTACACTTGTAAGACTTTTAATCGCTTTGTGATATAAGTTCTAACTATGAAAATATAATAGTCATTTTATAATGAAATTAAAAGGTGAAATTAACTTTTTTACCGAAATCGTCATACAGTAACTGAAATAACCTAATATATCGCAATCATGGAACAAATAAGTCGCTAAGTAAACTATACATTATTGAAACAAATGCTTTTTCTTAATTTTAATGAATTCAAGCTACAGTAAGGCTGATAGTAGTAAGTTATTACGCATCTTTAAAAGTCTGCTATTTTTTTACTGTGATTAATATATTACTCTCAGCTTTTCTTATCATTTTATCAATTCTCAGGCTTAACAGGATTACACCAGCTTGATTGATACGTTAGAAGTAAAAGCTTTACTTTTTCTTTCAATGCTCATTAATCAACTAATCCTGTTATCATGTTTGATTAGTTTGTTGAGTCATGCAATGGCTTTTCCAATACGTTTTAATGGCTATTATTTATCGAAAAATATTAATTATTGTGAACTCAGAAGCAAAATTTATGCCGCTTTTATTTTTCCTTAAGATTAACGATAAGGCTGTGAATAATTTGTATTGCTTCTGCTAGTTTTATTTTTAAATTAAAATTAAAAGTGTTTTAGTGGTGAGTAATACGAAGAATTTTGTTTTTAATTGCCAATATAATTAGAAATTTCGTAGAATTTTTAAAATAATTTGTGATTCTGCTGCAGTTGAAGCGTCAGGATTAATTAAAATGCTATTAATGTAATTGAGATACTAAAATGCTTTAAATTTTACTTTATTTAAAAAAAAATTGTGGTTGAAAAAAGAGGGTGCTTCTCTGATTCAGTAGACATATTATTTATGAGTATTTTTGATGAACAGAAAACATTCTAAAATTGAATTTTAAATCTGTAAATACACTTGCCAGGTCACAGAGAAAAATATTAGTGTTTGCTTTTTTCTCAATATGTAGTATTTTAGGACTCTGGTACACTTTATTTAAAGCCTATTCAACTAATAAAGTTGGTATTTTGCACATTGTTCCTTCAAAGTGAATTTAATTTGTTCCCAGTTCACCTTTACAAATTTTAAATATTTCTCTTTAATTGCGCAAAAAATTTCGCAAAAATTGAATCGTGAAATTTATGTTTTTTAAAAAATTTTATTAAATTTAATTTTTAAATTACAATTATGTTCAATGTATAAAATGTTTTTATAAGTACTCTGAAAGTTTTTAAATACTTAAAATTTTATGCAAAAAATTGTACCTTAACGTAAATACTTGACTAAAGATGATGATAATGAATTGCTCATACAAAACTTTCTATGTTTACATATGTAACCCTCCAATGTTGTTGTTATTTTAGGACAAAATAATGAACAGCTGCAATGGTTTAGGAACAAATATTATTTAATATTTGACACTTTCCACAACACAAGACATTATATAAAACATATATAAAACACAGATTCACGAACATCATTCCATCAATCTGCTAAGGAAGTCACTCGCCTTCCATCGAGCTTGCGCTTCTAACTAAAAAGAACATGTGGCACCATCTAGCTATTGTTTAATAGTACATGGAAGGTAGTGCTAAATTACGGTGTTACACATACGTAATTTTTTTGAATAAAAAGGTGCACAAATATGTAGATAATTAAACTTTGAACTACCTCCTCCATTCCATTTAATTTTAAAAAAGATAAGATTATTTAAATTTGGTGTAAAATAAGCTCCTTTTTCCTTCTAGAAGTTGTCTTAGTTATCTTACTCTACAAAATGAGCCGAGGCACATAGTTAAATTAAAATATGACTAAGCAGAATGGTAAATAATTGCACAAAAGACAGTTCAAATCAATATATTATTTACATGATATGTAATTCTGGTCAAAAATTCTACTTCGAATATGACGGTACAGATTCATCATCGCTGACCGGTCTTCATACGATCAATGGTTTGAAGAATCAACCGATATTTGGTGCTTTCCTTTAACATTAAACTCTCGAACAATAAATTGACGCAGATCTCTAAAATGTTCGTATTAACCAGATATATTTTCATTGCAGTTGTCTTCAATGTATTTTATTACAAGCTTTAAGTAATCTCCAAGTTTTGGCTTCGAGTTGTCGTCTACTTCACCTACATTTCTTTTAGAGCTTTCTGCTTTAGTCTTGCTTTCAACGATCTTGTCCACTGTTAAAATATGATATTCTGGATTCTATATTAATATAGGTTCTTAACAGGAAGTCGAGGCTTTATCCGAACAAATCAATAAAATAAATTCCATAAAATGAAAATGTATGAATTCTGACGTTTGTGGTCATGGCACAAAACTGCGTTGTCAACAATTTTGCATTCCTAACTCAGCTTTTTATTTGATTTTTTAAAAAATATTGACATTGTATTCCTATGGGCGCCTAAAATGAGGAGCGTTCTTCTCGCCCGAATCATGGAGTCTTCGATGTTGCTTGGGAGAAATTGCAGAGAGTGTTTAACTCACTGTGTGATGTGTTTTGAATGACTGGTACTCGGTTGATGCTTTGTTTCTATTGGCTATTGAGAAAACGAGTGAGTTCTGTCGATAATCAAAAAAGCTCAAAATAGCAATACTGCAAATAATATTCTATTACTATTGATAACTAGAATTCAATCTATGTTCATACCTTCCTCCAAAAAGTAAAATTCAAAACCAGTTACTAAGGGGGGAAATTCAGAATAGTTCCCATTCATATCTCACAATTCGAAAACAAAGTAATCAAAAAAGAATAATTTTATCACTTTAAGCTCATCAAGGGAGTTCTTTTCGAATGTTAAAAAATCTAATTTATGGATACAATACTTTTGGGAACGAGTAAAGGTTATAAATACCGCTCTTCATCGAAAATAACACTATGCCTTTTATTAATTTTTGCTAGCTTTTATTAAATTTTGTTCGGCTTATTTTCATGCCGAATAATTAACTATTATGCCTTTTCAAGAATCTCATTTATTTGCATATTCGTAAATAAAACCATATTGTTTATAAAGACCACTTTTGTCCATTTATTTATCCCCTGAATTCTTTCAGGGGATAAATAAATTTCTTTTATTTATCCCCTGAAAGAATTTCTTCGTTCTATTTCAAATGTAATCTTTGATTTCCATGCGCAAATAATCTTTGAGAGGCATGTTTATTGCAACACTAGAAATAGGAGAAATACAGCCATTCTTGCAGAAATCATTATTTGATATATACTTTGTTCTACTCTGAAGCTCTTCAATTTTTAAGCGCAGTGAGTACTGATAGAATTCCACCCATGACAAAATCCCACCAATATTGATAAAATTGTTGCCATTAACATCATACTTAGAACTAGCACGAGGACTATTGGTTGCGGATCTCGGTCAAGTGACGAGGATGATACCTGAACTGACAACCCTCTTCCAAATTTTCACACCATTCTAATGGTACCTAGCCAGATTTAACTTGCATCAGCCCCAATACACGTCTGGTCTTTAATGGCTTCAGAACTTGAACCTTCGACTTCTCATAGATTCAACGCCCCCCACTAACTCACGACCACTCGGCTACCGCGGCAGAATTCTGAGAAACACATCTTATTTGACTACTGGTGCTTGAAAAATCCGTTCATTCTTGTGTCGACCATAATCGTTCACCTATTTGGCTGACATTCGAAACTAAAGCTAATTTTAGGAATAGAGCTTATTTCGAAAGTATTCAGAAAAATCATACTATGGATTATTATTTTCGAGAAAACATGGTCTGCACCTCATGGCTTGAAGTCCGCAATTTAAAATATATGTTTACGGCAAGTGTTAACTTTGTTTACAAATATCTCATTGTAACGCCCCAAGATTTATTCCTTCTCTTTCCATCGTAACTGAATATTTAAAGAGTCAATAATCTATGCAGTCATTAATGAATTCAAAGAAGTCGGGAACACAATTTTTATTAGGATATCAAGCCAAACATATTTTTAATAAGGCTAGTGTATTTAATACTAGTGTATAAGTAATTAGTGTATAATAAATTATACTCGTGTAATAATTTTAAGGCTAGTGTATAATAGTGTATTTATTTGTACCTTCGCCGGAATTTAAAATTTATTATAATATTAAACTAATACAAACCAATTGGGTCAGAGTCTTATTAGAGTTTTGACTGAGGGTCCGACTCCTTATGGATTTATTCAGAGTAATCACGATTTGGAAGGAATCGTTGAGAGCTTCAGCTCTTTCTTCCTACCACTAACCCTAATATTAAACTATTCTCTACTTATACATGTACCTAATCCTTCGTATTCACTTCACTTCAACAGTTATATTCTAATTTAGATGTAACGTTTCATTCATTGGCGAGATTTTTAAATTAAACAACATTATATAAAACTTCCAAAGGATTAGTCGAAAGTAAAGCCCAATAGAATCACTCTGTACTTCATTCATGATTTCATTTGAATTTTAATACATTTTTTTAACTACTATAAGCTGAAACTGTTGTAGTTATTAGTAATTACAGACACACGTTACTTATCTAGATTCAGATTTCTCCTGTGTCCATTTAAATTCAGCTCCAATAATTTTCTACGAAAAAAAAATTGTACACTATTTCATTGCATAAACTTCTTTAATATTATATTCTCCCATTTTTTAAGAGATGATATTTTTATGCAAACCAATAGATGCATTTAATTTCATCTTTAAATATATTAGCATACACTGATTTCGGGAAAAGAAAATTATTTTAATAAAGCAACGGAAATCAAAACGAGCTTCACATTGTAATATTTAACATATTTGATTTAATTTTATATCTATTCTCTGAATTGTTTTAATGTATAATTTAATTTTGTTTCCCTACAATTATTTTGATTTTTTATAACGTGAAATATTTTTAACTTGCAACTTTTTAAAATTTACTATGAATTCAGAAAATTCATTCGAAATATCTTTTAATTAATATCATATTTCAAAGACCCAAATCTATGAATGTCTCCCCACAAAATAATTTAATCCCCATGGAATTGATTGACCATAATTGACAACTCACTCCAGAACAACAGAGAGTAAGTACATACAATTTCCTTCCTAAATTATTATCTTGCCAACCCCCCTTCCCCAATGCTCGCCCTATCTAGATTAAGCTGGAGAACAAACTTCCGGGGCGAGGACATTAATTGGGGAAGACACGACAACCCTTTCCATTACCAGTCCCTTTTCATAAGCCCAATTCCGATGAACCGAAACCAAAACCGGATCATGGCGGCAACCGAAAACGGGATTGGTCAGGAGAGAGATAGGCCGACCGCTAGACCGATAGCATCACAATCAATCTTGACAGGCAATCAGATCAGACGACATTTCTGAGTAAGGAAGGACCCCTGCCTTGGGTATTGTACGAAAGTTATATTACGAGATCGCAGGGACGCTAAAAGCATCGGGAGCTTGTTAGAGAAGACGACTTTACAGGAATGCGTGGAGTTAATGCATTTAAATGTTCGATGCGGATGCATAGGGGAAAGTTGGGTATTAGAGAGAATATTTATGTTACATAAACAGTGAAGGTATATTTCTGTTATAAGCCCTGAATAGGGTGTTTTGGAAGTTTATGAACTAACTATTCGTGAATTTACTGTAATAGTTAGTAGCAGAGGTGGCTAGGCACCTTGGCTTTGGAAGCCACATTTCAGTATGAGATATTTGAAAGAATCGTTTATTTAGTGCTCTCAGATGAAATTTCTAAAATTTCATAACATAGCATTTTATTTATTTATTTGCAAGAGGACACTATTTAGTAAATTTTTTCGAATGTGATTTTTCCCATACAAAATGGTGGTTCAGTTATTGAGTTTTGGGAACAGTTTCGGAACAAAGCAGTTTTCAGTATTTCGTATCATTGTGAGTATTCGTATTATTAGTTAAAAAAGATCGATACTTATTTTTAATAAATTTAACTCATGTGCATTTAACTGAGCTTACATAAATTGCATTAATGAAACACCAACAAAATTTTCAGCAGCTAACTGTTAAGGTGGATAACATTTGTAAAGCATCGACAAGTAAACAAAACTTTTAAATATTTTCTTTAAATATTATGAGAAAAGATTGGTACAATATCTATATTTTTTAATGTTTTTGAATAACTTTATTAAATTTCTTAACTAACATGCGAAACGAAATAAAATAATTACTTTTGGACATTGAGTAGTTTCAGCTTTCCATATTTCGTACAAATATTTTTATTGCATAAGACCCAAATCACTCGTCTTTTTTAAGAGGGCTTAGGACTCGCGAGCTATGCAATGGTCACCCCGGTTTATAGTACAAAATATTAATGTTGATTTTATATGATAAACCTGTATATAAACTGTCAAGAGTTGATTTTTTAAGAGTTTGAACTGATGCCAACGTCGAATCCTTAGAGGAAAGGAAACGTAATATTTTGTAATAAATTTTTAAGCTTTGAGAAAACCTGTTTGTTTTATTATTTTCACTCAAATATTGATTTATATCTTTCGGTAATTATTTTCAATGTTGTATGGAATTTATCATTTGTTGAAATATTACTTCGGTATTATTTGTTTTCATGACACTTAATTTTTTTTATTTCTATTCTCAGTTTTTGAAACCTTGGAATAAGTACGTAAATATTTTCTACAGTTATAGAGAATATAAGCAATATAAGTTAGAGAATGTAAGCAAGTTTTTAGTGAAATTAAGTTAAAATTCATTCTTTATAATTGGGCTTTTGACAGTATTTTAAAAGCAATATATATTTATTTATTAGAAATTTATTAATTTAATTCTCTATTTACTATTTTGGCGATGCTTGTTGCATTCCCTGTCGTCATTTAATGGTATCCAGGATCAACGAACAAATGATAAATATAAGTACATAAAGAAGAAAAAAGAACATAAATTAATTGTATAAAATAAGGAACGAGACCTTACTTTGAAATACTTTGTCTTAAAAATTAATCCTTAAACTAGCAAAGTAACAAAAATATCATTTGCTTTGACTCAAAAAAAATAATAAATAGTCATTCAAATAAGAAAATGAAATCTAAAAATGAACGAAAATGAGGAAAGAGAAACTGAAATATTCAATGTTTTCTTACATAATAATAAACATTCATTATGTCATTTCTCAAACAGAAGAATGATGTTAGAGCAAAAGTTTTGGTTCAGAGATATGTGAATTTCAAACATATTTGCTTTCAGTTCAGAGTTAATAAATAAACAAAGGAAGTTATTAGATTAATTCTTTATTGTATCTAATTTAAACTAAACAAAAACAACCATAATTAATGTACAATCCCTTAAAATCATTCAGTGAAACAAATTTTATTTTTAAACACTGCATCAATAGTTCCCAAAACTTTCAACTCACTGTACCCTTTTTAAACTAAAACTTTTCCAGCAGCATCTTACTATTTGTGAAAGCACTTTTTAGTGGGGTCTTGCAAATTCTTTTTAAGAACAACTAAAGATGTAAGATTAAGCGGCACCCATAAGAAGATGCGGCGAAACACACTTTATGAACCACTGCGTTATATTATGATTTTTGGATTTAATTCTAAAATAAAGATATTTATGTAAAATCCATTTTACTTATTCATTGAAATGTTCAATTAATTTTTCTTCCAAATGAAAAATAACGTAATTTGTGTGAGTACGTGCGCATCCGTATGTAAGTATATATCAAAACAAAATGAGTACTCACGTTTATTGCTATTTTATACAAATATTAATACTAAGTACGTCCGCCATGAGCAAGAATACATTCATATATCCTTACAATCATAATTAATGTACAGGCATTAAATCTATAAGTGTTTGAATGTCTTTTGAAGGAGATATCTCTCTACACTTGACTCGTGTAGTCAATTCCTCTACTGTTTGTGCTAGGTGGGAAAGTGTATTCCTTTGGAGACAAGTCTGTAGATCGCGCAGGTCATTTACAAGCTGAGTCACTTTGCAAAGGTTGCCTAATCAGGGTTTCAGTATGAAAATGAGCATTATCCTGTTGAAAGATATAATTTTGGAAAATGGACATGGGTGTAACAACAGATTCCACCACCCTATACATACACTGGAAGCATTAATAGAGCCATTACCAACCACCAAATCAGTTTTGTTGCCACTACGGATTGCTCCCTAAAAACCACTAATCCAGGTGTTGGATCTATGCTCGTATTGCGCTTCAAAATCACAGTTAAATTGACTGTTTTTATTTCATTGTGATGAATACGTTGTTGATCATCACTCTACTATAAATAGAATAGTGATTTGTTTCTGAATACAATTGTGCACTATTCATCTCTCCAGTTGTACCTAGTAGTACATAAAGGTATCCTTTGTAGAAAATGAGATTCGGTCATTGAGGTATATCACAGGATGATCCAAAAATGCAATCCTGCATCTAGCAATCTGCTTATATTGTTCGTGATGTAACTCTGCCCATAATTGTTGCTCGGATAAGTTCTGCTGTTGCTCATCTATCAGAAATTGTCAAATGCATAGTACAAAGCTCTTCGAGTGACGTTTTCTTTGTGAACCTGCTTCAGATCTGCGATCACTGGAGCTTTTTATTCCATTGTGTTTCTAGAAGAACAGTCAGTACGAGCAGTTCTTCCAGAAATTCCATGGTATGAAGCTGCCATTTCAGGCATACTAAATATCAAAACCCTCTCAAACCCAGATATTAGAGGTGAATGAAGTTATTCTTCTTCCCTTTCAAAGTTTACTTTATTTGCGAAACCTCGTTTCATTTTGCTGGAAAGAAGCTGGAAACTTAAATTTATAATCAGAAAGAAACTGCCGATGTTAATTAAGGGGAGTACGTTTCATATAACCCACTTTACAACTGCACTTTTTGGCTTTTCTTATTCCCAGATGCGAATACTCATCGGATTTCATTTTCTTTTTTTGGATATTTTCTGGACGATATGCTATGCCACTCTAACTCACAATAAAAACAGCCAATAACAATCGGATTAGCTGCTCCTCTCCAAAAAACAGGAAAACAGATACTCAACACTGGACTTCCAAGCCATCTCACATCAAAAGTGCATCTTTTGCGGTCTTCGCCACTCACCTCATCAGCAACCAATAGAGGCTCAACATTACTCCAGCACAACCAATAGCAAACCAGCCTCCAAACACTCTACACAGCAAGTTCCAAATCCATCTTCACCAAGCTACATCACAGTTTTTTCAAGATCCGGGCTTAAAGAGAGACTCACACTCTAGGTGCTCTTAGAATGTCAATGTCTCAAAACAGATTAGTTGGGATCCACAATACAATTTCAAACTAAACTTACTGAGAATAGTACGCATACCCAGTACATGTCTGTCCAATTTCTATGCTCACGATTATGTGCTAATTGACTCTACGCTAAAGTCTGGACAATGGAACACACACAAGAGGTCTGAGTCCGTACAATCCTATTTCTCCCAAACGTCTCGCTTCATGTTTTTGGAGGATCGTTACTCATCTGCAGATCTGTAATGCACTGGTTCCTTTCTGCGGATATGGGAATGAGCATATATAGTGCTGGCGTCGTACTTCTATCACTTTGTCCATATTCGTGAAATTACGTTGCAACCTATGTTGAACTTTCTGGAAATATTTGTTATTCTTCGCCTTTCATCATTTTCTTAGCTAAGCATAAAATTTATCCAAGGGGAATCAGGAAGGCATTCTGAAAATTTCAGATTTGTCAACTCTTTCCCGTAGAACTTTTATTAGGGTTAAGGGCGCTATCCACTCCCATAAAATCCTTTAAACCTCTTATCCGTGCTGTCACGCGACTATCAAGTGTGGAAAAGAAAATTTTTTATACTCACTCCTCCTTTCTACATCCGACATTTATTCTAATATTCTACATTTTAGTGTCTTTCATTGTGTGGTTGGCTTTGGGTGATAATACCATCCGTCCTTGAAGAATCGTCTACCAGTATTTATATATATATATATCATGTGTATACAGTTATACTCCAAATATAAGGTATATTTCTGCAAACACAGTACCTAGTTCAACAATGCAACTAATAAACTTAATGTAATTAACGTGTCACTAGCATGGTTCTGTCTGATTGCTTTGAGTCAAATTTTAATGTTTGGATTACAATCGTGTTAGACAACTGAATGTAATTAGAATACTGATATGTTTGCAATTATTACATTCATTAGAATACGGAACCAACTAGGGTTCGAAGTTTCTCTAGGAACGACCATTTATGTCTTAGTTTTTCCTTGGGGGATGGAAATTGTATTCTCTCTATATAAATGAATATCGTTATTAGAATTAGTTATGAGGTAGAACTCACGCGAGTATGCATATGAGATTAGAAGTAAACAGTATTTCGGACATGATACAATTAATAAGAATGCCTTTCGTTCAAAAGTTAACATTATACTTTGGTACATATAAAGTGTATTTATTTGATGTCTATATTTTATTTGTATTTATGATTTTTTTTTTTTTTTTGGAATATTTGAAATCATGTACCACGATATTTAATTATGATTTTTTTACTTTTTATATGCGTCACCTTTTTTACCCAATATCGTGTATTTGATATCTTCGATACGTATATTGATATATAAAACGTAGTGTAATGTAAAATTGTGACATTGGGCTATTCGGGGTTTCTCTTCACTAACCTTGGGGACTTTCAATTGAGATTGATTGCTTTCACTAAACAACCTTTGCCCAACCAAAAATGAAACGTGATACGTAAAGTTAGTATGTAAAGCAGTTAGGAATGAAGTGAAGTGTTAGGTTCGGAAATATATAAACTACATCTGAAGGAGGATCAGGGAGGCGTTGTAGGTTAGATGAAGTGAAGCTGAAGTGCTAGATAAGAGAAAGGAGGAATTAAAGTCTATTGTTGAAGGTTCGAGTAAGGATTACTCGAGAAAGATTTAGCCTAGTGTTTTCAGCAGTTGTTCCAGAATCTGAGTTGGAGTCGAGGAAAGACTGTTGGTAAGAATCTGTTAGATTACTATTGGTGGGTTGAACTAAGATATTAGAAAGCTTACCCTGGAGAGCGTAGTCATCTGTGTCATAGTAAATATATACTAATAAATTGTGAAAGTTGTTTTGGTGGTTTTGTAATTATTTGTGTCGTGGTATTTAATATTTGAATTTAGTGATGGCACAAGAAGACGCCCGGGTCTGGCGGGCGTCACAAAATACACTCAGCTATGATAACATTATAAACGAAGACTTTTGAAAGCAAGGACGTAACAAAATACGTTGGCCACGTAGACCTTAGAAAGATTCTTTAAAACAATATCTATGACTATAGGTTTTGAATCTATTCATGAACGAAATGCAAATTGACCGAATTTTATTCGGAATGACTTAAATCTTATTGAATGGCAAGCGATTACCATAAAGGCAGGGAATTCCCTTCTCTCATTTATGAATCAAATGCAACTCGAACCTTGTTCAAAATCTTGTTTATACAGACAAATTCTTCCAAATTGATTTTATTGAGATATGATTGTAAAATTGTTGTCGGACCACAGTTAATAGTGTTCAAAATTAACAATTATTAAATACTATTTAGTTTCGAATTTTTTTTATTTGTGAATTCCTAACTTATTTTATTCAAGATTTACTGTATAGTAGTCCCATAAGTTTGCTTTATGGGTATCAACTCATTTTTTCACAAAATACTTTTTCAATTATTTTTTGTAACTATATTAATTTTTAACAAAAATAATTTAAGACTTTAGTTATTTTTAAAAAAGGTTTAATTTCAGTTTTGCCACATTTTTATTAATAAGTCTTAAAGTTATGTTTTGTTATATTAATCAGTTTAAAGCTCATTGCATTATTATTAATGAATTTTTAAAGTACATTGTTATAATTTTAAAAAAAGTCTTAGAAACATATTCGCGTTTCTTAAATTCTTAAAAAAAGGGAAAATTTATGATACAATCCTTAAAACGATATTTTTAATTTTATGCATTAAGAATTTATTTTAATTTTTAAAACAGAATACTACCCCTACATTTTATTTTTAATAATTAACACCCTATACTTGAATTTTTATAGTAAACTACTTAAATTTACTTTTAAGAGTTAAAACTACTTAGAGTTATAGTTACAATAATATTTTGAATATTCGGCTAAGCATAATCTACATTGTACAGAAGAAAGTTTCATTTAAATAAACACAGGATATATATTTATTAGTATGTTCTTACTAATTTATATACATATGTATGGGTGTATTTACTGTTTGTTATTTGTTACTATGACTTTAGAACAATTTATGAACCACTTATTATTACTTTAAAACACTCTAAATAATTTCTTTGATTTTAATTAACTAGATTATGAACAAAAAATACGAATTTTGAATTTTTCTTAAAAAATAAATTTCTCTACTTATTTTTAAATTTTAATGAAATTATTATATCACTCAAAATGAGGCTTATTATTTTTCAAACTTTTCCAAAAATGTCAATACAATGACTACAGTATTAATTTTATTTGGATTTGTAACTGTTTAAATCAATAAAATTGTTAGTTATTTAAGAGATGTACTTTTTACCACAAATTCAAAATTGATATTTAATGAAATATTTTAAATTTGAAATACGTTTGATCTAGAGAAGGTTCAATTGATATCATATAATCAATCTTTTTTTCCTTAAATCATGATAATGCATTCAATCAATATTATTTATTTTTATCTATTAAGATTTCACAAATAGTTCTTCTTTAGCTTTTACATTCAATTTTTAAGTTTATTTTAGTTCCCTAAAATTATTTCTATATACAAATAATTAATTACTTTTATATTTGTTCATACACCTCTTTCTTAAATTTCTACCATTAGCTTACACTTTCTACATATATCTTGTTCAATTTTCAAACATTAATAAAATACTTTTTATTCATCCACTCAAGTTCAAATACATTTTTTTAAACTTGTAGTGAATGACACTTGATGTTAATACAATTTTTTTAAAATATTAATTCATTTAATTAAATTTAATTGGTGAAAATATAGTTTAGCCTAAGCATTTAGCGCGATTTAAGAAATTGCCAAACTTGGCGATTTTTTTTCGCTGAACGTTAAGTCAAACAAGGATAGCCCCATTTGGCAAAATACCGCCAAATAATTCCTGTCGCCAAGGGTGGTTGGGCTAAGCTGCATTCCCACCATTTAATTTACTGGATGAATTAAGAAACAAGCCAATATTTCTATTATAACATTTGCCTTGCAATGGCAAATTTAGTAGAGCGTCGGCATAGAATATTTATGCTTTCGGATTGAATCTCGTCGAAACATCAAATTTTTTTATATGATTTTCAAATAATTAATTTTAGTTTTATATGGCAGAAAAAAATTCTCTATTATAAGATATTTAGCAGGATATAAATTTTGGAATAAATGCCGTCAGTGACGAAGCGTGTAAAATGCTGGAAAATTTTTTTCTTTTGCCACTTAATATTGCGATTCTATCATATGTATATACATATTTATATTAATTGGAATTATTTAATAAAAAGTACCTAAAATAAAAATTTTCTTTGTTGACATAAGTAGGAATTGACTTTAATTTTTTTTTTAAATTACTTGTTAACAAATAAAATTATAATTTTTAATACATTTTAATTAATATGTATCCCTTGACATTCGAAAACATAGAACCTTTAAATTTAAAAAAAAATTAATTTTAAAGTTTTATTTATTTTATTACAGAAAGAAATTTATATTGGTAAAACCAACCACCTCCATTAACAAATAATAAATAAAAAATTTACAAACATTCTACACCCCTTACCATACTAATAAATTGCGTCTGACTAGTTGAAAGCTACTAAGATAAAGCCATTGCTTCCTTTTCTGTCCACAGAGCTTTCGAAAGGCGCCGTCCCTTAATTTATTGTTGCCCAAGCCCTGACGAAGTCACACTCACACTACCTGAATAATACCACCCAAGAGACACTCCTTATTGGACAGCATGTGAGACAAGGTATCACATAATATATCACAGAAAAGGGGTTGGGTGTGGGTATAACGTTCCACCCAGCTACCGACAAATGAGGCCAGATAGAGTATTACGCAACTTGACTAGGACGGCTCTTCAAAATGAGTGAAGAGTTGGTCTTTTAGAGTTGGGTGTGTAAGATATGGCTGAGTGCTAGTAATAAATTTATGTTTTTATTACTCATATTTTTGGTTCAAATAGGAATATAGGATATTTTCTCCATTGTGTATAAATTTAAAACACTTATATAAAGAACATCAGTGGTGCTTTGAATTTAACAATATATTTCATTTAGAAATATAATTAAACCATATTTTAAACGACTAAAAGGTTTGAATTTCCATAAGTAGTTAATACACTTTATTTTGGTGAAGAATAATCATTTTGAAAATAATGCATTCAAATTATTTTATTTAATACGTTTTTTTTTTAGTGGAAAAAAAGTTCAGCATTCAAATTATTTATCAATCATACAAATTAAAACGACTGATTAAGATTGGCAGAGCATTTAATTTTTTATTTTACATAATTTTATTTTTAAAACAGTATTTGGTCTTGTACACATCATGGCCTTTATTTTGTCTACACATATTTTTTACTTCTCTCTACAATGTACTCAAATTAAACACACGCAAATACACACACACAAATATATATATATATATATATATATATATATATATATGCAATTTAACAAAAAAAGGAAAACATTATTTACTATAAAACATTTTAAAAGAAAATAAGTTGGATGAACAAATACATTGACAAGATACAAATATCGAAAACTATAAGAATTCAAAATTTGAAGAAAAACAAAGTAATGGATAAAAATATATTCAATATTGTAATAGAAATTAGACTATTAAGCTGGTCTATTCTAGAATTGTTGGCCAAACTATCTCCAGGGACAAAATACAACATTAAAAGATGGTTATAAAATCAAAAAAAAACTTAAAAACAGATAAAAACAGTTTATATTTTATCAGATTAACATATATATATATATATATATATATATATATATATATATATATATATAGGAAACGTTTACAGATCACCTGTAGTGACGAACGAACAGAATAATAAAAATTAAATATCCTTGTTCTTTTCAGATTCGAAATCAAAATTGCTTTTATTATATGAGCATTTCCGCATCAAATGAATGAATTTTCTTTTGTATGAATAGTAATATTTATAGTTCAGGAAAATTCTATCAGGAAAGTTTCCCATCAATAAAGGCAATGACTTCTGAATGAAACCACACGACAGCATTCCAAACACTGGTTTCTTCGAGAAAGAAGCAATTGGTAATTACTTTTTTTTTTGAAGATACTGGTACATAGTACTTAAAATAAATTTCTATTACAGTAAACAAAGTGTATCAATATTTTTTTGAACAGTTCTATTAATAAAACATTTAATCTAGAAGTATAGGATTTATATTGGAAGTTATCAAGATAATTGAAATTTTGTACTTAATACATCGTATCATGAAGACGCTTAACAATTTTAAAAAACAAAACTCCCAAATTATGTTACTTGATAGTATTTGTTAAATGGTATTCAATAACCTTATTCGATTCAAACTAGACATTAAAATTGTTCTTACATTATCTAATTCTATAGCGATGATTTGGAGACTCGCAAGTTCAACATGCAGCGCAATTTTACATAATGGTATTTGGTAGAATCTGGACTCGAACTCACGACCATGAAACTCATGATCATAAGCTCTTCGTCTCACGGTCCTATTGTAGGAAGACAAAAGAAATATTTTAAACCAAAGGCTTCATGAATACTTTATTATTGCTTTCCATTACATAAAATTACAGTAGTTTTAAATTTATTGAAATATGAATGTAATTAGGTAAGTTATTTTCATATTTGATAAGCCACTTCATTCGCTTAGTGATCATGACCATCAGCTCATGGCTGACCTTGTTTCTATGAAGTCACGGGTTCCAGTCCTAATGCCACTGAAGATCAGTCGTGTAACGGGTTTATACACTTTTCATTTGTCCTGGCTAAAAGTCTTCACGTTAGCATAGTGTGGAAGTTTTGAGAGAAAGGTGCTTACTCAGGTGGCATTCTGATCACTTAATCGTGGTTGAAATTCTGAGGTTCATCACTAATAATCATTGAACTGTTTCTAAGTGTAACGTTAATAAACAATCAATCAATATATATTTGATTTTTTTCTTTCAAAAACTATTGGTATTCCGTTAAGAATCCTTGACAAAAACAAGTAGTGTGCCTTAGAAAAATATGCTATGCATCTTTGTGTTCGCTGATTCAACATTCATGTTCTTTTTTTCCCCTAGACACTCTGCATAAAATTAAACACCTTTATTTTTGCATTCAATTGCTATTTTTTGTATTTACTAGACCCCCCTCCCCCCAAAAAAAAGATTAATAATTCTTACAATATAATAAATTACATATTTTAATCTCAATGCTGCTATAATTTTTTTTCGGAAATATCTACTGCAGACAAATTTAATTCGTACCTAATTTTCTTTACTTGTTCTATTGTCTCATTTTGTGCAATGAATGTTAATGTTAGACATCTAACAACATTACAATCCACTTTCATTTAAGAAAATCAAATTCAAACGTCTAAAAGAATTCGAAGATTAAATCTAATTGATATTTCCCAGTAAAATGTTAAGCAACACCATGTTGAATAAAAAAGAAATAAATCCTTAAAAATAAATTACATTTTTTTAATAGTCGAACTTTTCTCTTTTATAAATCTAATTATTCGAATAACATTAAATTAAGTGTTTAACCAATTTAAATCAAGAACTTTAACGAAACAAAAGAAATTAAATGGATGTTAAAGAATTTGTAAAAATGGTAATTGAATTTGCATTTAATACAGAATAATCCCAGGCTTTTTATATCGTGAGTAGTAATTACAAATATTAGATCTTCTTTCTTTACTCAGGGTTATTAAATTAACAATTTTATTTTCCTTTTTATCCTGTATGAGTATATATTCGATAATGTTACTTGTTACTTTTTTTTCCGTACTAGATATGTCTATTAAATAACGACGCTGTCGCTGCAAGACATTTTATTTTGATGTCATACATATTTACTTATTATCTCCTTCAATATACATTTCTCCTCTCTCCCTACAACACTCCCTGCGAATCTTCCATTGATCTAAACAGTGCTGGAAGTCTCCTGTCAGCTCCTTTAGGACGCGTACCGTTTCCCTCTCACTGCTTCAAAGGGCTCAAATCTTGATTCTTTTAATGCAGATTTCGCCTTTGGAAACAGATAGAAGTCGCATGGCTCAAGATCCGGCGAATAAGGTGGATAGTCTAGCACTGGGATGCTGTACCTGGCCAGAAACTTCTGGACAGATAATGTGGAATTAGCTGGCCCATTGTTTTGGTGGAAAAATTTACCGTACGGATTCTTTGTCAATTCCTACAGTCTTAGAATTCACACGAATACTTAAACGACAGTCAGATCGAACCACATTACCGATGTTTTCGATATTGTCATCCGTTTTTGACATGGAAAAACGCCCCGAGTGTGTATCAACTTTAACATCTCTTCGGTCATCTCAAAAACATTTAAACCACTCAAAAACACGGGCATGCGATAAATATTCAATGCCATACACTTCTTCTTAAAATTATAGGTTTTGATAGCGATTTTTCCAAGTTTCATGAAAATTTCACTATTATTCATTTCTCATTTATCATTTTTCTAGCGAAGCAAAAAAATAACTCTAACGTGAACGAAGACTATAGGTATACTGATTCGGTTACAGAAAGAGAGGCACTGCATTCGAAAGAGAAGGTTTCACCTTAAACAGTTGTCGATGGATGGATGTTTGCACATGCGTACTTCTTCTGTAGCAGCGTCAATTTCGTTATTTAATAGTCAAATCTCATATACTTCTTGTGAAAGCTTCATTATTTGTAAAGCCGCTTACCCATTTGTAACATGTTCAGTCACTAGACAATTACCTTTACTTGAACATCTTAATGTTAATAAAAGAGTATTTATTCGTTTTAATAACTTCTTTATTATATATAAATTGCTTAAATTTTAATAATACATAAATGAATTTTCTACGCACAATAGAAATTTTTTAATTCAAAATTTTCGTTTAATTCCAAATTTTGCTTGCCTCCTAGAATTCAGTATTAAAACAATGGGGGAGGGAGTTGTGGATAATCTAGATTTTATTTTAAATTATAAGATTTTTTCGAGCAATTCCTCCCAAATGAAATAACCAATAGGTAATATTCACGAACTCGCAGTCAGCATTATTTCTGTTGAGTCGTGAGTTCGAGTCCCGATGTCCCGCAGTGTATCGGGGCGGATGCATATTAAATCTGTCGTGGCTTCAAGTCCTCTAATTAACGTGTGGCCGCTGTAGCCAATGACATGATCTTGGATTCGAGGCTACCGTTGTTTTAGTAGAGTCTTAAATTTGATCCCTGATGCCACTGAATACTCGTTGTACAATGGGGCTGAAGCACGTTAAATATAGTAGAATTCCAAAGTCTACCCATTGGTGGAATGTGGAAGTTTGATGAAAGAGATGCCAACTCATGTTTCACGCTCCTTCATCGACTGAGAGTAGAAATTGCGAGGTCCGTCACCAATAATAGCTTTGGCGTTGCTTCTGAGAGCGACGGTAATAAGCAATATACAACAGCAGACGTAGTGAAAAAATGAATATTACGATTATTGAATAGAATGTTGATGAAACGATGAATTTACTACTATACTATTTATAGAAGTGGAAAATTGGAAATACTTTCACAACTGTCCAATAAAAATAATTTGAGCTTTTAGAATAATTGGAACTTGTTTTTGCTTTATTTTGATTCTTTGTAGAAAAGGCTTTCTTCAACAAGACATATAGTCAAATATCGAATATATTTAAATAAACCTTTTAAAAGACTGGAGTATAACATCTACTTCCAGACTCCATCATCACTATATTGCATATCCAGTTCAGTTAAACTATACGATGATAAAGAATTTCAAAATCAGTAATATCTGTATTTGATCCTTACATATTTTATATATTTTTCCCCTGAAATAAAATTATGTAGGATAACTATCCTAATACAATCTTTATAAATGTAATCTAAATTTTCCATATTTACATTTGCACTACGAAATTAGTCTTATTTCTGAATATAATCCATTGAGAAATATATACATCAAAGTGTCTCAGATTTCAAAGTAATTTATCTAAAAGGTCGTAAGCTTCTTTTTATCCTAAGTTAGCTTTTATGTCGTCACTTGCTTCAGACACAATGACTAATTTGACGATCTAAGATACAGAACTTAAGCAACCGAGACAGTGTCTCACCACAAACTAATGCAGAAATGATTCGGTTCCGATGAGACTAGACGCATTTCTCTCGCCTTAAACAAAGTGAATTTATTTCCAACTGTTTAACGAAATTCTTCTGATTTAGAAATAGTATTTCTTCAAAATGTTTTCGGATGACCTTAATGGCTTTTGGAAGAATTTTTCCTTTCTATAAATTATTCTGTATTTCAATACTTCTGAAAAATAGACGCATTTCTCTCTATATCCGGGAATTGTGTGAAATTTTTTTTATACTCTTGGAAGATCCCGAATTATTCTTCAATTTAAAAAAAACTGGTAATTTTTTTAGAAAAAATGATTTATTTAAAATTAAAGAATAATTATTCTGGAATACTCTATTATTTAGTAAATTCTTGAAAATACACATTCAATTGAAAATAGAAAGCATTTAAAGAGTAACATTTTACATATTTGACCCTTTATGTGTGAGAAATCCTCCCCATATAAATTGTTTTTTCTAATACTGTTTGAAAACCGAATTACTAATAACACTGGTTTGGTTTTATTAACGTCGCAATAGAAGCAACGCGAAGGCTATTCGCAGAATTCCCAAGGAGATCGAACTCACCAAAGAGGTTTAGAGCTACGAACCGGCTCCCCGGGAGACAACCACCCCTGCACTCAGCATTCACATACAAAAAAACATAATATATTACATAATTTCAAAATAAAAAGTAAATAAAGCTTACAATGCGTTTAAGGAGCAGAAAATTTACATGACTGGAATAAAAAAAAAATAAGAGGGGGAATTTTCTTGCAGAAATAAAATGTATAATAGGCTAAGTGGCCCAATGCAAAAAGCGTCCACAAACTTGTGAACAAAAATGAAGTGTTAGACAAAAATATGAATACACATACAAGAGCTGTTGGCAGAATACCAAGGGGACCGAGCATACCCAAAGGGCTTAGAGCTATAACCCCCCAGGAGACAATCATCCCCCCACTCAACATTTATTGGCATAAAGAGAAAAAAAAATTACAATTTCTTACAAAAAAGCAACAAAAAACAATACAAGTTAGAGTAAAGAACAAATGAATAAAACGTAATTCCTTAAAATCAAAAGAAAACATAATCAAGAATTTGTTTACAAATGAGTCATTGTTCAAACGTTGTTCATTTTTGACGTCATCGATCTAAATAGATTTCACTTTACTTTTCTTTATATCTTTTTTTAATACAAATTAATCTGCACTCTCATAAATGGACGTCTATTGGCAACACACTTCAAATTTTCGAACATCGGTCACGTGACGAGGGCAACACCTGAGCAGACACCTCCATCCCCAAACTTTCACACTACGCCTATCGGGAGGGCTATGAGTCTCCTATCGGGAGGGCTATGACACATTTAACGTGCATCAACCATGGCTACACGGAGGGACTTTAGCAGCATCAAAGCTCGAAAGTCAACTCTACGAAAACTGCAGGTCGCGAGTCCGCGACCATGACCACGACCACTCTGGTAACACTGATTTTTCGAGTCATCATATATGACTTCTGTAGGGATACCACTATTATAGGAAATCTTCATTTTAGCATTGTACTTCATTAGCTGCACAACAAAGAAAACTGATCGAGAATGATATTTCTCCCATAATACCACAGTTTTTTTTTTAAATTACTTCGTGAAGATTTAATTTGCCATTAAATATCGTTATTATAATTTTTGTTTCTACTGAGAAGAATTTCAAGCTGAGAGGTAAGGAAATAACTGTTTTAGAGAAATGTTTTTATTCATCATTTTATTTTATTGCAGTAAGGATAATTTCATAATATGGCGTTCTCGGAAAAAAAATAATAAATGGAAAAATTATCATAGATACGAATGATTTTAGTATTATGAGAGCAATACAAGCTATAATGAATAGGACAACGTAGAAGATGACGATAATGTTAATTATTATGCAGATATGATTGTAACATGGGAGAAAGTGTTGAAATTCTGAAAAATGATGAAATGCTTGTTATCCGCAATATTATCTGCAATAACTGTAAAAAATAAATTTTACAATGTTCACGAATTTTGTAATCCTTATAATATATCTTATCCCATTTACATGTCGTTATTAAATTTAAAAAATAAAACTCATTTACTGAGGTAGAATTACAACATGATTCCGTCAAAGTTTTTTTTTTAAATGATGCTTTTAAGGATTAGGGTATCTAACTGCATTAACAACTCAAACTTCGGCCAAAATATTTTATTTAACGATTTAATTAAATATTTGCAACATGAGTCTTTTAAAATTACTTTTCTGTTGACTCCACAATTAATCGCTAACAGATTACATGCATTAATCATTAGGTGTCACATATATGTTATAATGGTGTACTCACTGAAAATGTGTGTTTCCAGTAAAACTACTTTTGTTTAAGATGCAATATCGGAACAGTATAATGAAAGTTATGAATTTTTGAACAAAGATTTTTAAGTAGTGTCTTGAAAGAAACATAAACTATTTTTTTTAAAAAAAATATGCATTTTAAATGGATTTATACAGCTTCATAGATTCCGTAACTTGATTGGTTTGGTCGATTTTATTATAATCGCTCTAGAAGCAACACGAAGGCAATTGGCTATGAACTTCGAAATTTTGAACCTCGCTCAGTTGACAAAGGCGTAACACCACAGATGGTAACCCTCTCTCCTAACTTCCACACCACACCGAGGACTTTGAGCCTCAACAGATTTAACGTACATCTGCCCCTGCTTCAAGGTGGGTCTTTAGTGGCATCTCAGACTCGAACCCCGATTCGAAAAATATCGCTGGCCGTGAGTCCGCGACCATGACCACTTGGCTACCACGGCTACATCGCATGAGTTGAAAAATTTAACAAAACGCACAGTATTGTTATTTCCACTTTAAATTTCTTTAAAATATTCTTAATTAATTAAAATCCCTGAAATTCTCTTTACAGGAGTCCATATGCATACACGCGCATACTTGTAAATGCAAAAATCATTATTGTAGGAATATTTCTTTCAAAGGTCGAAGGAGCCATGGAAAATTAGGGCTCATGGTCGCAGACTGGTGGCCCTCTTTGTTTTCATCAAGTCGTGGGTTCGATCCTTGACGCCACAAAAGAACCGCCTTGAAGCGGGGCACATACACGGATTTGGTCGAGATCCAAAGTCCTTCAAATAGTGCGGTGTGGAAGTTTGGAAAGGAAAGTGCTACAGATTAAGTGTCGTCCTCATCATCCCACATTTAACTGAGGCTCAAAACTACGAAATCTATCGCGAAACGCCATGTTGCTTTTCAGCGCAACGTTTATAAAAAATCACATCACTTCGAGGTAAATGTTTTTTTGAAAGTATAACCATTTAGCATATATATATATATATATATATATATATATATATATATATATGATTCTTAATAAAAACTTTTGCTATCATTAAAAAAATCTTTTTTTTTTTCCTTTTTGTCAAAAATTATTTTCGAACGTTGTCTAGTATTTTAATGCGAATATAAAATTTTTAATTTGTTAAGTAGCACATTTTGAAGTGAAACTTACCATAGAAATTATATATTCTCAGGACGACTAAATATCCAATAATGATGTAAGAGTTGTATACGAAACACATTATTACATATTCTAAATCCCGGAAGAAGAGGGAAGTTCAAATGATTCTCAAATTACAACGGAAGGAAGGAAACTTCTAAAGGGGATATTGTTGAGATTTTACGATGCGAGATTTTCAAAGACATAACTGTACACTCTAACAAACATAATAGGCTTTTTTTACATAAAAATGCTTATATAATGTAGTACGCTTTTGGAATTAAAATCCAAATATATAAAGGAATATAGTATATCACCTGAAGAAAATATTGAAATAGTATAGTTATTAATTAACTACAAACAACACAAGTTTAAACCAGGCACATAGACAGGACAGAATAGGACGGGCACTGGATTCTATAAGAGGGTCGAGATAAAATACAATCAAAAATATATTATTTTTTCATCTTCCATAGGTGTATCTGAAACAAAACATTATGAACATAATTACACAGCTTGGTTCATTTAATAGAGTAAAGGGCTATAAGACATAATAAAGTAACTTAGTTATAAAATTTAAAATATTACTAAATTATTTGTATTATTAAATTCTTTATTTCTGGATCACTCCGCAAAGTAAAAAAAAAATTAAGTAACATTGTCTTAGGTTTAGAAAGAATTCTCAATAACAATAATTAATTACTTCAGTTCACTCAAGGCCCTACTTATATCTAATCCAAAATCTCTAATCTAAAGGAGTTATTCACTCATTGTCACTCACTGTTAGAATAATTGCAGTCTCCGTCCTGGAAGGGGGTAGAGGAAACAAAATGTTCTTTAATATAATAATAATATGAATGTTGTATTACTAATATTATGTTGTTCTGTTAATAAATTGTGTAATTAATTAATTGAAAATATAATTATGTTGAATACTGCTACTACAATTATGTTAAAATAAATGTAATTATCGTATTATTATAATTAATATTATAATATCGAAATATTTTTGCATACCAGTGGATTTATAAGCAAAATAATTCATGAAATAACGTACGGTAGTCTCTTTTTAAGCTATTTCTCTCGTATTTGTTACCAAAAAATATATTTGGAAATAAAAATTTAAAAATAATAAATTATAGAATCTATAAACATGAATTTTTGATACATATACAGGCAAATATTTTTCCACTTACGGCATTGCGCAATCTGGGTCGCCTTCTGGTAATGAGCAGGGTTCACACTCTAGTCGAGATGAGTTAATGTATGTAATAAACGTCCATCGAGACATCATTCAACGTCTCTAATTAAAGTTGAAATCTTCCAAATATGGCCTCTGTTGTCAAAAATAAATGGCACGTGATCGGGTATATGAATCTTTAAATTTCTTACTAATCATTTTCATGAACCATTATGTGGAAGCACAATTTGTTTTGTCTGTCATCATTCTAAAATTATACAATGGGTTACCGAAAAAAAAAATTTCTGAAAAAGGTTCGAGCAATTTTGTTGACATTAGACTAGTCATACTGACTAAATATTTCACATTTGAATCTTGAATCTTTCAGAAAGTAATTCAATTTATAAAGATCCAATTTGTTTGACTTTTGGTGACAGTGTACCTAAATACATCAGAAACAGACGTTTCGATTGGTTTTAAAATTTCAATATATTCAAATATATTTTGAAATCATTGTATAGTTTCTCTTAGAAATTTCACAGAGAATTTCTAAAAATATACTGACTTAAAACTAGGTAGATACAATAAATAATCTGGGCCATTTTCACAATTTTTTGAATCTATCTCGGGGAAAATGTGTCGATGATCTTGAGTCCTAGAATATTTCGCAACATTCTTGTATAATTCAGATTATTTTCACAATTTTTTGATCTATTGCTGGTAAAACATGTAGATGGTCTCGAGTCCAAGAGTTTTCCTACATAACCGTTTGTAACTTATTAGAGTATTAACGGACAGTAATGATGTTAAAAAAAAAGCAGTCTCCTAGAAGAAAAATGAAAATTCATTTCATTACATTAAAGATTAAGTTTAAAAATTATATTAATTTTTGTATATTAGTAATTTATTCCTCAACTTGGGACACATTTTCTGCATTATTTAATTTTACAGTTAACTTAAAGTCTAATTAAATTGTCAATAAACTCAAAACTCCTGTTGAAGATATGTAAGAGCAGGACAAAACACTTTATTAATATGTACAAGTCGCTCTTCCTCGAATTCCTCTTTACTCAGCCAATCCTAGTTCGTATTCTATTAATAAAGTCCTAGCTTACCATATCACTTATTCTGATTCGAGCAATTCTCGATTTTTGCAGATTCGTATCTTTGTACTTTAACTAGGCTTCAATCCAAAATATTAACTTCCGTGATTCATACCTATCTACAATTATATACCAGCTTATCATTTTCCTCTTTCCTTTCAATTTTGATTCATTTATATATCACTATATTTAATTACAGTTCTTATTTTCATCTAATTTACCTAATTTAGTTTGTTTTTGGTTTGTAAAAAATTGTTTTCGTATGCAACTCAAATAACCTCAGAAATTAGTGAAGAGCAAATGGAGAATAGCCCAACCTCACAAAACGGCTATTTTGATTGGTTTGGGTAGTAATATGCATGCACAAAATCTCGATATATCTAGTGTTAAGTTTCAAAAATCATACCAACTGAGCTGTTAGGACACTTTCAAAACATCCACACTATATTCAGTCTTGGATCAATTAAATTTTAATATAAAACAGCAATCCTCATTTCGTGCTAGAATTTTTGAAAGATTCTTGTCTCTAATTTAATTCAAGTTCTAATTTCATTAAAATCTCATCGGGAGAAAAGATAGGGCCTGTTGCAAGGTAATGATGCTGAACTTAAAGACATCAAAGTAGTGTGGAAGTTAAAAGAACGAGTTCATCATTTGTGGTGAGGAAAGTAAAAGAACTAGTTATCACATAAGAGATTCTGTCTTCTTTTGAGCGTGGCTGAAAATTACGTGGTCGGTCAATTATAGTTCTTGTGTTGCTCCTAATATTTGACGTTCATTCAAAAAAAAGTTTAAAAAGTTTCAGATTTCTAAGGTATTAATGTAAATATTTTGTCACATATTTTCTTCGCCACTTCGAACCAAAAATACCTATAAATTGGATGTCATTTAGTGTACAAGTTACAGCATATTCCAACAAAACTTTTAACAAGAGTTTACGACGTATAAACCACCAAATTCATTCAACAAAAACAATGTTGTACATATTAAATGATTTTTCTATTAGATACCGCATTATATCATTTACTGCACAGTTTTTAAATACGTGACTACATTGTGAAGAAAAAGTAACAGCTTGTAATACCTTATTCAGAAGTATTAAAAATGCTGTAATAGTTAGTTAATTGTAAGTAACAATGTACCTCCATATGAAATAATTTGTACGTAAAATTGTATATTTATATAATATTACTTAAATATTAAAAAAAAATTCTAAATTATTTGAAATATTTAATAATAAGCTGCCTAAAAATAATTACTCAATCTTTGCAATATATTTCTATCTATTCTGTTAAAATATATTCTGCGATAAAATTTGAGAACAAAATAATTATAGCTTGGAAAATAATTCTCTGTTAATTATTAAACATTCATATAATTTGATTACGGATAAAATTTATACTCTCACCTTATTAAATAAAAAAAAGTATCAGAATATTTAATTAATAATGTTAAAGAAGACGTACAAGATCATTAAAGAAAAAAATGACATAATTACTAGTTTATTGGATGATTATCATGATATTTTCGGAAACATATATACAATGAGCAATTGTATGACACTTACTTAAACAAAATTAAATTTAATTAAAGTTTTCGAATTAATTCATGTTACAATTTTCTCCTTTATTGCTCAATTTTTTTTCTGACAACAGAGTATCCATTCGGGTGAAGATTCTTAATTAAATTAAAAAGATAAATGCGCGTATCTTTTGAAGAAGGTGCAATTACAGAGTTAATTATAGCCCAAATTATTTTCTCCACTGCAATCGCGAGCATGAAGAAATAATCATTTTTATTAAAAGATTCCTTTTCTCAAAAAGTTCTCAGTATTTCTCATCTCTCCCTTTACTTATATGTCATGAAACATTTCTCTTTGAATTTGATGCGGCGAAAAAAACATTTCCACCAAAATTTATTTTTTTTTATATAAAGAATTCGTCGGAATTGGTAAGCAATTAAATATTCTTTCGCAAGTTTGAACTAATTTAAAGTTCAAGAAAAAAAAGTTCAGTTGTAAGAAGATAAGTATTAATAAGAAATATCAAAAGAATAAAAGAGAAATATAGGATTCTAATAACTTGGCGAGATTTTTGTTATGAATGAATTCTAATTCTAGGTTGCTTTTTTTTACCTCGCATTTTTGAAAAGAAGAGGGGGAAATCTATGAAAAGGTAATGAGTGTGAGGGATAAAAACAATAACAAAATTTCTAAAAAGAATTTTTTTTTTCAGTAAAATAAGATTTTTTTTATCTTCTTTAATAATGAAGAAAACCCGTCATCGAAAAAGAGGCTGTGAAATTAAAGGTTACAGTTACAAGAAAAGTTTTTCGTTTCTCGGTACTTATTAAATCATAAAAATAATTTTTGGAAAGAAAAATCAAATTTTTAAGCCACGAATAAAAATACAAGAATTTCAATATTAATCGATAAGAACTAGAGCGAGAGTAGTTTTTTTAATCAATTTGATCTAAACTTGATTTTTAATCAATTACTTTTTAATATTGAAATTAAATATGGATAGTGAATTATTACAGATTCTATCCTTCGTTGAGTTTTTAATTATTATTTTAAAAAAAGTTTAATTTACTTATGGACTTATTACTTACTTATTTTTTTAAAAAAAGTTTAATTTACTTATTTACTTATGGACGACATTTCATAGCCGTTTGTTAAATCAGTGATGTTTTTTAACATCTTTTTTTTCCGAAATACAAAATTATTATTGTTTAGAATTAAATATATATATATATACTCATCTATTCCTTGGTATTGATCTACGCATTTGAATTTCTTCCGTTACAACCATAATCATCAACTGTTTTTTGAAAATATTTACAATGTAATCCAAATTATTTATCTCTATATTTTCAATTAACTGACTAAAATTAATTCATAGAGTTTTAATTCAATAATCACGAGAAAAAAAATCTTGAATTATATAACCTAGATCAAATAGGAAAACGTGTTCATAAGAAAAATGTTAAATAATGAAGAGCAAGTAATATAAAAATAATTAAGTCAACTCCTACTTAGGTGAACAAAGATAATTTTTATTTTAATTACTTTTTATTAAATAATTCCAATTAATATAAATATGTATATACATATGACAGAATCACAATATTAACTGTCAAAAGAAATTTTTTTTCAACGATCTACCCGCATCGTCACTGACGGTATTTATTTCTAAACTTATATCCAGCTAAATATCATATAAAAGACAAATTTTTTTCTCCCATATAAAACTAAAATTAATTACTTGAAAATCAGATAAAAAAATGTTATGCTTCAACAAGTTTCGATCGGAAGGCACGAAGATTCTACGCCGACGCTCTACCAAATTTGTCATTGCAAAACAAATGACATAGCAGAAGCATTGGCTTGCTTCTCAATTAAATGGTTGGAATGCAGTTTATCCCAACCAGCCTTGGCGACAGGAATTATTTGGCGATATTTTGCCAAATGTGGCTACCGTGGTCTGCTTCGCGGACTTATCATTCAGCCAAAAAAAAAAATCGCGAAGTTTGGCAATTTTTGAAATCACGCCAAGTGGTTGGGCTAAACTGCATTTTCACCAAAAAAATTTAATTAATGAATTAATATTTGAAAAAAAACTGTATTAACATCAAGTGTCATCCACTACAAGTTTAAAAAAAATATATTTGAACTTGAGTGGATAAATAAAAAGTATTTTATTAACGATTGAAAATTTGAAAAAGATATATATAGGGAAAGTGTTAACTAATAGTAGGTATTTAAAAAATGTCACATCATTCGTTCGTGGTTCAATATTACGTGGCAACCGGTAAAACTATGGATAACGGTTCACAACATTTAATAACGGTTCATTTTATTGTATACCCGTTAAAATACATATTTTATTTATTCAATATAATAAAATTAAGCTACACACTGATACATAATGGTTTAATTCTTGAAACCTTCCAGTATAATTCCGCAGTGTCAGATTTCGCGAATGATAAAGTAAGAAAACCGACTGCAGAAAAGGGAATTTAAATGGCCCCACGATTAGGATATCTTTTTCATACCCCTAGCGCCTTGAGAACGTGACTGCTGTAAGGCGGACGCAAATTAAATCACTGTTTCAAGGTGGATAGAGAACCGCAAATAAATTGTTCACCTAATCTCCGACGTGCAGCCTAGCGGTGGATTTGTTGTTTGCATGTCTGCATCATTTGCATAAGTAGTGTACATCGTCACTGCTTAAAGTCGCCTATTATATGTCACGTGCGAGACGGTGTTTTGTATAATTTCCAGTCACGACAGTCCATGGTCTCTCGAAAAGTGAAGCAAGTCTTAATAATTTTTTTCTTTTGCAAAGCTGTTGCAGAGGTTTTTAAAAATAGATTTTTTTTATGAGTATAGGTATGTATTGCCGTATAAAAAAGGTTGAAATTGAGTCAATCACTTTACTCGAGAATTAAGTTAAATTTGTAACAAACTTTATTTTAAAACCTTCATTCAAAATAATGATTAGTATCTAGATTAATTATATATCTAGGGATATATATATGAAATTAGATTGGTTTTTTTCCCTTAAATTTTGTTCTGTGATTAAAATATAAATCACAGAAATAAAGTTGCCAAAAATACAAACATTGCCAAAAATAAATTTTAAAAGTATTAAAAAGCTTCAATGATGCAATAGAAGTTAACACTATGCATGTGAGCAGATGGTAATTTGCTCACAGATATCTCTTCTAACAAGAATCACATATGTTGTGCAAACCGAAAAATTTTCTCTCCACCTATATCTCAAGTCCTCAGGGGCATTCCTTCTTCAGCTAAGACGGCCATTCCGTACCCAGGTACCAAAGAGATTTTTTTTCTTTTTAATAGGATTTACAGTCTTTTGTAAACATGTGTGACGCACTCCCGGGATACCATAGAGATCCTTCTCTATTTTCGACCCTCCTTCTTATCACCCAATCTGTATCCTTTTTCATTTTTTTTTTCTAATGAGTTAGATCACAATTTACCTTGTTTTGCACAACGTAGACAAATATGGATCTTGTTCCATTAAACTTAACCATCATTCACTCATACCCCCTCCCTCCCTTTATCTAATTTTTTCTTGTAGAAAATAAACCAATTTTTTAAAATTATTTCCATCAAAATAATATACACCAAGGTGAATATGGTGTTTTGCAATATGTTAAATATTACTAAATATCATCGCTATCCCTTAGTGTTTAGCGTGATGTCTAAATTTGGTTAGGGAGCTTCTAGCTGCGATGTATTCTTCATCACTTCATCGAGGTACAAAATTACGAGGTTCGTCGCCAATAGCCCTTGAGTCGTTTCTTAGAGCAACGTTGGTAAAACAATCACAATTGCCTTAAGTGTGAAGATGAAACTTTTAGAAAGATTAGGGATTCTTAAACTCGATGTGTCGGTATTTGTCGAAGGCAATTCTAAAACAACATCACATAATTTAAATTATTGAACAAAATCACTATAATTAAAATAAATTAGCCTTATTTCATCGATATCAAACTTACAATTAATCTAATTATAAATTATTCAGGCTTGAGTAGTAAAAATGAAGTAATTTTTACATAATTTTTAAATCATTATGGCTTTCTGTTAAGTAACTCTGTCTATATACTTGATTAAATAATATTATTAGTAAATAAATTATATTGATTTGACTTTTTACATAATGCTGCTTTTTTAATTTTGTCATTGGAATTATTCAAATTATACATGGTAATATATTTGGTCAGTCTATCTTTCAAACAATGATAGTTGGATAGTTCTATCAGTCTACTAAATCACAAAAATAATTTATTGAATGCATTCTGTTAATCTACCTATTCAAACAAATCCTGTTAATCAATTCTGTTGGGATACTTTTGTATAGTAGAGAATAAATGAAAATGCACACAACTTGCATATTTAAGATGGATAGCTTCGTTAACAACTGACCTGTAATGGATTCATTTATTATTTGGATTAAGTTCTTCATGATTGAAATTGTGTGAATTTCAAAGTTACATATTATTTGAAATTGGAAGCTCTCATACATTTTATTCATCTTATATAACTTTAGTAACTTTTCCATCCTAGAAAATTACAATGTGAAAATGTTTTACCCTAAGCGAAGCAATAAATGTTACTGTGTATAATAATATGAGGTTTATGATTTATTTATGTCATTTAAAAACATTTTTACTTTTAAAAGTATTGAGAAAGCATTTATGGCTGAAAGAAATCTGATACCCATGAAAAAAGTAGGGAAAGTAACAAATTGTGTGCTGCAAATGGTTTATGTGTGCCTTTAAGGCTTTAGTATATTCGAAAAGAAATAGAACTGCACAGTTACTTTTTTGTAGCATTTCCTTGTCAACTTTCATCGTAGAAGCTTTTATATATCTTTTAAATACATTGTTGTTGGCAGTCAGGAGACATAGACCTACTCCAAACATTTTTGGGATTGTTAAGTGGTATGAATTTCAATAGTTAAAAGATGGGTTATTCTCTATTTTCTCTTCTCTACACTCCAGGACATTTTGGCAGTTATAATTATATGTATATTTGAAACTCGTTGGCAACCAAATAAAATTTAATTAAGTAAATTATATGAAGATAAGAAGTGTAAAGATTTGAGTTATGGATAGTGATATATAAGCGAAATATAATCGAAAGAATAGAGATGGGAAATACAAGATAACGACGAGATTATGGATGCTGTAGATTGGAGTGAATCATCCTAATTAATAGTTTATATTGAAGTAGTTGGAATTGATTCCTTATTAGAATAATAGGAGTCAAATCTGTTATAATCGAGAAGTGCTTGAATTGGAATTAATGATTAGGAAAGCTAAGACATTTTTAAAAGAAAAAAAGTAGGATTAACTAAGTTAAGAAAGATTCGAGGGAGAGCGATCTTGCATATTCTTTGATAGATAATAAAGTGTGTTGTGCTTTTCTTATATACCTTCAATAGGAGTTTTGAATTTATTGACTATTTATTTAGATTTATTCATTGATTTTATTAACTTCGTATTAGAAGCAACACGAGGTATTTTAGCGACAGACCTCGTAAATTGAAACCTTGATCAAGTGACGAGGACGACACTTGAGATAGCACCTCCCTCTCTTAACTTTCACATCATGCCAACGGGAGGACTTTGAACCTAGACAACTTTAACGTACACGAGTTCCAGCTACATGGCAGGTCTTTAGAGGTATCAATGCTCGGACCCACTCCTTGACGAAATTCCAAGACCATGATCAATAGGTTACCGTGGCCACGACCATTTATTCCGACATTTTAAAATGGCCGTAGTGTTAAATTACAAAAGAAATCCGTCAGGATAGTAATTTTGTCTTTAAAATTCATTCATATGTCGCAATATTTCTATTTTTCTATGTCTTTTGTTTTCATTCTGTGATCATGTCACCGAATATACAGGCAAATTCGCTTCAGAAAATATTCTAAAAAACATTTTTTTTCTTTGCCCTCAAAATTGATTTGCATGAGGGTTTCTTTACCAAATTTTAATTTTTTTAAAGGAATCCTTATTGAATTTTAAATTATTTTAACTTCTAAGAAACATTTTAATGTATTTTAAACATTTCATTTAGTATAGCGTTTTTTAATCAGTAATTTTATCAATGCAAAGTAAAAATATTATTTTAATAAGTAATAACGTTTTGAAAATTCTTTAGTTAACGATAGAAGAAACTTTTCTTTAAGAAAATATATGATGATATTTTCTTCAAATGATGATTCTTGATCAAAATTCAAACCTGAGTGATGGAAATAATGACCATTACTATTTTGAAATAGAGACCATAAAAAATAGCAAAATTCTTATCAGTAAATAAATTAATTTTCTTCAATAGTAAAGAATTGTTAGTTTTCCTTAAATATAAATAGTAATTAAGGTAGTTTTTTTTTTCATCAATATTATTTTGAACAAAAAGGGATTCTTGTTTTTTTTTTTATAGATGTTTCGCAGAATGTAAAAATTTTTGTTAATAAATGGTTTTTTCAGAAATATAATATTACTTTTCCCGTTATTGAAGACTGAGATAAACCTATTAAATATTTTTGAAAAGAGGAGAAATATTTTTCCAAGCACTCGTCTGAGTTAATTCGCTTTTTATATTCCTTAAATTAAATTAAATGTGCATCCCTAGAGTTTTAGAGGACAGGGCCAATTTAATTAAAGAATCCAGTCATAAGCAAACATCCAGGGAGGGAAGACACATATCAGTTACCATTAGTATGCATTGCCACATTAAAGTAAAATAATGTGTTTAATTTACTTAAATGTTATGTTAATTTTAAAAAATACCTTTTAACTAATAACTATCAATTTCTGAATATGGAATTAAGATTTTAATGATGGTCGAGTTTTTATGGTCGTTTGCTTCGAGGTTTGAAACGCTCAAATTGAGCCACACTTTCAAAATTCGTGAATTTGTATCTATTCTTTTTAACATATTTTACATTAAATTAAATTATCCTCTAGAATTTTGGAGAATAAGCTCAATTTAATTACAGAATCCGAAAATAAGTAAATGTCCAGATTATAAGAACCACCATTAATATGCACTGATATTCTGATGTTAAATATTGGATCAATTTAATTAGAATTAAATATACTAATTCAAATGTTATTTTAATTCGAATCACTTTTTAAGTAGTGATTCTCAAAGTATGCTACTTAAAAAAAAAATCAAATTTAAAAGTGATGATCTAATGATGATGGTCGCGAGCTTCGTGGGTGACGACGTAAAAATCCAGTCACAGATTCGAATCCTGAATGGACAAGCAATCCATGATATGTCATTGCTGTATTGCATTTTTGCCTTCAATTAACACTTTTAAGGCTTTAAATAAATTTGATTGAATTGAATATGTCTCTCAAAAATGAAGCATGACTTGTGTAGATTGTATCCGAATTAGTGAAGTGCAGTGCATAGACATGATTAATTTCATCTATAAGCAGCGAAAAACTTAATATTCAGTTTGGAAATTAGTGATTGAGAGTGAAGCTGAAACAATAAACAAAGAAATAGTGGCCGTCTTGCTAAGCGTGAGAAGTTATTGGATCATAGTCAGGAGAGATCTCCTTAGAATCAAGGATATAGTCCCTCTAAGGACTCGAATCCTATTTGTTTGGTAAGATATACACTGAATTATTATATTAAACCTTAGACCAGACATGTACAGAGGCTATTGATATAGATAGAGTAGGCTTGGAATTTACAATTGATAATTCGTGAATAAAATTACTTGGTTATCATTCATAAGTGACTTTCACTTCTGTGGAATTTTGCTTCATAATTGTTTTAAATAACAATCAAGAACGCAGTCCCTCCTCTTTAAATCTTTAAAGGACTCGAATCCCATTTGTTTGGTAATATGTACACTAAATTATTACATTAAACATTAGATAAAACGTTATAGGGATTTTTATCACAAATAACATAAGATAGGAATTAACTGTTGATAATTTGTAAATAAAATAACTTAGTTATCATCTGTGTATATCTTTCCATTCAATGGTCTTTTTACTTCATAGTTGTTTTAAATAAGATTTAACATAGAAGTGAAGGAAGTACTAACCAGCGTCAATCAGAAGTAGTTAATAACCTAGCGTTAACCAGGATGGTAATTTTGTAACGCTGCGTTACAAGATTACCATATCCGTTACTGATAACATTCGCGTTACTCAAGTACAACGTTGGTGAAACCAGATCAAATCCTTAGAAGCGAACAAAAAGTACTTTACCATTAATGAGTTAGATCACTGTTTTACTCAGCGACTAACGAATCTCTGAAGACCAACTCGCCTAATTCTTGTCTCACGTGAATAAATGTATTTTAGGAGGCAATCAATTTTAATTATAAGCATTTACTTTCCTTAATCGAGGCAAATGATACATGCTTTCTATTTCGAGCCGTAAAGGTTACATAAGGTGACACATTTATCGGAAGACAATCGTGACAGTTTAACTTGAATAGCTTTTTGTTGATTTGGAAATGATTGTTTAAAGATCAAAAGGCTATTCGTGGAGAAACATGTAAATTTTTATTTGATTTTAATGAATGTATTCTTAGGCTTATATGTTACTTATTTAACACATTTGAGGACATAGTTTAATTTTTTATGTTTAGAAGAATGAATCTATTACAGAGTTTTTTTTTTATTATTATTATTTTTTTTACTACGCAAGCTTAGAATCTCGAACTTACAGTTCATGATGAAAATATTTGGATATAAGTATGTAGCAATTATTTTAACAATAATTTCAGAACCCAATTTTATCAGATTTCAGTTAAGTGTAATTGGTAACAAATCACTGCTTTTCTTTATGCCTAAAAACAAAAATGGACCAAGTCGTCTATCCACTTATTTTTTATGCTTCTCATTTCCAACTAATTCTATTTGTTTGACGAGAGTTTTTATCTGCATAAATAAACTTAAAACCATATTTACTCAACCAGTTTCAGCCTCTGAATTTGAAATATTAGTTTTGATTAACAGTCTTTTAAAAAATTTATTCCTGCAGCAAATTTGTAATATAAGTTTACTTTATTTGGATTTCTAGAATTATCTCAATGATATATTTTTATAGACTTAATATATTTATATGTGTTTGATTATTTCATTAAAATTTGTTTCCATCATTCTTTTGTGTTTAATTCAGCAAACAAATGTATTTTATCCAATAATTAAGTTGTTAAAATGTATCAATAGAAATAATTTTTAAACACATATCTATTATTAGTATTCCTTTTAATTCTATTATCCAAATATTTCAAACTTACCTGTCATCAGTGACATCTTTCTCATTTCATAGTGCTCAAAATCTGAATAAATTAATTAAATTATTTTTAAAAAAATTTTGATTTACTGTAAAATCACAAGTGTAACGTTTTAGAAAATCTTTTATCCTGCCACTTGATACAACTGCGCATAAACATATTCCTTGCTAATGTGTATGTGTGTAATGTGTATGTATATATCAATTCGATTTCTTAGTTTAATATTCAAGTTCACACAAAATCGTATATTATCAAATTATAGTAAGAAATATGCAAAATTGTGCAAAATAAATATTTTTTACTTTTGCCCATGTTTTAATCATTCATATGAAACGGGAAAAGTGAATATCAATGTTTTGTATTCTTAATGCAAAATTAAAGAGGAACTCCCTCCCCCCTAACATCTGATTATCCAACCCAACATAACTGGAATTTTTCTGTAAGAAATTCACTAATCTATGTAAGAGATAAATACAGTTCTAATGTAACTGAATTTCTTGCACGAAATTTGATTATTTTAAGCTATTCAATGCCTTTTAACTCTGGATGTTTTCAACAAATGTAGGCCTTGGATATGATTCCAGTAAGCTTTCCAATTTTAATGAAATACTTCATCTACTGGTAAACAGTATTAAAAATGAGTATTGGACAACATCATTAAACAAAAAATACCAACGTAAAATGGAAGAATAAACTACAAGAGCTTAAAAGCCATAGCAACGTCATGTAACGTTTATTAAATAAAGTAGTGAAGGAATAAAGATCAAATTAAACAGTAATCAACACCATTTTCACTGTCCTAGTGATCGACATACATCTTATATTGAAAAGCTCAACACAGAATAGTATATATTTGATCGAATGAAATGAACTTGCATTTCAGGACTAATGATTTTAGACTTTATTATATGAGGATTGTTCACAAAGTAAGAGTACTCAATTTCGAAAAAATCGTAAAGGTCATATATATTTTTGAAAACTCACAAATTCATAAACATACATCAAACACTATTTTTCGAAATAGTCACATTCCTTCTTTATTATCTTTGTGAGCCAAGGGCTCTCTTATATCTTTGACAAAGAAATCTCAAACCGCTTATTAAGCAGTTTATTTGAAGGCACTCAGGACCTCACCAGAGGTCGAAAACATTTTTCCACTCACAAACGACTTCAGAGAGGTGAAACGATGAAACTCTGATGGTGCCACATGAGGGATATGAGAGGTATGGTTGAAGATTTCTCTATCGAATCAGTCCAAGATTTGCATAATGTTGTTGGCTTGGTGAAAACGTGTATTTTCAAGCAACAAACATATTATCATCGCTCTCATTTCCCTTTTTTTTTTGTACATCCTCCGTAATTTTTTAGGGTTTCACAGTAATGTTTGAAATTAATTGCTGCCCCCTGGGAAAAAAAGAATGAGAAGAATTCCTTCACTATTCCAAAAGGCAGAGAACAGGAATTCTCGGGCTGAAATAAAGGCTTTGGATTTTTTTATCTGTTACTTTAAATTCGCGAGACCACTTGTACATATTAGCATGGCTCATGACATCATCATCCTGAACAGTTTTTATTTCGTTATAAATTTAGAACAGCTCATTTTTCTTCTTGAGAAGAAACCAAATTTTGCTCTTCAATTCTCAGCTACGGGGATTCGGAATCGAGATACTCGTTTCAGCAAGACACAACTACAAGAACTTTCAATCAACTGAGACACACAAGCACGAATTCTATTAACCTGATTTTGATCTTGAGTACAATGCAACCAAATTTGTTGTAAGCAATTCCCTTTGAATAATACTGACTAAATATTGTACTTTCTGGACAATTTTCGTATAAAATAAAAACAAATTTTAAATGAAAGAATAAAACATTATAATTTACGAATTATATGATTTTCGAATGAAGAATAGATTTAAATAGTAAAATTATAGAGATAAAATGAATCGTTAATCACGTCATGCGTCATAGACCATATTTCTTACTGAAGTGATCAACATAGAGAAGTTTGTCTTCGATTGAATGTAATGACGTTGAGACAAAAAAAAATTGGCCTGCTTACAACGATGTTCAATTCTAGAAGCTCTGCTGTATATGCTATACATAATGTTTTATAAAAGTTATAAAAACAAAATTTATAAAATGTATGAAATAAAAAGGAAACTAAATACCCCTTCGAAAATTTTAAATAAAATGGTTAACTTTACTTTTGAGGATTTTATTTTTAGTAGTGTAATGCAAGGTTATGTATATACCAAACACCTACACTTTTGAGTAAAAGATTCTTATTTTTATTCACGAGGAGATGCTTCAGATTCCCTAATTTCTTCATTTTGCCTCCGTTTACCTTAATGATAACAATATTTTACTAACAATTCTAAAGAATTAGTAACGAACAAGACAAAAAGCATTCATAAATATTTCACGAACCATCAAAGACTTAGAAAATGAAACAGAGTATGCCGTAAATTACCCAACACCTGCAATTTAAAGAATTACATTTTTAAGCAAAAAAATATAAATAATGATTTTATACTCAGAGAAAATCTTCAGATTTCCTAATTTCTTCATCTTGCCTCCATTTGCCGTAATGAAAGGGAAGCTTTACTAACAATTCTAAAGAATAGGTAATGAAGAAGATAAAACAAATTCATAAATATTTCAAAAACCGCCGAAGACTTATATAATAAAATAGATTTTTGCTTACATGCTAAGCTTTTGTCTTATCTTTATTCTCGAAAAAATTCTTTAGAGTCGCCATTTCTTCATTTTGCCTCCATGTCCTGACGGAAGTAAATTGTCGATCAAAGAACAAGAATGGACATCTCAAGGAGGATAAAAGGGAACTGTTCAAAGATTTAAGAACTAAGAAGAAGAGAAACAAACGTTCCGAAGAAAAAAGAGAGACAAGCGAAATAAATAAGACTGGCCTCTAACAGTTCAACTTAAAAGAAAACGGAGGCCAAGATAAAATAACAAGGTACACACGGTTCCAAAAAATAAAGAACAATATTTCTAACTGCTGAAGAAGAAAGAGTCGAAATAAAGGAGGGGTTTGAATTGCCCAAATATTGGAAACAGAAATGATTGAAAGTAACTACAAAACTGTTGCCATTTGGGTTGTTATATAGAATGACATGAGTAAAGCAATAAAAAAAAATAACAGAGGATACAAGAAGGAAAAAAGTATCTATTGAAAGAAAATTGCAACGATATCTACTGTTGACCACCTGTATACTGGAACATAGATTGTTAATGCTTACGTTGTTTTTTTTTTCTTTCTTGTTTTGGAATTTCTCTTGTTTCTGTTCTTTAGTTTGGCTTGTTTCTTTCTTAGTATTAAAAATAATGTTTCTTGTAAAAATTTTAATGTATTAAATATTTATATAGAAACACAATATAAATCAAAAGGTTTTTAAAAACAATTAATAAATTGCGAGAATTTTATATTTTGAATAAATTTTTCATAACATAAATAGCTGGTATTTATTTGCAATCATATAATACATTCAATTAATTTGCAAGTTTGCTGAAAAATGTATATTTAATAATTATTATGCTCTGTTTAAAATTTTTAATGAATAAAACTTCGTACTCTCATTAAATATTTTAATGAACTTCCTGTTTAAACTTAATACTCTCATGAGTTTCATAATATATTAAAATATTTTATTTTTTTTAATTCTAAAAGGATTGATCTAAATACGATAGCTTTCTGATTATGTCTGTATTTTATTAAGTTATTTTTTTAAATACTAGAATTATGATTGATTATATTAATAACAAGATTTAATACATCAGGCGTTTTTTTTTTTATTAGATAAATGCAGTAATTAGGCAATGAAAACTACACAATAAATTCATCCATGCACAAAATAGTCATTAAAATCATTAAAAAATTAGTTTTATTTCCATTATAATTTGTACTGTTAAGAAATTAATATATAATATTATTAAGCTATATATGTATGCAAAGCTGATCAGTTTATCTTTCTGACCCGAAAAGTAATATTTTCAAACATATAATGATTTCTTTTTGAGCTATATATTAATGTAATTTATATTTACGTAAAAAAATCAAAGAAAATATTAATTTCATGGCATCGAAAATAATTTTGCTTTTAGTAAGCATCACAACTCACCAAACAGCTGCCCAAGTCTCTGTTACTCCTATTTGTGATCATGGCGCCTTTTGTACTTCAACAATTCTACACCGTAACTGTTTTGGCCGATAAGACCATCTTCACTTTTTTTTAGTAAAGATTTACTGAAAACAATCCAACGTTTCGATTTTTGCTTGATTTTCGGTGCATAACTACTCCAGGTCTCACGGGTGGTGACAACTCGGCCCTCTAGCAATCAAATTTTTATTAAGCAGCAAATGACTACCAAGTCAAAACTAACCAATGAATCAATGTCAAATTTGTTTCGACTCCGTTTAACAGATGGCAATGGTAACAAATGTTTCCCTTAATGATACCATTTGTCTTCAAATACAAGTACTATTTGAAACACCCTTATAACAATGATGCACAATTAAAAAACTACATCACTTCCCGTTCCTTACACGAGATTGTATCGCAAAGTTTTCATTATTAATAAGAAATAATCAAGATATTAGGATAAAATCTATTCTACACAATAATTGATCTTTATATACATAATGTTGTAAGTTAAAGCAATTATGTAATTTATTAGGTTTCAAGAAGTCGAAGATTGAAGCAATCCACAGTATCGTAAAGGTTTAAGCATTATTCCTGAATATCATAAAATTTTAACTATCAGTAAAAATAATAGAAATAGAAACTTAATTTTTATTTCTTATTCTTAAGACATTTTTACGTAATCATCATCCAGAGTTATGTGTTTCTTTCAGCACTTCTTGACCTTTTTAAAGTCTTGACCTTTTTATCTTCCTTATACTAAAGGTTACTTCAATCTATGACTTTCTGAAACCAAACGAATCAACCTCAATGTCTGTATTTACAACATTATCTACAGAAATTCAATTAATATGCAGTACAAATTTTATTCATGTATCTAGGTTATTTCATAATAACAAGTAATATAAAAAAAATTAAGTCAATTCCTACTTAAGTCAACAAAGAATTTTTTTTTATTTTAGTTAGTTTTTATTAAATAATTACAATTAATATAAATATGTATATACATATGACAGAATCGCAATATTAAGTGAGAAAAGAAAAAAAATTTCCAGCCATCTACACGCTTCGTCATTGACGATATTTGTTCCTAAATTTATAACCTACTAAATATCTTATATGAGAGAAATTTTTTTCTCCTATATAAAACTAAAATTAATTATTTGAAAATCAGATAAAAAAAAATGTTATGCTTCGACAAGTTTCGATCCGAAGGCACCAAGATTCTACGCCGACGCTCTACCAAATTTGTCATTGCAAAACAAATGACGTAGTAGAATCATTGACTTGTTTCATAATTCGTCCGGTTAATTAAATGCTTGGAATGCAGTTTAGCCCAAACACCCTTTGCGACAGGATTTATTTGGCGATATTTTGCCAAATGTGGCTACCCTGGTCATCTTCGAGATCTTAACGTTCAGCCAAAAAAAATCGCCAAGTTTGGCAATTTTTGAAATCGCGCTAAGTGGTTGGGCAAAACTGCATTTTCACCAATTAAATTTAATTAATGAATTAATATTTGAAAAAACTGTATTAATATCAATTGCCATCCACTACAAGTTTAAAAAATGTATTTGAACTGGAGTGGATAAATAAAAAGTATTTTATTAATGATTGAAAATTTGATCAAGATATAACACATGGATCAATAAGTTCCGAGACTAACCCAGAGATGGCGCTCGTAGTAAACCAGTAACCAAGTCTTTCTAGAGTACGAACCTTTGCTTGAAACGTGTCCAAATTTTAAGTCGATCGGACCAGAAACAGCTGAGTTATCGAGGTTGGAGTAAAGTCGTTTTGTAGTTTGTTTAAAAAATGGAAAAAACCGAGTTTCGTGTTCTGATAAAACATTGTTTTTTAATGGGTAAAAACACCGTGCAAGCGAAACAATGGATTGAAAAATGTTACCCGGACTCTTGTCCATCAAAAGCAACGATTTATCGGTGGTTTTCGAGTTCTGGCTCGTACCGACACAAATGACGCGGAACGCTCGGGTAGACCTGTGGAAGCCGTTACACCGGAAAATGTGAGTGAAGTGACAAAAATTATAATGAAAGATCGTAAAGTGAAGCTCCGTGAGATTGCTGAGATGACACAGATATCATATGGAAGTGTATTTACTGAAAAAGGTTTTTTGAAGTGAAGTGAAAAAGGTTTTTTCCAAGTGGGTGCCGCGATTGCTTTCGATGGAACAAAAACAGCAACGAGTCGATGATTCAGAAAGCTGTTTATCGCTATTTACTCGCAACAAAAAAGATTTCTTGCGTCGTTACGTGACCATGGACGAAACATGGATACATCACTACACTCCAGAGTCCAAGCGGCAGTCATCTGAGTGGCGCACAGCTGGCGAAAGCCGTCCGAAGCGTCCGAAAACGCAGCAGTCAGCTAGCAAAGTCATGGCGTCAGTTTTTTGGGATACGCATGGCGTGATTTTCATTGACTACCTCGAAAAAGGTAAATCGATCAACAGTGATTATTATATTGACTTGCTGGTGCGTTTGAAGGAGGAAATCGCAAAAAAACGACCACACAGTCTCGGGACTTATTGATCCATGTGTTATATATAGAGTGTGAGCTAATAGTAGGAATTTAAGAATTAGAACTCTATGACACCTCCTTGTATTTCATACATCACTTCCGGATTCGAATTTCCATAAAGGTTACGACAGAAAAGTAGAGAGGATTTATAAAGTAAATAACTCCATTTAATGATCCATGAACTATTTAAGAAAATTCATTGAAGCTATGATGATATAAATATAAACATAAAATTAGTGCAAAGTAACACTTTGTTACATATGTATGTTCCTTTTTAGATTTTATCATAGTGCGAGAAATCATTCCTTAATTAATTTTTGCCTGTAAATCTTATAAATAAAATCGGTACTTGTCTATTATAGCGGCCCCCGATGATTAATCGCCAAGCGACGAAGAAATATCGCCAAGTAGGTTGTATCAGAAGATAGGCTTCACGAGTTTGGCGACGACTTGGCGTAATCATAATTTTACCGGCTCCGCTATAACAGACAAGTGCCATAAAATCGTACTCTGAGATAAGTAAGATCAGTTTAAATCAAATTCATATCATTATATAATCTTCCAATAAATAATAATTAATATCTCAACAACATAAACAGGTATCCAATATTGTATTATTTTTTAAAAAATTTATTGATTAATTGCTATATAACATCGTACTTAAAAGCAACGTAAAGACGACATCTGAGATAGGATCTCTCTCTCTAAATTTCCGCACTCTACCAACGTGAGGACTTTGAACCTTAATAGCTTTAACATGCCTCATCCCTTTTACACCAGTCTTTAATGGTAATAGGACTTTACCGCATGACTCGTCGGAAACAAGGCTGGTCGCGAGCTCGCGATCATGACAAATCAGTTACCGTAGCTGAAAAATTTATTACTGTGACTCATACTTTTGCTGTTCGTGAAAATAGTGAAATTTTAAACTCATTTATATTATTTCTGATTTCGAATTTTGTAAGTATATCATTGATTAATTTATGATTTGATGGAAACCAAATCTCAAATTTTATCACAGATATTATTTTTTTCGGTTTAAAATTCCCTAATCAGATATTAGTTATTAAATCAGTTGTTACGCGTATCACAATCACGACTTAAGGCGAACTAAAAACACAACTCTAAGAAGACCAATAACCAGTTCAGTATACCTTTTGAGAAAAGTTATGGAGTTAATTACCAATAACAATACATTTGTCTTCTGTTCTCTTTCTTCCCGGGACATCATAAATCCAAAGGTTTTCTCTAGACCATCATACGCAATAACAATAACAATAACAACGAACTCCAGGAGCTCTGTTTCTGGTAAAAATAAAACGCTTCAAGTGACCGATGCTACAGTCTACATGGAGCCCACTCCATCATTGTTGAGGTCTTCTTTCTGGCAAGAAGACACATTGTTCTGTATTCCATCTAGTGAAGTATCGCGCAGAGATCCTCTAATGATGCTTCTGGGACGTCAAACGCTTAACTGTCAGAACAGCAGGGAAAAAACGAAAAAGAGTGGTTGACTTGTTCGGTGGTCATCGATAAAGTTCGAGGTGATGTTCTTCAAAAGTAGGTTCTTCTTCGTCTGGAAGTAAAAGAGAAAATGTGACTTGTATAGATGTGGTGTTGTATAAGTAACTATAGATAAAAATAGTACGAATAGTTTAGCAGAAGCTTTAATGAATGCATCTTTATAGAATTTGCAATTTAATGTTAAGTTGTATTTCATAAATTTCATTTTGTTACTCATTAAATATTTAAGAAAGACAAAAGTAATAGATAATCAAAAGAATAATTGACTTGTTCAATATTTATTTATATAATAGGAATTGATATTCTTTAGAATATGTTTTCTGTGCTTGAATAAAATAAAACATATTAAACAGTTATATATGCTGTTTTATATATATATTTTAATATATAATATATATAAATATATATATATATTATATATTTTTTTATCAAAAGTATATTAAAAAAATCTTAAAATTTTATCTGAATTGAAAGAAAGTATAACATGTATATTTCTTGTTTTTTTTTAAGACTTTAATTCAAAGAAATATACAATGAAAGTAACCAACTGAAATTCCGAATAATCATTTAAATAATCATCAAATGCATATACAATTTATAGAGAAAAAAAGATAAATGTGTTTTCAAACATTTTTATTCGCAAACAAATGTTTTTTTAGCATAAGATATTAAAAATAACTCCGTGTTTTAATCAATGAATAAAATAAATATTTTCATTGTGCATGCTATTTAATATTGAAAACAATTCATGCAGTATTGAAGGGATATATTTGCTTTTAAATATTTCTAATAATTTACAAATATTACTCTTGTTCATGAAAAGATGTAAATAATTTTGGTGACTGCATTTCATTTCAGTTTCAAAGGTCTTACAAATGTATTTCATAATGCATAAGTATATATATATATATATATATAAATTATAAATTTAATTTAATTCTGCAAGAATTAAACATGAAAATTTAGTAAATTAATTTTACACAGTGTTCGATAAAGACGGAAAATAAATGACTAGGTAATCATTAAATATATCTTGACAACAAAACGCTATAATATCTGAAAGAACAATGAAATTCCAAAATAACGAAGCATTAAGCTACCGTTCAACATTTTTCTTAGTATGTCCATATGGGTTACATTGTTATAATATTAGTTTAATAAACAAGCTATTCTCTTTCATTTATATTATGTAAGCAACGTATTCAAGAACCAAATATGAGATAATAAAATAAACAGAACTAACTGGAGCAATGCAACAATCGAGAACAAAGTAAATAATTAGGAGAAATCAAAAACAATTAAAAATATTCTATAGTAATTTAAAATAAACCAAACTTTCAAAAATATAACACGAAATTTTTCTTTAAAAAAAACTTAAACAATTTGCTACTAGCATTTTATAAACTTGGCTTGTTTTATAAAAGCACATTAAATCATAACATTCGATTAATAATATAGAGTATGTGTAAATTCAAAACAATCCCTTCTATGATTTTTCCTGTTTTCAGTTCCAAATAGAAAAATGTTTTTATACCAATATTCACAAAACTGCAAGTTTTTTTTTCGTATTTTTTTTTATTTCTCTAAGTGTTCTCTATCAATGACAGAATAATTCAATTATACATTTTCAAAAAAAAAAAGAAATCTTCCACGGATTATCAATAAATCTTAATGTGAAAATACAAATACAAATATAAAGTATATAAAGACGTCAAAATATCATATTGATGATTCTGAATAACGATTTCGAAATTTATCGTGAAGATCTCTTTCACACTTTTGATCGTTAGTCTGGATAATTAGTAATTTCATTTTTCGCGATTCATGTTAGTCATAAAGATCTAAGGGAACAAATTTAAAATGTTACCAATTTTGCCTGATGAAATACATTCTTCGTTTCATTAGAAAAAATTACTTTGCTCTAAAAAAACATATTTTCAGGGTGAAAATCTGGTATGTGAATTTTAATATTATTAGTTGAATTCCATATCTTCAGGAAAAAAACTCTACTGTCCGCGTGTGAAAGCCATAATACCCATACACATATGTTAATAAACGTTTTATTGTTTTATCGGGGGTGACCAGACTTTTTGCAGCACGATCCAAAATTACTTTCCTAAAAATCTTGGAAGCTGCACGTAAAATCCTTGGGGGAAAAAAATCAGAACCATAATGTATTTATTTTAATAATTTTTATATACTTATCAAAAATTTTTATTTACTTTTCGCTACTACAAGATAAATGAACTTGTAATGTAGGTACTATTTTTTATAAGATTGATAATTAGAAATTAAATTGCTTATAAATTCTTTTCGATTCTGGTTGGTCAACTTTGATCGGAACTTCGATTTAATAAATTTCATCGGATAGTGCAATGCTTCAACATCATATGTCGATCCAAAAATCAACAGTAAACTATATGATGCACTTTTTAATATTTTTGTGCTTAGTTTTTGGTACTTAATTCCAAAATTCATTAATTAATTTTGCCGATTTATGGAGTATTTGGAAACTTTAATTTTCTAGCGTCTGTGTTAATTCTTTATGACTATTGAAAAAAGTATTTTTTTAAAGATTTTTGAATCCATTATCAAACTAATACTTGATTAATAGCAATCATAATATATGAATTGTAAATTCCTTGTTCATAAAAGGCGACAGAAATATTTATCTATTGAGAATTTGATTACTGGAATTCAGATGGTAGTGAAAATATTATTATATAAATACAAAATAAATTCTTATAAAAACAATAGTATTCCCCTAAAGGCCATGATGTATTTTAAGGTGAACTTTTACCTTTAAATTTTATTTCGTGATTCAATTTACAATAGAAAAACATTCCAATTCCTTAAGAAAATTTAGAACTTATGTATTATTAATTTCACTTTACCAGCTAATAATTGAATTTTATAAAAATTTAATGATTTCTCAAATGAAAGGAGATAAATGTACGAAGAAAATGTATTGTTGTGTAATAATCTACAGTTCTTTTGTAATAATAAATATGACAGAAATAAAAATATTCATAAATCACTTCGTATAAATAATTTTAGACAAAATTAAAAACACTTAATTATTTGTATGGATAAAAATTGCTGATAATTGTAATTTGAATGCGAGAGTAATTTTGTTTTCGATTTTAAGTCAGATTTTAATATATATACATATTTTTTGCAAATGAAAATAAATTGCAAAACTAATTAGCGCATTTAAACATTTATTCGAAGACAAAATTTAAACAATAGAAATGAATTTCATTGCGAATTATTCACACAAGAATAATTTTTTTAAATTTAAATCTGAGAAAATACTTTTTTACTCTGTATAGTAAAAAGGTATAAACATATGAATCTTTGTCCATTAGATGTTTTTAATACATATAATACTCAAAATGAGATAATGAAAGACAACTTTTTAATATTTTTTTCTATTTCTCATTTTCCCAAAATGGGAAGAAACTGCTTATAAAATTAACACCAAAAAACATCTCTTTTTAAACAAAGAAAAAAAGTCTAAATTGCATTTATTCTTAGCAGAACTAAATACAATTAATTGTGTCACACAATTATTTAAAAAATAAAGAGCAATGTAAAACGAGGTTATACGAAAAAGAGAATAACGGAAAAGCACTTGAAACACAATTACAACAACAAAAAGTTTGTGATAGCAATTAATTTTTTTATCGTTTCTTACTATTTGTACTAAGATAAGCAATGTACATAAAATTGTACATTGTTATTTTATTGTTTATTTTGAGAATACATAACAACAATAGCATGCCTTTTTAAAAATAAGAAATTGAGCACAGAAAGAAATTAAACCGATTTTCGTAGGAATTTCTTCCTGTATGAATACTGACATAATTTCTTTAAAAATATTTTTTCCAAAAATTTTTTCTTCTATTTGTGTTTTGTAAAAATAAATATTTGCTTATGTATAGCTATGACATGATTTAAATATATCTTTTTACAAGCGATATAAAATCCAAAAAAATCAATTTTATTCCTTTTCTACATTCGACTTAATTTAATTTGAAAACTTCATAATTCTGGATACTTAAAGCATTTTATTTTAAAAACTTTAATCCATGTTTATTTTGTACTTAAATAGCGAAATTCTGATTGCGAAACTAAAATATCTATTTAGAAAGAGCATAAAAGTAAAATTCGGCATCTTTATTTATTCTAATTTAATGTCCTTAAATCTTACACTTTTTTCAAGCTACTGAAATTAGATCTCGATTAAAAAATTTGTTTCGTGTAACTCTACTTTCGCAAGTCAGATTATATAAACATATATATTCTTATCTGTTTTGGATGTAAAGCTCTTCTGTAAATTTCACGCTCTTTTCTTTGTTATCAAATCAAACTGATATTATGTCTCTTATCAGTTCAACACAATTTTAATGCGAACCGAAATGCATAAAGAAATAGAAAAATTTGAAGTACTTCGATTTTACTCAATCCCTTCTATAGACATTCATTCCAAATTATCCCCCTCATACAGAGATCTATTTTAAATTATCCCCCGATCATATCAATTCCTCTTTCGTTTTACTTTTGTTACAAAATTCTTTTCAATCACACCACATATGCTGTGAATAATATGAATATTTACATTTTATTCCCCATCTTTAAAGAGAAGCGATTTAGTATAAACATATCTTCCTTATTATGTGGGGCTTTAATTGTTCCACCCATTACTTCTTTAAATTCACTTAGAAGAGAGCGGTTTCCCTCTCTTTGTAACATAGTCATCAAATCCGAGTATCCCCCAGGGCTCTTCTGAAACTGCTTCGGCCCAAACTTCCGATAATAATTATATGTCTTTCTCCAAAACCGCCCCATTGTTACCGGAAGGGGGACAGTTTTTTATTTTATTTTTCTGTCCGGAGTTATTGGTCGGACATGGGAATAAAAAGGCAGAATAAATGCGCCCTGAGGGACAGATCTTCTTCTTGACTACCACATCTCACGACTTTATCCTGGATGCGGAGATAACAGGAGGGGACCGCACACAAATTAAAAGATGTATGTTCCAGTTTCAGGAACAACATTTTTAATCGCCGATTTCTAAGTAAATGCAGCATCCACACTTGAATTAAAGCCACTCTATAGTTATAGTATAAATACCGGGTATAAAAATTACTAAGTTGAAATTTTAAAATAGTTAGTCAATAATGCTTTAAAAAATAATAAGGATAAATAAAAAATGTAATGATTTGAAATGAGTACCCCAATGAATAAAATGTTCAATGCTTATTGAAAAATATTCATCAAGGCAAGCGATAAATAAACAAAGAAAAGAAACACACACAAAAAGAACATTTTGAGCTACTCTCTTGTGAAATTTATAAAATAGATATAGTGCCCTTTACATTTAGCATATGTGTGTATGTGTGTGTGTGTGTGTGTGTGTGTCTAAACAAAATCATTCAAAATAAACACTAAAATCATTCATATAATCTCTAAAATTGATCAACAATTCATTTTGAACAAAAAAAAACTGAAAATACTAAGGAATTAAAAGAAAATTTACTAAATTACTAAAATAACCATTATCCTAAGTTTCAAAATTACATAAACCACTTAACAGTTTCTTTTTTTTTTTTTTTTTATGTTATGTCACAAAATAAGCATATTTTTGAAACACAATTTCTTATGTCTTTCGATTATATAAACTCAAAACTGCAGCCAAAACAATTTTAGACATTGATTTTAAGAAATTATGCTAATTTATATTTATTACCAAAAAATTATACTTTTACTTAAAGTTGGCTTTTTTTCCGAACAATAGCCTAACTGGAAAGACTGGCGAAACCGAATTACCGACCACAGTTTTATGCAACTCAGGGCCCTCAAGTGTTTTAGCATCAAATTTGATGTAATCTGATAAATGTAAATATCGATGAATGAGATAAAAGCGTCAAATAGACATGATGAAAAAAAAAAAAAGAGGAGGTGATGTTGAATGTCTCTTACTCCAAAAGAGCTCAACACCAGGTCTTTTCACATTTCCTTGTAAAATATTCAAAGTGATAAAAACTTGAATTTCGTTTTTCGTCTTTGATTCCCGTTTTCTTGTTCTGCTGTTTCTTTGTAGATTACTGTTTCGAATAAATCAATCTGCATATTGATTAGTTTCAGCAACTATCATTTCAAGAAGAATATCATCAAGAAAATATCAAGAAATTGTAGGGTTCCATCACTTATATGAATATTCTTAGGAACAGCTGGATTCGTAGTGAA